>CM074488.1:27440758-27481915 GCA_037389245.1 Oryzias sinensis
ACCCTTTGATCATTGGACAACTTGCTCAACCGCCTGACCACTGCCGCACACAGGTTTGTGATTCACAAACCTGATGAAGATCGCTGGTTTATCCGTCACCTTTCTCCTGGGGAGCAGGTGGCAGGTCTCCATGGTGTTGAGATCCAGGGAGATCCCTTTAGACGTGAGAAAGGATTCCATTTGGCGTTCCAGAGACTCTGCACCGTTCTCCGTTTCAGAACTGCTAGTGATGCTAGTGCTATTAGCATTAGCAATGCTAACTCCAGCTGCATTTAGCTCTGCCCGAGGTCCGATCCATTCTCCAGTGAGAATGACATTATTCATCCTTACTTGTTTTTCCACATCGTCCAGTCTTTTCTCCAGAATGTCGACCCGGTTTTCTCGTTGCTTGTTTTGAGCCCGAAGTCATCGGAACTCTTCCATTAGCTCAATCAGTGGAGCTAGCTTAGTGGACACTTGATCCATAAAAGCAGTGGCGGTTCTACACTAACTTACTCCCTGGGCGAGTAACCCCACCAGCGCCCCCCCGCACACATACAAAATTTGACAACATCCTGTTGTATTCCCTTTCTTCTATTTAGCCATTTTACACAAAAAATGCATGAATTTTCTAGACTTGTATTACAGGGGGGTCAAACTTAGTCATACAGGGGGCCTAAATTAAAAACACGCTTAAGGTTTTGGGCCGAAGAAGATAAACATTTACTGAACACACTAAAGCTAAACTTTTAAACCTTTTAAACTGAGCTTTTTGAACATAAATATGAATAAAAACAGGAACACAAGTTAAACCCTAAATAACTTGTAATATTTTGCTCTCCATAGAAATATATTCTGTCAAAATTATACAAATATGAACATGCTGCAGAACAAAACAAAGAAAGCCTGGAAAAATTAATAAGAAATTACAAATTAAATAATTCCGTTTTTTTTCTTTGCTCTTTTATAATTTTTTAGAGCTTTTTTTTTTAGAACTGGACTCCTGAATCATTTTTAGCCATAATTTCTTAATGTGTGACGTCCTGTGTGTGTCTTTGTGAAACATATCAGAGGGAATAGATCCAAAAAAAACTTATTGTGATTAATATGTTTATGTCTTATAAAACATTAAAGACTAAATCATAGAACTCATCAGTGGGATTACAGTGATCCCTTGCTATAACACGGTTTACTTTTCACGGTTTCGTTACTTCACGGATTTGCATCGTGCATTGTGTTCTACATTCCGAATGGCTAAAAGGTCACTCCACTTCTCTACCTGTGCGTCAATAACGTAGCAGTTTAATATGTACACGTAGGTAAAACAGCTTGCCAAATTTACAACAGATACGTGCAAATCATCTTGCAATTTCCCATGGAAAAAAGAGCGACAACAACAACAGCTGTCAATCACTGTGTTCTTCTCCCAATCAAACACAGCTGCACCGCGGGCTTCAAAGGGAGAAAACCCTGCAGAGCAGAGTCAGGATGCAGCGGCTCAAGAGCAGTGAAATACACCTGAGTCACTATTTGTCTGACCGTACTTTGTATTTTTTTAAAAATCATTTTAAATTTTCTCCCGTTTAATCCAATTACTCTCGGGTCGCGGTGGGCGGGGCTAATCTCCGCGATTTGAAGCCTTTTGTTCACATTAGCCGCGGTTACATGGGCAGAATATCTTGATCGGATCAATGGTCGGGTTAAAATTCACCCGTGCACATGGGCACAGAAAACCTTTTTCCGATTAGAACAAACGTTCCCATGGCTCACACTTTTGTTCGGAATGAATCATCTGGGCATGCGCACTGCGCAGTAGTGTAAAAATCACCCGGATGAGGAACTAGGTCCCGTTGTAAACAAAGTGCTGCCACAGAGAGACAGCATGTGCAGCAGCTCCGTAATACGAGACGACCTTCCAAACGTGCTTTTATTAATGTCATGAATATTATGAAGTGCCTGTGCGCTCATCGTTATATTTAATCTGTGTGGTCAGTGCTGTTTTGTGAATGAAATAGCTGGAAGAAGGCTGAGGACAGGCTAACACGGGCTAACATCATTAGCCTTGATGGACACGAAAATCCAGGACCTGCGAGAAACGCAGCAATCTGCATCTTAGCGCACATAAATGTCTGGAAATAACATCAGCCTTTATTTTGTCGGGACACAACTGGAAACACAAATCCACGTGAAACCACGCAACATTTATTTCTGCTCTGAAAAGTTCACACAGGCCGCCCCAAAGCCACTCTGTGAGCTAGCGGCCGGAGCTCTGTTCAACACGGTTCCTCCTGAGTCCTGCAGCCGCTAACCCAGAGCGGCGTGGCGGCTCGCAGTCTGGATTCTCCCACACATAACAAAACGCACACGTAACAAAGCAGCCTCCCCCCTCGCACACAAAATTATTAATCCAGCTCCTCTGTTCACTTGGGTGCCAGTGGACTGAGTGAGCATTGGGGGGCACGAAGCGCTGCTTCCCTGAGAAAGAGAGGGGAGAGCCAGCGGGGCGAGAGGGAGCGGCGCTTTTCACGGGGCGTCCGCAGAGCAGCTGGTCGGTCCTGTCTGCGCTCCAAAGCTTTCTCACAGCCAAACACCGTCTATGCATGACGTAACCCAGAGCAGCAGTGACACACGATCGGAATGACCGTTTACATGCTCCACGATCGGATAAACGATCGGTATAACCCACCTATCTCCATCGGAAAGTAATTCTGATCCGAATGAGTCTGATCGGGGCAGAGTATTCCGAACGGCGCGTTTACATGAAGCATTTTCTTTCCGATCAGGCGTTCATTCCGATTACTTTTGCCCATGTAAACGCGGCTATTGATGATTAAAGTTATTATTTGACAGTACATTACAGAAGATATTTGTTGAAAAACGTTTTCGAAAGTACTTTTATTTGTGAAACAAATGCTTGAGCCTGTAAAACGGTTTGTTCTTTCTTTTCAATGTATAATAGAGAATTTAATTGTATAATAATTTTTAAAAAACAAAAAAGGTTTCTACTTCACGGATTTTGCCTATCACGGGCTCTTTTTGGAACGTAACCCCCGCGAAAAACAAGGGTTTACTGTACAGTGATCCCTTGATTATCGCGGGGTTACGTTCCAAATAGAACCCGTGAAAAGCAAAACCCGTGAAGTAGAAACCTTTATTTTTTTTACAATTATTATACAATGAAATACACTATTATACATTGAAACGAAAGAACAAACCATTTAACAGGCTAAATCAATTGTTTTTTTTAACAAATAAAAGTACTTTAGAAACGTTTTTTCAACAAATAACTTCTGTAGTGTGCTGTCAAATAATAATTTTAATCCTCGATAAGAACAGAAGGCTTTAAATTGCGGAGATTAGCCCCCCCCACCGCGACCTGAGTGGATTAAACGGAGGAAAATTTAAAATGATTATGAAAAAAATAAAAAAGTACAGTGGGACAGATAGTGACTCCGGTCTTCTTTTTCACTGCTCTTCATACTGAGCCGCTGCATCCTCTGCAGCGTTTTTTCCTTCTGAAGCCCGCGGTGCAGCTGTGTTTGTTCGGGAGAGGAACATAGTAATAGGCAGTTGTTGTCGCTCTTTTTTCTTCTTTGCTAAAGATCCTTATACACCGACATGCCCCCATCGATTATGTTGGAGAACTGTAATGAACGGCTCATCAGAGGGTCCCATTCTTGAGCTACTCGCTGAGTGACTTTTTAGCCAATCAGAATGCAGAACACAATGCACAATCCAAATCCGTGAAGTAGCGAAACCGTGAAAAGTAAACCGTGATATAGCAAGGGATCACTGTACTCCAAAAATATTTGGCATTTCCCTAAATTTGTGCAACACCAACAGCAGAAATCCTCCAAAAAAACTCAATCCATAAAAAATGGTCTGCGCCTACCACCCCTCCCCCTCCACTTCCCTCTGACACACGCGGCTCCGTCTCCATGACGACAGCGTGCAGCTGCTGCCCAGAGTTGATTGTCAGATAGAAAAAGACTCCCAATCACCTGTTAGTGTGATTCAGCCAGCCACCGGCAAGTTGCACCCCCCTCTCGAGTTTTTTGACTTATGTTCCAAAGACTACGGCAAAGAGGTGTGGCCGCAAGCGTCTTGCAGCAGAGGGCAGTGGTCACGTGCGCGTCGGGTCTGCTGTGTTGGAGCAAAGAATTGTGGGAAATAATCCCCATTGCCTGCTTTTGTCAAAATTGGGTTGAGCATGGGTGTTTGTTCTTCCTAATTCCTTTTCATGTGCCTGTTTTACGTTGTTTCACTCTGAGTTATTTCATTTTTTTTTGCACCATAAGTGTGGAGAGGAAATTGGATGAAGACATTCTTAAGAGTCTGATGTGTCAAAATAAAAGCGTTAAGTGTCGGCAGCTGAAGCAATATCAAATTAAAAGCTCCAAGCTTCCTCTTTGAATATAGTAGCACATTATGTGTAACGCATCGGGCACAGCAAATGCCGCCCCCTATGAAGTGCCGCCCTGGGCGACCACCCACATCGCCCATATCAAAAACCGCCACTGCATAAAAGGATACAGCGTAGCTTTGATATCATCAAGAATCTTTTTAAGGTTTTCATATTCCTGGCTTTTCTTGGGGGCCATGGTCAGCTCTCTTTTTGGAGAAAATCAACTTTTTAAGTCATTTGAATATAGGTGTATAGCCGCCGTGAGCTCCCACGCGTCCGCTGTAACCCGGAACCGGAACCTAAGATTTGTTTCACACGTCTCCATCTCAGTGACCCCCTTGACAGATCACTGTACTATGACTCTCAAAGTAAATCCTGAAAATGATAAAAATTCAGAAAAAATTATTGGAAAATCGATACAATCATCAAACAGATGATGAATATGTATGTTCAGATGACTGGTAGAAACCCACAGGAGAGTCTGATGCCGATGATTGACGGTTTATTCCTCCTAAAACAAGAATAAAATCTGACAGGATGCTGAATAAGAGCTAGACTGACAAACTGGATAGTTACAAGGAGCTACTGAAAAGTAATCATCTGGCAGGGCTCAGTTTTAGGACCCATCCTGTTTATGATCTACATGTTACCCCTAGGAAACCTAATCAGTAACACAGCATTAATTGTCACAGTTATGCAGACGATACGCAGTTGTATTTATCCATTAAACCTGACCAGAATGACAATATAGAGAACCAAATGCCTGCATCAGAGACATCAAGAACTGGATTACAATTAATTACCTCCTCCTGAACCCAGAAAAAACTGAGGTCATTATACTAGGTCCTAAAATCCTCAGAGATGCTCTGTCTGCTCAGATATTCTCCCTGGAATCCAAACTCCAGCAGGACAACATGAGAGTGGTGTTGTCAGGAATGAAGAAGATCACAGGACGTGGGGGGAGAAGCACACCCATCACAGGCTGCAAGGAGAGAGCTGACGAGTTTGACACCTTTTTCAACAGGTTTAGCTCTCTGACTGCCTCAGCCTCCCGGATTTGTGGAGTGGGCTGGAGAGAATCACCTGCTGCTCAACGTGGACAAGACCCGGGAGATGGTGATGAACTTCAGAAGGAAGGGGACAGTCCTGCAGCCTCTCCGCATCCTGGGCAGGGATGTGGAGGAGTATAAATGCAATCACTGATAACAACCTTAGTCTTCTAGCCTTAACAGAAACTTGGCTCCAACAGGATGACGGTTAGATTGAATGAAGCAACCCCCCCCCCCCCCCATTTATGCTAACTATCAGAAATCCAGGATTTCAGGGAAAGGAGGTGGTTTGGCAGTAATATCACAGTCTAGCTTACTTCTCAACCTTAAAGTTAAAAATGCTTATAATTCATTTGAAAGCATCATATTGTCTATAAGTCACCCAAACAGCAAAACTCGAAAAACAGTTTTATTCATAATTATTTATCGCCCCCCCAGGACCATATTCAGAATTTTTAACTGAGTTTTCAGACTTTCTATCGACTATTGTCTTAGACTCTGATCAAACTATAATAATAGGGGATTTTAATATTCATGTTGATGACCCCAGTGACTGCCTAGGAAAGGCTTTTGCAGCTTTATTAGATGATGTTGGTTTCACCCAAAGTGTGAATGAACCCACTCACTGTCATAAGCACACCCTGGATCTTGTTCTAACCCATGGGATAGAGATCAGCCAGCTGAGTGTCCTTCCTCTTAACCCCATCATTTCTGATCACTTTATGATTACCTTCCAGTTTACACTGGAACATCCTTCTGCCCCAGTGAATAAGAAACAGCTTAGAAGAACCTTAACTGACTGTTCGGTGTCTGAGTTTAAACACACAGTTCAGCCAGTACTTAGTGAGAAAATACTCTGAATCCAGCTCCCATAGCATCAGTCCTAGTATAAAACACAAAAAAACAAGCTAGCTCTGATGAATCAAAGAAGAAATCTGAAGGGATCTGCTGTTTATCTGAACGACCATCTGACCAGAAGGAATGCTGAAATCGCCAAACATGCAGGGGTTGACATAGCCCAGAAATTTGCACTGGCCCACAGGGCCAGTAGATTTTGAAACTTACTGGCCCTGCCTGAAAGTTACTGGCCCGACACCGCGCACAGCGGGACCCGCCGCTCCGCAGGTGCTTGCAACTTTAGGGGGGTCCGAGGGGACTTTAGGGGGGCATGCCCCCCTGGAAAATTTTAATATGGTGCAATTTGGTGCATTCTGGTGACATCTAGCACTTATTTCTACACTTTTCAATGACTGAAAATAGAGCATATCAAATTTAAATCTGCTCTAGTCTGTTTCAGATATTTTGAAGAGAGCACTGCAGTGTAGAAGGAAACACTAGTTCAGAAGTTTTCATGGTGCTTCTAATCACTGCTATTTCACATTTGTTCATAATCAATCGTTAAGAAGTTTTATTTACTTTTTTGCTCTGACTGCCTTGACGTTCTGCTTTTTGTTACTGTTGCAAAGTTACATTTACTTTTTAGTTACTTTAGTTACTTAATTAAATTAAATAATTGAAAAACTAAATAAAAATAAATTATTGAGATTAGGCCTGCACAATATACCGCAAATTTATCGTTATCGCAAAATCCAGCTCTGCAATATGCATATCGCAAAAGACGGCAAATGTCGCAATAAATCATAAACCTTAAATGTGTTAAAACAATGTAATGGCAGCTTGAAGCATTTAACAAATCAAATAAATCCCTTTATGCATTTGACCAATCGGATGGACGCCTTCACATTGTTGACCAATCTGATGGAGCCCTGTTATGTTAGATGTTTGTAATCTATGTCAACGTGGGTCATTTGGAGTATAATTTTTAAACTGTTGCAATGAAATGGGAATGGTTATTTGGTTATTTTGCTGTTTGTTTATATACCGCAAATTATATCGTTATCGCAATTTTAATCTCTGATATCGCATATCGCGAGTTTTCCTCATATTGTGCAGGTCTAACTGAGATCATTCAGCTAACTAGAAATACTTACTGCTTACAGTGTTGTAAAGAAAAACAAAATTAAGTAGTTTAACATTCTACTGCATTTGAGTCTGAGATTCAGGTATTTGGAGTTGCCTTTGATTCTTTGACATTCAGCTTAAAGCTTAGTGCAGACAGTTTCATCTTCAATGCATTCATTAAATATCTTGCTGTCCATAGTACTAATTCCACCCATTACTCCATCCAACATATTCCTATCTATTCCTGCCATGTCTTCCACATCTTTGACATGCTTCAGTCTCTCTTCAGTGACGGTGTCGGATTTATAATCAAATGTAATAATAACCCACTGGCTTGTGCCTTCGTTGTTGCTGTTTAACATTGTTTTGTATTGAAGTGTTACATTCAATAAAGTTTGAAAAAAAAAGTAGTGAGCGCGTGCCGCGTGGTGCTCGGCAGTGAAAGCCGCGCGGCGCAGGCGGGAGAGAAGGAGAAGTGATCAAAGGTTTCCCATAGAAACCCTTGAAGTCTGAACACAGGACTAGCAGAAAAACTAAATTATGAAGACGAGGTAAATCTACACGTTTTCGCAAAATATACTTTATTGAAAAAGGTGAAAAATATATTAACCATTAGATATTTTAGTGGCCCGAGCGGACAAGTGAAAAGTAAAGTCTTGTGGTCCGCACTGCTCGAAAAACAGGACCGGGCCAGCGGACAAATGGCTATGTCGAGCCCTGACATGCCAGGCTTCTCAGGAAGCGTAAGCAGATTGAGAACACTTGGGTTAAAGGCTGCAGGATTTACGTCAAACCATTCGGTCCACCGGACCGGTCCAAGGTTCTGGTTGTGAACACCATGAAGGACTTGGAGAAGTGTTTGGTCACGGACGTCTGAAACAACATGCAGTAATAAATCAAAGAGCCAAATCATTTCAAGAAATATGACGCCTTGATTCATCGCTTTCTCTGAATGTCTGACGTCACCTGATTCTCAGCAGAGAGTATTGACATACAGACAACTTGACCTCAACTTTCACCGCCGCTGATATCAGCTGAAGAAGGAAATGGTCCTGAATCTAATGTCTGCAGACATAACAGGGAAGAGAACTATAAACTTCTAAAACTCAGAAGAACAGCTAACAATCAGCAGAAGAAGAACTGCCAACCTTGGACAATCGACAGATTATGGACCCTTTTCTATTTTCCCTTACAGCATTACTTTATTATAAAAAAATAATAATAAAAAAACATAAAAAATACAGAAAAATAATAAAACAAATGATTAATCAATTATTGAAAATGGTTAAATTGATTGAATTTTAATGATATTACTTCACTTGCTCCAAAAATTGATAAATTGATTCAAAAATCTTTCCTAATGTAACATAATTTTGCACGTTTTTAACATTCGATACTTGATAAATTTTGCTATGAAAATCTCTGAAACAGTGTTTTGTCTATTTTACTGATATAGTATTTTTTTTATCATAGGAATGACTTTTATAAGTATCATAATCTGCATATATTCTAGATAACTGATCTGCATTTGCCATGTTGATTTCCGAAATAGTTATTTTTTACATAATAATTTAGTAATTCATCTTTGTCATGTGCTTTATTGATACTTTACGATTATTAATTCTGTCTGATAAAGCCAGGAACCAGATATTGATAAATCATGTAATAAAATGGTTACGGTAGAACAGGGGTGGGATTATATAAATTCGCTTCCTTCCACTCCCTTTCAAGCAATATTTATTAATATGCCTAATTATTATTATTGGGCATTTTAAGTTTGATTAGTTACTGTATGAATGTATAACTGATGATTGTATTGCTTTTGTGTATTATTTCTATTTGATTGCTTGAAATAAACCATTTCAAATCAAATCTATTTAACAAAGTTAAGCCCAACCATAGATCTAGTCTGGATAGATTTTTACCAGTTGGTTTGATCCAAGAAAATTGAGAAACTCCTGGATTTTTCTCTCCGTGTATCACTTAACTGATTTAAATCTACATATTCGGTGGGATTCTATTGATATTAAGGATATTAGGATCTCTATCCAGTCATTCATTTGAAAATAGATTAAGATCACCATCTAGAAATATAAATGGTCTGAGTGATATAAATGCTTTTACTCTGTAAAGGAGCAGAGAGAGACCCACCTGGACCTATGAGAAGAAACACTGTCACACCCTTAGACCACTCCCTCTCACCTGCGTGGTTACCTGATGGTCACAGTTGATGATGAGCAGCTCAGGTGGGGGTGGGGTTGTTCACCTGGGACCTTCTGATCACCTCTGTGATCGACTCACTCTCACGTGGTGTTTATGGTCTAAGACTCAGTACTTTGAAAGATTATTCAAAAGTCCCAGTGCATTATGGAGTTTGTAGTTTTAATGTGTGAAGCTTTTATTGCTGAGCTTTCTGAGTCACTGAATCTGAAACTCCGACCTGTAGTCCAGCACCTGGTAAGAAAGCTCACCAAAACCTCTGGGTCCAGAAGGAACTAAAGACAACCAGACATACACATTTGTTGTCTTATTGGAAAGAAAGATTTATTGCAGATAATGGCAAAAGCATTTAGCTCCAGAACAGCACTTAGCCTTAGAAATGTGTCCGCTTCACAAAAACTTTGCTCTAGCTAAACATCAAATACGGGAACAAAGATTAGAAGAATGATTACATGACAATTCCAAAGATGACATGGGCCAATGGGTCAATGCTCTAAAGACTATGGAAGACACAATAGACCACACTGTGAACATTGTGTTTTTACTGAAACTGATTTAAACACAAAACCCAGGACAGGTAAAGTCCAGCAGTAATTATCACAAAGGTCACAGAGTCATATTAGTTAGTTATAAGGTCATGATATAGTGTTTACAGGTGAGGACAGAAAATGGCTGCATGAGGAAAGGAAGCTAGCACGAGTAGCTAATCGGTCGGATTCACTTTTCTGTCACGATGGTTTTAGCGTTTGTGTAGGTGACGCCTTTGTAGATCCCGCTGGTGTTGAACTTGAGGGTTTTCCCGTTGTAGCAGGTTATCTTCACCTTTGCCATGTAAGGGATATCCATAGTGGCTCTGCCAATGTTGATGAACACAAACCCCAGACTATCTCAAGAATCAAGATTCAAGAAGTTTTTATTGCCATATTCTGTGTAGTTACACAGAGTAGGAATTTGCTTCGGTGCAACTGTGCAACATAAAACAGAAGAACAGTAAGCGACTAAAATTTTACAAATAGTCAAAACAATGAATAAACAGAGTAAGTAGTGCAAACAGTGCCAAAACAGTGCAAACTGAGAATGATCGAGGTGCAGGTAGTGGGCTGGTGACTGACTGGATATTGAAGTGAAGTTTAGGGGGGAGGAGTTAAAGGGTGTTCAAGAGTCTGACTGCAGGGTCAAATAAACTATTCATGTGTCTTGAGGTTCTGGTCCTGATGGACTACTCCTGAAGGGAGTAGTTCCAGTAGATCATTTCCAGGGTGAGAAGGGTCGGCTGCTATCCGACCTGCACGCCTCCGGGTTCTGGAGACATATAGTTCCTGGACAGATGGGAAGCTGCAGCCGATCAGCTTCTCTGCTGAGCGCACAATATGCTGCAGCCAGTTAATGTCCCTGGTTGGGGCTCCCGCGTACCACACAGTGATGGAGGATGTGATGATGGACAAAATGATGGCCGTGTAGAACTGCATCATCATTCTGGCCGGCAGCCGGGCCTTCTTCAACTGCCGCAGGAAGTACATCCTCTGCTGGGCCTTTTTGAGCAGGGAGCTGATGGATGGCTCCCACTTGAGGTCCTGAGTGATGGTGGTGCAGAGGAATCAGACAGAGTCCACTATGGGGGGTGAGGGGGCTGTGACTTTCCTGAAGTCCACTATCATCTCCACTGTCTTCTGGGTGTTCAGCTCCAGGTTGTTGATGCTGCACTACAACACCAGCCGGTCCACCTCCCTCCTGTAGGCAGACTCATCATGGTTATACATGAGCCTGATGAGGGTGGTGTCAGCTGCAAACTTGATCAGTTTAACAGAGTCATAGCTGGAGGTGCAGCAGTTGGTATACAGGGAGAAGAGCAGAGGGGAAAGTACACAGCCCTGTGGAGTTCCTGTGCTGATGAATTGGGTGGTGGAGGCATTCTTCCCCAGCCGCACACACTGCCTCTGGTCCATTAGGAAGTCAGTGATCCACCTGCAGGTGGAGTCAGGCACGTCGAGCTGGAGGAGCTTTTCCTGGAGCAGAGAGGGGAAGATGGTGTTGAACGCTAAGCTGAAGTCCAAGAACAGGATCCTAGCATAGGTTCCCAGGAGTCCAGGTGATGCAGGATGAAGTGTTGGGCCAGGTTGATAAAGTCGTCTACAGACCTGTTGGCTCTGTAGGCAAACTGCAGAGGGTCCAGGAGGGGGGAGGTGAAGGATTTGAGGTGGGGGAGGACCAGACGCTCGAATGACTTCATGACTACAGACGTAAGTGCCACAGGCCTGTAGTCATTGAGGCCAGTTATGCAGGGCTTCTTGGGGACAGGGACGATGGTGGACAGTTTGAAGCAGGCCGGGACGTGACAGAACTCCAGGGAGGTGTTGAAAATGTCTGTGAAGACCGCTGCCAGTTCGCCTACACAGTGTTTCAGGGTGGCAGGGGAGATGCCATCTGGGCCCGGAGCCTTCCGTGAGTTTTGCTTCCGGAAAAGCTTGAGCACCTCCTCTTCTGTCACTGAGAAGACAGTGGTTGGGGAGAGGTGGTCCAGAGGGGTCGTGCTCCTTCCTCAGCTGTCTCAGTCTGGGTGTGAACCAGGGTTCATCGTTTTTATAAGTAACCCTGGTTTTTGTTGGGATGATGCTGTCCTCACAGAACTGAATGTATGACGTCACAGTGTCTGTGTAATCATCCAAACTGTCTGTAGCAGCTCTAAACACATCCCAGTCCGTTGTGTCCAGACACGTGCGAAGCTCCTCCACAGCCTCGCTGGTCCACATCTTAGAAGTCCTCACTGTTGGTTTAGAGAGCTTCAGCTTTTGTCTGTATGCGGGGATGAGGTGAATCAGGGCGTGGTACGAGAAGCCCAGAGCCGCGCGGGACACGGCTCTGTAAGCCCCGCTGACTGTTGTATAGCAGTGATCCAACGTGTTCCGCTCTCTTGTTGAGCATTTGACAAACTGTATCTAGGGAGCTCAGATTCCCTTTATTAAAATCCCTTTATCTCCTTTATTAAATGATTAAAGAGTCTGGGAAAGTTCGGGAAAGTTCATTCCACACAGAATCTGCTCCGTGAGAGCGCGCTGGGCCTCGTGCACGTCTGCGCTCGGCGGGATGTAAACAGCGGCCAGAATGAATGAAGCAAACTCGCGTGGGGAGTAGTATGGTTTGCAGTTAATGAAGACATATTCCACGGCAGGAGAACAGTTCATGGAGATCACAGTCAAATCCGAACACCAGGCGTTATTGATGTAAAACCAGACACCTCCGCCTCATGCCTTTCCTCCGGAGAATTCACGATGTCTGTCCGCGCGGAGAAGCTGGAATCCCTCCAAATGAAGCGCACAGTCCGGGAAGAAAAGTCCCTGTTCCGACGCATCAGCAGTACCAGTTCATCCATTTTGTTGCTGAGTGAGCGAACGTTGGAGAGCAAGATACCAGGTAAGGGCAAACGTGAGCCCCGTCTCCGGAGACGCACAAGCACTCCCGAGCGCTTCCCTCTCCTCCGGCGTCTCACTCTGGCTCTTAAAAAGTGGACAAAATCTGCCGCAGCTGCCAAAAAAACCGGTAGTAAATCTGACGGAGTCGAAGTTCTGATGGTCAGGAGCTCTTCACGGTTGTAAGAGCACGCTGACACACGATTTACGAACAAAGACAAATGTAGCACCTATGCTATTAGGCAGAGGTAGTCAAGCTACTGGACCAGATATAGGTTCGCACGGAGTGGTGTGTATTGAATAAAAGAGCCAAGAGTCAATATAAAGGTAGACATACAAATATGGTTCTTAAGTAATGTTAAGAAACCTCTTAAACACCCTTTATGTTGTTTTTTCCTTTACTTGTTCTGTTAAAGTTAAAATAAAACGTTTTGTTCAAGTTAATTTCAGTTTCAATCTATTTTAATTAAAGATGACCGGTCATTTAGTTTAAAGGGATTTTAGATACAGAACTAAATTTATTTAACTTAAATTTAGTTTTAAGCTTTCTTTTGAGTTCACTGTATTTACCCTTTTCGCTTTTTTTTAATCAGTTTTGTCACTTTAAATTTACACCAAAAGTATCCTTTAAAGTTACAAAATATCAGATATCAAACAAAAGACAATTCAATATGCAAAGCAAACAAAGAACTGTTTTTTAAATGTCCAAACCCTTTAAAGTTTGTTAGCAGATGTATCCAGTTTTTGGTAGTGCTCCTTTAAAGTGTATTGGATCCACAGTTAGTGTTCAATCTCCTACCGCGACCTTGGCAGAGATTTTGTAGTAGTGAGGAAAAGTAAAGGACCACGTGATGCTCTACAGGCAGTCTGGATTATCGTGCTCCCTGGGTAGGCTCGCCATCCATGGATCAGGAGAAGTCCAGAACGATCCGGTCCGGAACCGTCTCTCAATTACTCTCGGGGGGAATCAGAAACCTCCAATAATAATTTTAGTCTATATGCAAAATAAAACCACTCCAAAATAAAAGCGGAGCCGCACTAGAAGGCTACGTGACCCTTTAACTTAAAATGGCGGCTGCTCTTTTTCTTTTTCATACATCCAACTCTACTAGCAAAATTAGCTTCTTTTCACACAAAATATACCCAAAATACATCAAATAAAATACATTCATGTTTCGAAGTGTCAAAGAAAATTATAAATAACTCAAAAGTACTGTTTTGTCGTCTTTTCACAACTTAAATTGGTCTCAACTAGGCTAGCCTCATCACGGCAAAACCCACGCCACAAAAGTAGGCAAAATACAAAACAAAACTCACCAAAACTCGTCTCGTAATGGCATAAAATCTTATTTGGCTCACACCCCTCTTCCGGTCTGGCTAGACAACAGGTTTGTTTTTAGTTTTTCACCGTAGTTTTTCAGCTAATGGCTACTCTGCTGCGCGTGCTTGCTGTCTCTGCCCTAAACAGGCCTATCTCTCCGCTACGCGCCGCACAGGTTGGGGAGGGCTCTTGAAAAAACTTTAAACTTTATCGACAACAAAAACAATTTCTCTTCTTAAACAAAAATAGTAATAAAACCTATAAATTATTAATGTGAATACTATTTATATTTTTATCCTCACAACTTTTAGCTGTTTTTATCATGTTGTTTATTAATATTTATTGACCTTTTTATATAATTGTAAAATGCTCTTCCGGTCAGAAACCTGGCCTGTCCTGCAGGCCAGGTTTCTGATTCCCCCCGAGAGTAATTGAGAGACTGTTCCGGACCGGATCGTTCTGGACTTCTCCTGATCCATGGATGGCGAGCCTACCCAGGGAGCACGATAATCCAGTATTTGTAACGGGGGTTACACAAACATAATACGGAGCACACTAGCACCAGGGCGACCATCCTCTGCGCCATCTTGGAGTATATCTATGTCATCCGCACCCTTTCCTAGAACTCCCAGACAAATTCCAGACCCAACATCAACGGGGTACTCTTTTTTCAGATCCCACTTGGTCATCTTTGGGAAGAATTCTTGGGATAGTTGTCCTGATCCTGATGGCGCCTAGGCGAGTTCCTGCACCATTGCCCCACAGCGAGAGCGATTTAATCTGCTCGCCATCCTGAAATTCCATCTGTGACAATCCTCCTTCAGGCTTTCCAAACTCCTGGACCTGACCATCAGTCATCCAAACCTTGATGCCCTTCACCTGCCACTCTCTCACCCACACCCACACCCACAGCTTCTTCAGCGTGGCCCCATTGCTGTCCCCGGTAAAACTAAAAGAACGACCGCCTTGTCCCTCAATAGGAAGGACAGGTGCCAGGTAAGACATCTATTAGGCCTTACATGGAATGGCCCCGTCCTATATTAAGGACCTCATAGTCCCTTACCATCCAATAAGGACACTTCACTCACTAAATGCAGGACTGCTTGTGGTTCCTAGAATTAGTCAAAGTACGGTTGGAGGTAGAGCGTTTAGCCACCAAGCCCCTGTCTTATGGAATAAACTCCCAGCTCATGGAAGAGAGGCCGACTCAGTTTCTACATTCAAAGTTAGACTGAAAACATTTCTCTTTGGACAGACTTATTGTCAGACTAGTTAGTATTCAGAGATTATTTAACTTAATGTTAATGTCTTTAAATTAAACTTAATAACAATAACTATTTGTTTTAAAAGGCTGCTAGAAGTTGAAGCTGGGGTAACTATGGTGCTCTGGGGTTCTGTCCTCTTTTCTCATCTACTTCTACCCTTCCTCTCCTCTATTCTTGATCATTATTCATCATTTAGTTCTCCATGCCTCTGTTTGGTGCAGTGTGATTCATGTATTGTCCCTCTTTCCCTCTTTCCCCTCCTGGGGAGTGGGAGTGCTTCCAGACTCCAGTTGGTTCATCCGTGCTCCAGTTCCTGACCGTTTACCTCGCCTTTGCTCCTGCTCCTACACCTGGCTGTGGTTCCTGTCTCCGGCTCGTCTCGCGCCTTTGACTGTCCCCACAACCACGACTGGATGAAGCTCGTCTGCTGGACTTTATATATGTAGTTGTAGATTTAGATAAGTTAATTCTTCTCTAAGAGTTCTGGTAAATCGCCTGTCCGTCCTGGGGGAGGATCCCTCCTTCATGTGGGCACCCCTGAGGTTTCTTCGTTTTTTCTGGAATGCCGTTTTTTTAACTCTTTGTATTCATGATCCGTTTGAGTTCATGTTTTAGTTCGAAGCCCATCGAGACGACTGTTGTTGTGATTTTGGGCTATACAAATAAAATTGAATTGAATTGAATTCAATTGGGTGTGACCATCCACAGCAGACTGAGCTGGAGGAGACACAGTACTGCTGTGTACAGAAAGGCCTGCAACAGACTCTACTTCCTTAGGAAGCTGAGGTCCTTTAATGCGTGCAGCAAGATGCTGGAGATCCTCTACCAGTCTGTGGGGCCAACACCTTGTTCTCCTCTGTGGTCTGCTGGGGGGGCAGCATTGCAGTCAGTGACACCAACAGACTGAAGAAGCTGATCAGGAAGGCGAGTTCTGTCATTGGCTACAAACTGGAATCATTTGAAGCAGTGATGGAGAGGAGGTCACTGAACAAGAAGTTATCCACTATGGACAACCCAGACCATCCTCTCCAGCCTGTTCTGGACAAACAGCAGAGCTCCTTCTCTAGGACGCTCAGACAGCTCCGCTCTGAAACTGCCAGATACCAGAAATCCTTTCTACCAAATACAATTACACTGTACAATAACTCACAGTGTGGCAGATGAATTTTGCACATTTTGCACATGTTAGACAAACCTTTTAATCAGGACTTTTATGAAACGTGGTTCTTGATTAACTTGACTTGGTTCTGAAACCCTGCAGGTCCTCACAGGTCCGTGCAGCTTGTTGTGTTGGTGGATGTTTAAAACCAGTTAATGCAGATTTGATCAGGTGGCCTGACCTGTGGTGTCTCACAAGGTGGATCACTAGGATGAGTGACAAAGCTCTCTGTACCGACACGTTCTCCTCAGAGTCAGCAAACCTGTTCTCCTCTGTTCCTTGCTCCCCCGTGGAAAGTTTTAGGAGTTTACCTCATTCCACATCCGGTAGCGTCCAAAACCACAGAGGTGTCACCCCCCCTCCCTGATAGAGGGGGGCATAGAGGCTGACGCAGGACAATTCCAGACGACTCAGATAGAGCTCAGAAATCTTTACTAAAATTAAAAATTACCCAGAAAGCCTGATGGATTCATTTCTGCTAAAATGCTCGATTTGATGCTAACTTTGTGCTAAAGCTGGAACATTTGATGTTTTATTCAAAGAAATGAACAAAATATCAAACCAGGCTGATAAAAGCATGAGAGTTTAGTTTAGTGACGTTTGATGAATTCTTTCTTCATAAAACTAACGACCAACAATGCTGCAGTTAGCTTAGCAGAGCAGGAAATACAATAAAAGAATCCAAAAAGGCCTGAAATTCCACCTAAAATTCTTCATTCTGGTTATAAATTCAAATGAATCATTAATTAGCTAAAGGAAGTTTCATGCATGAGATTCTTTGTCCTGCTGAATACTGCTGACATTTTTAGGGGGAAATGGAGGGGGGGGCTAAGGGGTAAGTTGGTTTGAGCTTTTTCTCTTTTTTGTATTTTTTTTTTGTGTTTAATTGTGTAAAATGGTCTGAGCTGCAGGAATGAGAAGTACTTTTTTAAAATAAAACTTGATTGATTGATAAGTTCAGTTTATTGGATAATAACCAATCAAGGTCAGATTAAACCCAGACTTTCTTTCTGTTCCACCAAATATCAATATGAAATGTGATCAACTTTAGAAATAAAACCACAGCTGATCACCACTCTATTTACTGAGGATGAAAAAGTGAAGGAAAACATTTAGAATTGGTCTTTCATGTTGTAAACGTTGCTGACGCCTGGTCTACAGTGAAGATTATCCATCTGTTCACTCACACACCTCCATGACTAAACCCACACTATAAACTAAGGGGCTCAGAGTCAGTCAGGAATCAAACCCACTACCCTGAGGTTGGTGCTGATCCACAGCTGGAGGAGAGGCAGAGCATCCTGGGCCCCACCCTCAGGTCTATATAAGAGAGAGCAGCTTCAGTCTGAGCAGCACTGAGGAGGGAGCCACACCGCCCAGAACCAGAACCCAAGCTCCAATCAAAGGTCTACATTTGCTGTGAGTATTGTAGGAACCTGGGATGGAATCCCACAGTAAGAAGTTTGTCTTTGAATCACCAGATTGGATGTCTGGAGGAAAGTTTAGATTTTATATCAGGAAAAAGATTTGTGCTTTGGTGTGATTGTCTGTTTATAGTCTGTAGTTGAAGACGTTGTAATGTCTTTGGCCACATTTAGTTAGAATTTTCTTTTTATTCTGTGTTTTGTGTTCTTTATTTCTGTCAGAGTGGGTCCTCGTTTTTTCTTGCGTGTCTGTCTCTGTCTCATTTTCACCTGGAGGCCAGAGAATGCAGATGTGTTGCGACCTGTCTCCAGCTCAGCTCTCCTTACATGACTGTGTTGAGCTGACTCGTGTGTTTTACCGTGTGTTGCTCTCTGGAGTGTTTGTATGGAAGCATTTCTGTAGCATAATTAAAACTAAAAGTCAATACTAAAATGCTGTTTCATTCTCAAAATGCAGCTGCATTTGTTTAGTCAAAATTAAAAAGAAAAAGCAATCCGCCAAACTTCTATTTTTTTCAACACCGGTAATTCAGTCACTTTATAAAAATGATCAAGAAAGTGCCTCCCTTCCCCAGAGCCTCCCTGCTCTCTGGCTCTGGGGGTCTCGTGGTGGTCCTGCTGGCCCTGGCCTGGGTGGCGGGTGTGGTCGCCCCGGGGGGCGGTTGTTCTCTGCCTGCTGCCGAGTGGCGTTGGGGGTTCTGGCTGCCGCTGCTGCTGTGGTGGGGGTCTGGGAGTGGGGGTGGCCGGGCTCTCTCCCTCCTTCTTTTCATATTCCACCATCCATTTAGAAGAACATAAACACTCACCTGAGCACAGGTGTTAGCTCACCTTTGCACTAACAGATTGCATGATTGAATGAATGAAAGATTTCACACTAGTTGGTTTAAGGGCATGAGTATGCGTGTGTGAACACTATCTGTATTGTGTGCATGTTTTGTGTACATGTTGTGTGTGTGGACAGGCCCCGCCCTTTGAGATTTGTATTACACTTGAGCCTTACCGTAATGATAAACATCCAGTAAAGTTGTTGCCTTATGCTGCTTTATGGTTCTACGCCCCCCCCCCGGCCTATTATCCCCCTCACCCTCCTATCCCCCCTCCTCTGTAACATCCCTCTCTCTTCTTCCCTCCTTTCCTTTTCCATCCGGTCCAACACCAAAGATTTTCAAGCATGATGGAATGTAATAAAGTTTGGCCTCAAATACAAAAGGGGTTTATTCAGACATACCTTTGGTTTGTCTGAAGATTAATAACCCCTCTTGTTAAAGTAAAATATGTCCAACACAAGAGGCCTTCAGCTCTCATCTGTCTGCCCAGCTGTTGGACAGGACAAGTTAAAAAAGAAAGAAAAAAAAAGAAAGTGATATTTGACATTTTATTTTCAAAAAGTAAATATGTAGCAAATTTCAATTAGAAATATCTAATTTGATAAAATAGATTAACAGAAATGTTTTTCACGATGTAACTGCATCAAATGACTCATAAATTAAATGCTCCAAAATGCAGCCCCATGAACAGCTCTAGCAGATTTTGCCATGCTAAACTTTTTCCGTCCTCCCCCCGGAAATGCTGACTGGAATTGAATTGTGGATGTGAAAATAAAAATGCAATCCCCTCTTTCCATTGTTGCTTTAATCATGTCACAGAATAAGCAGTGTTGAAGTAGAAAATGAAAAAGCTCAAATTGACTTAAACTTTTTGAGTCAATTTGATGGAGTTTTTTTATTTTTATTTATGCTACAAAAAGGCTTCCAAAGTTTTGTGTTTATTCCCATTCTGAGCAGTCAAAGTCAACTTTATCGTTGATTCTTCACATGTGAAGAACATTCTTCCTCCCCGAGGGCAGAAGGCTGGACAGGTTGTGTGCAGGGTGGTGACCAGTGCTTTGCGGGTGAGGCGGGCGATGTTTAATTCCTGCAGGACTATCCATATATCTATCTGTATATCTAGATAGACAGACGGACGGACGGACGGACGGACGGACGGACGGACGGACGGACGGACAGACAGACAGAGATATTTTTTATTAATCCCACGATGGGCAAATTTTTATTTATCTGTGGCAACAACGACATTAAGAAATAATATATATAATATAAAATAAAATAAAAAACATCAAAAATGACATTCATATTAAATTAGTAAAAATTATTATGACATTATTGTTAAAATTATTATTAAAAATGACATTTGCATTAAAAGTAGAGACGTTGCTGACCGTTCCTTGCCAATAATGTGGTGTTGGCGGTCCAGGAGAGGTCCTCATTAATGTGTCCCCCCAGGAATTTTGTGCTGCTCACTTTCTCCACAGCAGTACCATCAATGATCACTGGCAGGTGTTGAGTGTGGCCCCTCTGGAAGTTGACAACAATCTCTTTTGTCTTGCTGACATTTAGCAGGAGGTTATTATCTCTGCACCATTTTGTCAGCAGATCCACCTCTTCCCTGTAGTTGGTCTCATCGCCCTTGGTGATGAGACCCACCATGGTTGTGTCGTCTGCAAATTTCACAAGGTGGTTTGTGCTGTGGGTTGTTGTGCAGTCGTGTGTCAGCAGGGTGAAGAGCAGCGGACTACGCACACAGCCTTTGGGTGCCCCGGTGTTGAGAATGATTGTATTTGAGGTCTTGTTGCCGGAACGTACTGTTTGTGGTCTTCAGCTGGGGAAGTCCATCAGCCAGTTGCAGTTGGCTGTGTCACACCCAGCTTGTCCAGTTTGCAAATGAGTTGCTGAGGGATTATTGTGTTTAATGCAGAGCTGAAGTCTATGAGCAGCATTCTCACATATGCGTCCTTTTTGTCTAAGTGGGTGAGGGCTGGAAGGAGAGAACATCGTTTGGGTCGGTATGCAAATTAACTGGATTAATTGGCTCAGGTGCAATGGGGAGGATAATGACACGCAGTGGCCTCATGGGGCACTATTAAAAGGCCAAAAAGCCCTCCTTTGGTCACGTGCAGCATATGGCCATTGGAACCGCCCACTTCCTGTTGCAGACCTCCGGTTAGCCTCACAGGTAATGTAGCGGTGATAGGCTGATTACAGGAGTTTGTCCGCTGCCTCATACTGTATGTATACTGTTTCAGCTCCAGATGAGAACAACTGGCACAGATTTTGATTAGAACCTCTGCAATTGAGCACGCCTCCAAGGTGACGAACAGTCTGTCTGGTAAGCCGGCGTGGGTCAAGTCCTGTGCTTGCCTTTAAGCTGTTTTTAATTTTTCTAATGTTTGTTGTTCTTGCATTGCCAGGGACTTTCTGACGCTCCCGCCCGCCGAACAACTGTTGCTTTTTGTATGTTGAATTTTTAGAAGCATTTTAAAGAACTGTCACTGCTCGTGTCCAGAATCCCTGTGGACTTTGACCAGGGTTGTGCCGGGCCAGTGTGCTCCTCGGCTGCCATTGAGCCTGAGCAAAGGAGGACTAACGGGGCGTCACGCCTGAATTCTCCCTCACCACCCACGAGAACAAAACCTCGGCCGCGCTCTCTTCATTGAGCAGCACCCTGCGGGCGGATCTACTCTCACCAGAGTTTCTTCTTTTTTGTTTTAAGAATTTTTATACAATTCTTTTAGAACTGTGTTTTAACTGTGCATTTTATTGTGTTAATCCATCTTTGGTTTCCCCCCTCCCTCAGTGCTGAGGACTCAGGTGTCAGTCCTGAGTTCTAGGTGGAGGCTTTGCCCCGGTTCGGAGTGACGTGTCCATGGGTGAAGGGTTCACAAGTGTGTGTGCTCTGCATCACGTGAGTGGGGTGAAATTTTATTTCGTCCTTTGGGAGCCTCCACCTCCCTTAACTCCTCTGGTCCTCAGTGGTCTGAATCAGTTTTTTTTTTATTTGTGCATGTATTTTAAACTGGTCCATTTTTAATTGGTTTATAACGTTTTGTAATGAAATAATTTAACCTTGGTAGCTCTGTCTCCTGGCTTTTGTGTACATCCGCCAAAAAGAAAAATAAATTCCCTCGAGCCCACATTTGCAAGTTTCACTCTTTGTCTGTATGCAGGTGTTAGCATAACACTGAAGTGGTCTGACGTTCTGATGTGGGGGAGGGGGGTTGCTCTGTATGCTGTTTTGTGAGGAGTGTTAACGCGGTCCAGTATGTTATTTCCTATTGTTGGAAAGTGCACATGCTGATGAAATTTTGGTAGGACTGTTTTGAAATCAGCGTGGTTGAAATCTCCGGTGAGAACGATGAAGCCATCTGGATGTGCTGTCTGTTGTTCACCAATGGCCTGGTATAGTTAATTTGGCACAGCATTTCTGTTGCTGTTGTTGGTTGTTGGGGTGATGTATACTGCCACTAATAAAGTCGCAGTAAACTCCCTTGGCAGGTAGAAAGGACGACACTTCAGGATCATGAACTCCGCCCGCGGTGAACAGTGTTTGCTTATCAGCTCAGTGTCCTGGCACCACGCGTCACTAAATTAAACACAAACCCCGCCGTTGTGGGTTTTCCTCCATCTACGAGGTCTCTGTTCGCCCGATAGCATGTTAGTTGTTCCAGTTGTATGGCAGAATCGGGACTGTTGTTGTTTATCCATGTTTCCGTGAAGATGAACACACAACAGTTACTCGTTGTCCGGTTCGCTGATCGGAGTAGACGAACATCATCCATCTCGCTGTCCCGGGACCTCACGTTAGCTAAGGTAAAGATGGTATGGCTTGGCGAGTTGGGTTAGCTTCCAGTCGGGCTTTGATACCTCCACGATGTCACCTCTTCCTTGTCCTTGCGCACCGTTTTCAGTGCGTCCTTCTTGGGGTTCGGCGCAGCTGGTGAGTTCCATGTAGTGATTTCTGACTGGCATAGTAATCCCAGCTCTTCCAGCATCTCTGGTTTAGTGTCCAAAACGTCGCATATTTTTCTATTTCTAAGTTCCAACAGTCTCTGTCGACTGTACTTATGTTCTACTGTAGGCTGGCGGGGAAAAGCGTCATCAATAAAACAAAAATAAATAAAAATATATATAATAAAAATAAACACAGACACGCGCACTGAGAGAGCAAGAGGCGGCTGCGACTGCTCGTGCCACCTCCTGTTTTCTGTAGTCTTTTGTTGAGTGTGATTTCTATTTTAAAGGGGTGAACTGCTATTTTCTTTCATAACTTTTCTCCTGGTTATGTTAGTCTAGGGAGGTTAGTGGAGGACATGTTCCTTTTGATGCCCCTAAACAGAAAAAGAACATAATCGATAAGTTCAGATACTTGAAGTGTTGCTGACTCAGCAGTTCCTGTGACTTCAGAATCTTCATTGCACCGGTCTGGTGCTCTGGAATCTCTTCAGTTGTTGCTGAACCTTGAGACTGTGACTGAAATGGAGGTTGTTCTTGTTTCTCTTGCAGGTTCTACTTCAAAGATGTCGTTCCTGGCACCTGTCCTTATTATTGGTGGAAACGGCGGTGCTTCTTTTAGTTTCACCGGGGAAAGCAACGGGGCCACGCTAAAGAAGCTGTGGGTGTGGGTGGGAGAGTGGCAGGTGAGGGGCATCAAGGTTTGGCTGACCGATGGTCAGGTCCAGGAGTTTGGAAAGCCTGAAGGAGGATTTTCAGAGATGGAATTTAAGGATGGCGAGCAGATTAAGTCGCTCTCGCTGTGGGGCAATGGTGCAGGAACTCGCCTAGGCGCCATCAGAATCAGGACAACTTTATCCCAAGAATTCTTCCCAAAGATGACCAAGTGGGGTCTGAAAAAAGAGTACCCCATTGATGTTGGGTCTGGAATTTGTCTGGGAGTTTTAGGAAATGGTGATATTGACATAGATTGTCTGGCGTTTGTTTTCATCAACACCATCCAGTCAACCGAGCTGATCAACATTTACTACCCCACCCTCCACCAGGTGATCCCTCAAGTGGCCACAGAGGAGATCAAGTCTGTCACTTACACCAATAACACCGGCGTGCCTCAGTCCTACACAGTTGAATCCAGTAAAACCATCACCAAGAAATCCTCCTGGTCCGTGTCAAACAAAATGGAAAAGACCTTCAGTTTTGAGGTCACGGCAGGGATACCAGAGATGGTCGAAGTGTCTACTGGCTTCAGCTTCACTGACAGTACAGAAAGCTCCTACGGTCTAGAGAACACCGATGAGAGGAAGGAGACGTTCTCCTTCCCGGTCAATGTTTCTCCTGGGAAGACGGTGGATGTGAAAGTCACCATTGGCAGAGCCACTGTGGATCTCCCTTACATGGCAAAGGCGAAGATAACCTGCTACAACGGGAAAACCCTCAAGTTCAACACCAGCGGGATCTACAAAGGCGTCACCTACACCAACGCTAAAACCATTGTGACAGAAAAGTGAATCCGACAGAGGCCGGCACCTTGTGCTAACTTCCTTTCCTCATTCAGCCATTTTCTGTCCTCACCTGTACACACTATATCATAACCTTGTAACAACCCAAACTGTCTCTGTGACCTTTGTGATAATTACTGCTGGACTTTACCTGTCCTGGGTTTTGTGTGTAGATCACTGTCACTAGAGACCCAATGTTCACAGTGTGGTCTACTGTGTCTTCCATAGTCTTTAGAGGATTGACCCATTGGCCTACGAGAGGCAATGTCTTCTTGGAAGTGTCATGTAATCATTGTTCTTATCTGTGATCTTTATCTTGCGCAAAGTTTTTTGTGAAGCGGACACGTTTCTACTGCTAAGTGCTGTTCTGGAGCTAGCTGCTTTTGCTATCGTCAGCAATAAATCTTTGCCTTCCAATAAGAAAACAGGTGTCTGTCCTGTTGTCTCTTGCTCCCTCTGGACCCCGAGGTCTTGGTGAGCTTTCTTACCAGGCGCTGGACTACAGGTCAGAGTTTCAGATTCACTGACTCAGAAAGCTCAGCAATAAAAGCAACACAAACATTAAAACTAAAAACTGCATAATGCAATGGGAACTTTTGAATAATCTTTCAAACTACTGAGTTTTAGACCATAAACACCACGTGAGAGTGACTCGATCACAGAGGTGATCAGAAGCTGTCAGGTAAACACCCCCCCCCCCCCCCCCAGCTGAGCTGCTCATCATCAACTGTGACCATCAGCTAACCACACAGGTGAGAGGGAGTTGTCTAAGGTTGGTTCAGTGTTTCTTCTCTGAGGTCCAGTTGGGTCTGCTGCCCCTTTTCAGAGATAAAGCATTTATATCACACAAATCATATATATTAGTGGGAGGTGATTTTAAGCTAGCTTTACATGAATGGCTGGATAGAGATCCTCCCAGACATACATTCCACCGAAAAAATAGTTTCAAGTCATTTAAGTGATAAATGGAAAGCGTTTCTCAATTTTCTTGGATCAAACCAAATGGTAAAACTTGTTTTCTCGTTATGAAACGGCGTAAAAGGACCCGAAGAGCACAGCTCCACTTATAAATAAAAAAAACAAAACAAAAGAAAAGCAATTTTGGGCTCCACTATTGTCTTCGTTTTGATGGTACACAAAGGAAAAGCTTCTGGAAAATAGGTTGCATAATCACAGATGACCAGAATATATTTGTATCCAGAAATGCTTCTCTCCAGTGGTCCTACAATATCCAATGTGCTGGAAAGGGGTACTAATAACTGGCAGAGGATGTAGCGGTGCTTGTTTAACCTTACTCAAACTGGTCAGCTGACACTGGGGGCATGAAGCACAAAACTCACTTACATATTTATACATACCAGTAAAAGCCCTTTCCTAATCTTGCATATATTTCTAGATGACCCAGGTGTCCTGCCCATGGAACTGTATGAGCTAGACACAAAACTATAGATCTGGATCCCATAGGCACTACCAACCGCTTACCTGGCTCTCTATGAATATACAAAATATCATTATCTAATACACATTTTGTATCTGTAGAAAAATTTTCAATTTCGGTTTTTACTTGATTGTACAAAAAGGCCAAAGTAGTTTCAGTCAACTGCGAATGTCTAATATCATTTGGTACATCCCAAACAAATTCTGACATTGAGGTTTCTGCACAAGAGTTTCAAAAGACCCTCAATGCTTTTCTTGATGACGTTGGCTCTGTGGTTTCCCTTTGGCCTTTGTAGCCGCCCTCACAAAGATTACCATGAAAATTTGGAAGAGGTACCAAACCAGACTGTGGAATGTTTTGAGTCCCGTCTTAAAACACATTTTTGTAGGAGGAGTCCTGATGCTGTAGTATTGCGAGACCGAAAGAGACCAGTGTGGCAACTCAACTTGGTGGTGGGTAAGTAGTTAAACAAACATTTTGGTCTAATATCATTTTACCACCATATTAAAATCAGCTGTATAACTAGCAACATCTGAAAAGGTTTAATAAGTCTTTTGACAGCCTGGACGACCTGGAGAATTATATAGACGGCTGCTACAATACCTTAGTTATGGGGAAGACCAACACAACCACTCCTTCCTCCAAACGTGGCCGTCCAGAAGATTCTCCCAGATCTCTCTCCTCTCCACCCAGTGGAATTAGTGACATTTTACATTCCATAGATAAAAAGTTCTCCAGCCTTTATTGCCGCTTGAATCTGCTGGTGATCCTTCACATCCTCCTCCAAGGCCTGCGGGAGTCACTGGAGTTCAGCCAGTTACAGGTGCGGGAGCTTGCAGCCCTCAGAGAGAACGTCAAGACCCCAAGCAAGGACACCGCTCATCTCTCTAAGGAGAACTGCTATATCAAAGAAACCCTCCTGAGCGACAATCTAGTGATCTCTGCGATTCCAGAGCAGGCAGTAGAAGACCCAGAGGCCACAGTGAAGACATTCATGGAGGCCGGCTCATCAACCATCCACACCTCCATCTCGTTGAAGCAGTTTAATTTCTTCCCCTCTCATGTTTCTGTCTGTTTTTCTTTACCTCTTTCTTCTATTTGGTTTCCCCCTCTCTCCCCCTTTCCTCATATGTAAATCATCCAAAGGCAACATGTTCCCAGTAAGTTGGTATATATTTATGCACGGAACGGGCGCGCACTCGCATACAACCAATACACGAACCAGCTCACACTCACGGACATCGCGCAAACACCTTACATAAGCCCACATAGGAAACACGCAACATGCAGCTCACACAGTCAGGAAACGCTCACGCACAGAAACGTACAGCGTTCCTTCATCGATCAGCAGGCGTGCGTACACGGACTGGCACACACATTATTTAGCCTTACACTCTCCTGGTTAGAGCAGTTATGAACAGTCTTTATATTGTTAGCTGGAATGTGCGTGGACTTGGCTCTAGGCCAAAGAAAATGAAAGTGTTAACCTACCTGACTGGTCCAAACGCAGATATAGCTCTACTGCAGGAGACCCACTTATCTAAATCCGCTGATCATCTCCTGCGCTTCTCACAATTTCCATTCAAGTATACTGCTAGTTACAACTCCAAAAAAGAGGAGTTGCTGTTTTAATTAATAAAAAAATTACTTTACTCACAAGGATACAGTTACTGACCCAGAAGGCAGATTTGTAATTATTAATATATCCTGAAATGTCTTCAATGACGTAGTAGACCCAGTAGCTGAAACCCGGAAGTAAACTCGGACTAGGAAGTCTTGGAATGACTTTATTTTCAGTGATCCAAGGATGTAATGTTGCTTCAGGAGAGTAATGGTAAGTTGATCTTCGGAGAAAGCCACCGTCGTCAGAGTCGGAGTCTTGAGGTGGGTGGCGATGGTTCACAAGCATGGAGGGAACCTTGAGGTAGCCGCAGCTAGCGTGGATGGAGCGTGATGCTGAGGACAGCGAGGCCTGAGCGGAGCGAAGCGTGGAGCTCTGGGCGAGCAGGACAGCGAGCACCGTGGAGTGGAACCTGAAGGTGAGCGACAAGGCGTGGTAAGTAGGCAGCCAGTCATGAAGTACTTAACTTGACTATGAGGCCAGACATAAGCACCGGAGAGTGTAATGAACAATGAATGCCAGCGAGGATCTCCTTAAGAAGGCCGGCGGGTGATGAGATGATGAAGGGCAGCTGGTTCCAATCAGCAGAGCAGAGAGAGCAGGGAGGGGGGAGGTAGGCTGACAGAGGCACCGTGACAATATCCATTCAGAATAAGGACTTTTGTATAGCCAGTATCTATGGCCTGAATATTGACGACTCTTCCTTCTTTCACAGATTCTTCACCTCACTCCCGGTTCACTCTGACTCCACAATCATTATAGGAGACGTCAATCTGATTCTGGACCCTGAACTTGACAGACTCAGCACAGCAGCAAACCAGCGTACATGGCGGTCTGCAAGTATTCTAAAGCAGTACATGAATGATCCGGGTCTCTGCGACGCTTGGCGCTCATGTCATCCAAGCACTCCAGTTCACCATACCCTAATTCCCTGGTACAATCCGGAGGTTTAAAAGATGTCTGCTAAAAAAGAAGAAGAATTTATTCATTTCTTTAAAAAGGAGTGGGAAACCTTCTTAGAATTCAACAATAATCCTGATATCTGACCATGTCTTCTATGTGAAACAGCAAAAGGAGTGATGAGAAGGAAAATAGTTTCTAACTCAACTAGTAAAAAAAGGAAAGAGAAAGCAGATTTATTAGAGCTAGAAAATAAATTCCAAACTCTGGAGACTGCTTATGCTCCGTCTGCACAGGAACACATACTGGGAGATCTGAAAAAATTAAAGCTGCAGTTAAATGACATCATCAAAAAACAAACACAATTCCAAATACAAAGGCTTCGACTTGAAAGATTTGAAAACTCAAATAGATCTGGCAAATTTCTAATAATAATAATAATTGATACTTTATTTATCCCACATTGGGAAAATTCTTGTCGGCATTTGACCCATTCCCTGGGGGAGCGGTGAGCTGCAGCCAAACCGCACTCGGGAGGCAGTAGCGTCTTGCCTTAGGGTGAGAGAGTGATGTTAATTGTTCGCCATATTTTTTTTAAAAATGGTTTATTTCAAGCAATTAATTAGAAATGATACACAAAAGCAATACAATCATCAGTTATACATTAATACAGTAACTAATCAAACTTAGGATAATTAGACATACTAATAAAAATTGCTTGAAAGGGAGTGGAAGGAAGCGAATTTATATAATCCCACCCCGTTATACTATAACCATTTTATTACATTATTTATCAATATCCGGTTCCTAGCTTTTATCAGACAGAATTAAAAATCTTGAAATATCAATAAAGCACATGACAAAGATGAATTACTTAATTGTAATGTAAAAATAACTATTTAAGAAATCAGCATGGTAAATGCAGATCAGTTATACAGCGGGGAAAATAAGTATTGAACACGTCAACATTTCTCTCAAAAATCATATTTCTAATCGAGCTATTGACATGAAATTTTCACCAGATGTCGGCATCAACCCAAGTAATGCACACGTAGAAAGAAATCCAAACATTTATGTCCATAAATGATGTTATGTGTAATAAAGTGAAATGGCACAGGGAATAAGTGTCACGGTTCCTCCGGCTGCTACCCCTCCCCTCCCTGCTCTTTTCATTGGAACCAGCTGACCTGCATCATCTCATCACCTGGCAGACCTTCTTAAGGAGATCCATCCCAGCTTACTACGCCAGTCCGTTATACTCACTCCGGTGATCACGCCTGGCCTCAAGTTGAGTAACTCTCGCTCTAGTAAATCATAGCCTGTACTTACCGTTTGTCTCACGTCTTCAGGTCTTCTCTCCATTGGTCATGCTGGTTCCTCGCTCCACGCTGATTACGCCGCCCTCGGCGTCCACGCCTTGCCTCAAGCTGGTTACGCTGTCCTCGGCGTCCACGCCTCGCCTCAAGCTGGTCACGCCGTCCTCGGCGCTCCACCACGTCACAGACTGAACGCCGTCCTCGGCGCTCCACCTCGCCACAGGCTGTCCCGCATCGTCCTTGGTGCTCTCCCTCGCTCCCAGCAGTTTCCAGCGTCCACGACGTCCACTTACTTCTCTTATTAAACATCTTGATTCTACATCGCCTCCTGAGTTTCTTCCGGGTTCCAGCATCTGGGTCTCCCTAGTAGTCCGACCATGACAATAAGTATTGAACACATGAAGAAAAGGAGGGGTAAAAAGGTCTGGCAAGCCAAGAAAGCAGCTGGAGTCTGTCAGTATTCAGAAGGTTAACCTGCCCCCTATTAGTGCAAAGTAATATCAGCTGGTATAGTCCTGATTGATGCCTTTTTTGCCTGATTTTTTGTCATTTCCCCATACGTTTTTGTTTGAGCGTTACCGTTTTTCGTTGCAGTCAATTACATATACAAAATGAAAACAACATTAGGTCTTGCTATGTAGCTGCTGCCATGTTCTTTTAATTCCTGCAGGATTGCATCTACATGAAAATGAAATCAGGGACATTGAATTAAATTAATGTAACAATTACTTTTTGGAAACACAATTTGTAGCACTGCTTACTTTCTTAATCCCATATAAACCTATACCACTTGATCAATACAGGGGTAGTGTTGCAGTGTGTGTGTGCTGAGCGGGGTGCAAGCCACGAGAGACAAGGGGAGGGGCGAGTGCAGGTGCAGATGGGGGGGTGAGCACTGAGCGGGGGTGTGTGAGGGTATATATGGTGTGTTAGGAGGACGGAGCACTTAGTTAAATAAAGAGAAGGTGTCATTCCCAGAATAACTGTTTTGGAGTCATTCTTAATCCGCTCCGGAGGTTGAGGGTTTCGAACGGGAAGTGAACCCCGAAGGAGAATTCCCTTCGGCCCTGAAGGAAATCTCCCCTGCGCTTCTGACCACGGTCAGAAAGACGAGAGAAAAGAAAGGAGAAGTCTTCGCGCAGCGAAAGGTTCAACATTAGACAAAAGTTCAATTTTAAAAGCACAATTGCATGTATTAATATTAAACTGACCAACGTTTGCTAGAGGGGAAGGTTAACAAAAAAGTCCTCTAAACATTACCGACGTTAAATGCATTTTCCCCCAGATTGCTTCTGTACACTATGCAGCATTTCATGCATTTACACCAGGAATAACACTTCAAAAGTAAACCTAAATATCGCCATTTTTATTTCACACCTTACGCTATTTAGAAAGTTATTACAGCCAATATTTTATGACAATGATTTAAATGCAAACTTAGACATTGACTTGAGCAGCTATGTTTTCCACGCTAACTGTCTCTGTTTTGCAGATGCAGCGGTGTTGCTTTTTTTCTGGAATATGTGCTCATATTCACTGTAACTCTGCAGCAGCACGTCAAGTTCAGCTGGCGAAAAATACGCAGACCTCTTTTTTTCACGGTTGCCATGGTGACTCGTGATATCTGCGCTCCATTGATAATGGCTTCTTATAGACGCGGTGCGCACGCTCACCTCCGAATCAGTCCACTCAGAGTTGATTGATCTAACTCCGATCAGCTTCTCTGAAACAGAAAACTCAGAGTTGTTAATCTCCCGATTGACCAACTCAGAGTTCAAGTTCAACCTCAGAGTTGGTTGAACCTCCTTTCTGAAACAGGCCCCTGCTAGCTGCAAAAATGTACACAAAACAGATAGTGTTCACACACGCATACTAATGCCTTTAAACCAACTAGTGTGAAATATTTCGAGCCAGGACCCCCCAAGGGAGACCCGCTCCGCACTCCAGCCAGCCAACCACCCGGCCCACGGTTGGTCCAGGGAGGAGCAATGCCGGGGCCAGCTGCCCCCGCCCAGGAGGGGAGCGCCCTGGGGAGGAAGGGGGCCCACCAGGGGTGTCGTAAACTTGGCCCGACCAGGCCCGGCCACAGTTGGAGATTTGGTGGGGCCCAGCACCCAGGGGCAAGGACCAGAACCCACCCCCCAGGGACACGGACACCCCCGGCTCAGGTGTAATGCGAATTACTGTCACAGTGCTCGCAAATGTCTGAGTTACTGAGACCCATCTTGAACATCCTCTGTCCAGTGTAGTAAATTCTGTGAAGAGTTTTAAAATAGATTAGCTGCAGATTTGGACTTTTTGTCAGTTTAAAGCTGTTTAGACAAAGTTCTGACCAGAAGCTTTCATCTGTGCTAAAGCTCAAATCCGCATCCCATTTTGTTTTTGGAAGGGAAATATTATTTTCTAAATTACATAAAAGTTTGTATATTTTGGAGAGAGTTTTATTCTTTGAAAAAGTAATCAGAGAGGTAACTGCTTCTGGTAGCTTTAAATCAATGTCTTTGTATTTCAACTTTTTTGTAATAATAGATTTAAGCTGCTGATATTCCAAGAATGTATTTTTTCCATGTTTGTCTTGAAGTTCCTGGGGAGTTATGAATCTTCTATCAATAATTATGTGCTCTAGTTGTTTTATTTTTTGTTTATAAGGATGTCTGGGTTGTTCCAGATGGGTGTCATTTTGCACGGTTGAATTGATGATTTTGACATTTGAGAAAATCCCACCAGGCTGTTAAAGTCTTGTTTATATTAATACTTTGAAAACAATCCTGTTTTTTAAGTGTTTGGCTAATAAACGGTAGATCTGACAGGTTGATCTTTCCACATAACGCCTGTTCCAAGTCTAACCATGAGTTGGTTTCTGGATTATTTTTTAACCATTTTAAGATGTATTGCAATCTATTTGCAAGAAAGTAATTGTAGAAGTTAGGTAGTTCTAATCCTCCACAGCTTTCTGCAGATTTTAAAGTTTTTAGACGAATTCTTGCAGGTTTATTGTTCCATAAAAAGCTTGATATGGATGAGTCTAATGTTTTGAACCATTTTAATGGCGGTTGTGTGGGAATCATTGAGAAGAGATTATTAACTTTAGGTAAGATTTTCATTTTTACCGTGGCTACCTTGCCCATAAGGGACAGAGGCAGGTTGGTCCAGCGTGTTAGATCGTCCTGTATGCTTTTCAGTAATGGGGTGTAGTTTAGCTGCACCAGTTCTGATAGTTTGGGGGGAAAATTGATACCTAGATATTTGATATTTCCTGATTTGACTGGTATTGTGAGTCTTTGCTCTGCATTATTGTTCAGTGATAATAAAACAGACTTATTCCAATTAATGGAATATTCTGAGATGGAGGAGAATTCAATAATGATTGTTGATGTTTCATTTACAGAATGTAAATTACTTAAAAACAGTAATATGTCATCCGCATAGAGACTAATTTTATGACGGCTGTGTTTGGTTTTAATTCCTTTAATACTCTCATTCTGTCTTATTGCTGCAGCTAGAGGCTCAATAAATATAGCAAAAAGAGAAGGAGAGAGTGGGCAACCCTGTCTGGTTCCTCTTCCAAGAAAAAACCTGTTGGAAGTCTGTTTATTAGTTCTAACTGATGCATTGGGGTTGTGATATAATATTTTGATCCATTTGATGAATGATTCTCCAAAACCGATAATATAGTAATATCCTGGATTTTAACTGTGATAAAGTATATTATATTAACAAGTCTTCGGAGATTGTCATCCAAGTGTCTGCCTTTGATGAATCCAGTTTGGTCGAAGTCAATTATGTGAGGAGTGATTTTTTCTATTCTCTGTGCTAGTGCTTTGCAGATAATTTTTACATCTGCATTGATTAGAGAAATGGGGCGATAACTTGAAGGACTATTGGGATCTTTGTCTGGTTTTAGAAGAAGAATTATGTTGGCTGAGTTCATGTTAGGTGGTAGAGATTGACTTTCATTGATAGATGTGACCGTTTCATAAAACGTTGGTGCCAGCTGTTCCCAGAATTCTTTATAAAACTCAGCAGGAAAGCCGTCAGGCCCTGGTGCTTTACCATTAGGCATAATTGACAGAGCTTCATGAAGTTCAGACAGCGAGAGCGGAGAGTCTAAGTTTGTGATTTGATCCTCATTTAACCTGGGTAGGTTTACATTATTAAGAAATGAGTCAATACTTCGCTTTGACGGATTGATCTGTGATGTGTACAAGTTTTTATAAAAGTTCTCAAATGCGTTATTAATTTTGACCGGGTCGTGAGTGACATTTCCTGTTTGGTCCATACTAGAAGTGATTGTTGATTTTTTTCTATTAATTTTAAGTTGATTAGCCAGAAATTTGCCAGATTTATTAGAGTTTTCAAATCTTTCAAGTCGTAGCCTTTGTATTTGAAATTGTGTTTGTTTATTAATGATGTCATTAAACAGCAGTTTTAAATTTTTCAGATCTCCCAGAATGTGTTCCTGTGCAGAAGCAGCATAAGCAGTCTTCATGGTTTTGATTTTATTTTCTAATTCTAATAAATCTGCTTCCTCTTTGCATTTTTATGCGTTGAATAAGAAATGATTTTCCCTCTCAGCACTGCCTTTGCTGTTTCCCAAAGAAGGCATAGTGAGATGCCCGGGTATTGTTGAATTCTAAGAAGGTTGACCCACTCTTTTTTAAAGAATTCAATAAATTCCTGGTCCTTTAACAGAGACGTATTAAACCTCCAGGTTGTACCTGAGGGTGTGGATATTTACCTAGAAATATTTACAAAAACTGGTGCGTGATCACTGATAATAATTGGATGAATGTTGGAACTTTTAATTTCTTTTAAAAGAGATTTACAGATCATTCATGTACTGGTTTAGAATACTTGCAGACCGCCATGTACGCTGGTTTGCTGCTGTGCTGAGTCTTTCCTATAATGATTGTGGAGTCAGAGTGAACCGAGAGTGAGGTGAAGAATCTGTGAAACAAGGAAGAGTCGTCAACATTCGGGCCATAAATACTCGCTATGCAATAGTCCTTATTCTGAATGGATATATTAATGATTACAAATCTACCTTCTGGGTCAGTAACTGTATCCTTATGAGTAAATGTAACGTTTTTATTTATTAAAACAGCAACTCCTCTTTGCTTGGAGTTATAACTAGAAGAATACATGATTGGAAATCGTGAGCAGCACAGGAGGTGATGAGATGGTTTACATAAATGGGTCTCCTGCAGTAAGGCTATATCTGCTTTAAGATCATCCAGGTGATTTAACACTTTCAATCTCTTTGGCCCAGAGCCAAGTCCACGCACATTCCAGCTAACGATGTTAAGACTGTTCATAACTGCTCTAACTGGGAGAGTGCAAGGCTAAATAGTGCGTGTGCCCGCTGTGCTTGTCTGCTGCACCAAGAAGTGCTGTGCGTTGTGGCTGAACGTTTCCTGACTGTGAGCTGCATGTTGTGTGCGTCCTGTGTGAGCCTAAATAAGATTTTTGCAGTTTATCAACGTGTGTGTGTGGGATCATGTGTGATCCATGCTAACAGGTTTAGCAAAGGACTGAATTGCCGTCCACAAGATCGGCTGAATCAAAAAACACCTAGAAGACTGTTGGGGGTCGGGGCTTCCGGTGCCTGGGTGGGGCGAGCTGGGGCGCGGCGTGGTCCTCTGGGCTTGGGTGTGGGGGGGGCGTGTGGGGGTGGACCGAGTGGACCGAGTGGTTTGACGTAAATCCTGCAGCCTTTAACCCAAGTGTTCTCACTTGGGTTTCAGCATTCCTTCTGGTCAGATGGTCGTTCAGATAAGCAGCAGATCCCTTCAGATTTCTTCTTTGATTCATCAGAGCTAGCTTGTGTTTTTGATTCACAAACCTGATGAGGATCGCTGGTTTATCCGTCTCCTTTCTTCTGGGGAGCGGGTGGCAGGTCTCGATGGTGTTAAGATCCAGGGAGATCCCTTTAGACGTGAGAAATGATTCTACTAGGTGATCCAGAGACTCTGCACCGCTCTCTGTTTCAGCACTGCTAGCTACGCTAGTGCTATTAGCATTAGCAATGCTGGCTCCAACTGCATTTAGCTTTGCCTGAGGTTTGATCGGTACTCCAGTAAGAATGACATTATTTATCCTTACTTGTTGTTTCCCATCGTCCAGTCTTTTCTCCAGAATGTCGACCCGGTTTTCTCATTGCTCGTTTTGAGCCCGAAATCTTCGGAACTCTTCCATCAGTTCAATCAGTGGAGCTAGCTTAGCATTCACTTGTTCCATAAAGGGATACAGCATAGCTTTGATATCATCAAGAATCTCTTTAAGGTCTTCGTATTCCTGGGTTTTCTTGGGGGCCATGGTCAGCTCTCTTTTTTGGAGTAAATCAACTTTTTAAAGTCATTTGAAGATAGTTGAATAGCTGCAGAGAGCCACACACGTCCGCGTTGTAACCCCGGACCCGGAAGTGTTCCGTTGCCATTGATATGGTAAGTGCCCCCAGTACCATTGTGCATTTCCCTCCAGGAATTAAACCCTGCATTCCTGCATGGTAGCCTCTCACCGTACCATCCGAGCTAATAAGCTTAAAATAAATTAAGAAAAATCAACAATTATATTGGTTATGGACCAAACAGGAGATGCCTCTCATGATCCGGTGAAAATTAACAACGTGTTTAAAGACTTTTATCAAAACTTGTACGTATCACAGATCAATCCATCAGAGCAAAGCATCAACTCATTTCTTGATCAAATAAACCTACCCAGATTAAATGAAGATCAGATGACAAACATGGGCCGCATTTACACTGCAGGTCTTCATGCTCATATCCGATTTTCTGACTATATACGATTTTTTTGACGACCCGCTTACATCATCTTTTAAAAATGACCCATATCTGATTTTTGCCTTTTCACTGTACAATGCTGAAACTATCATACGTAGACGTTCTGAGGAATACGTAGCAGTATTTCCGCCTTCCGCGGACCTCTTTCGGACTTTTGTGACTGCGGTTGTCATGGAGGCAAGGCGGTGACGGACGGAGGCGTTACCTTGGGCGCTTCTGAGGGGATGCGCAGGAGAGGAAAAGAAGGAGGGCTGCTCGGCTCTCTCTGAATTTTGAATGAAGAAGTGTTTGCAGACGTGCTGTACTAACAGTTTGATCCAAGTGTTGAACCTTTCCTGCGCGATGACTTCTCTTTTCTGACCGTAGTCAGAACAACACGGGAGATTTCCTCTGGGTTCTCTTTTCCGTTCTGAACCCTCAGCCTCCAGAACGGGTTAAGAAAGACTCCAAAACTTTTGGGGGAGACACCTTATGTTTTATTTACGGTACTCCGACACTCCCCCGCTCGCGCTCACACCCGCTCTCCTCTCCTTAAGTTACACACACACACTCGCAAGCACGCGCGCGCTCCCACACACACACGCGGTCCCCATCATACACACCCCCTAAAGAAATAAACGGCTTCTAGCCTGTTCCATAGCAACGGTGTCCCGCCTCATTAGTTACCGTTTGCGTCCGGACCGGACATAACAGCGGTTTCCAACTACGGTCTGAAGCCTGAGGCGGAAAGGTAACACACTGACAGCAAAATCAGCACAAAAAAAGCACCTTAATAAGTCATGTGATCTCAGTTGGTGGTGTCCTGAATTGACGTCACTGACGTACGACTCACATTTACTGGGGAATATCCGATCTGTCTGCTTACATGGCACACGCAAATGCACGTATCCGGTTCGTTTCCGATTTATTTCCACATATGAGAGAGGCCTGTATCCGATCCGAGAAAAACGAAATCCATGCGTTTTTGTCCTGCTTACACGTTCACCGGTCATATCCGATCTGTGCCACGTGAGAGGAAAAAATTGGAATTGGGTCACTTGAACCATGCAGTGTAAAGGCGGCCTTAGAGTCTCCTCTCTTGTTGTCTGAGCTTTATGAAGCATTGATACTTATGCCTAACAGCAAAGCACCAGGGCCTGACGGCTTTCCTGCTCAGTCTTATAAAGAATTATGGGAACATCTGGCACCAACGTTTTATAAAACGTTCACATTTTTCAAGGAAAGCCAATCACTACCACCTAACACGAACTCAGCCAACATAATTCTCCTCCTAAAACCAGACAGAGATCCCACTAGTCCTTCAAGCTATCGCCCCATTTCTTTAATCAATGCAGATGTAAAGTTTATCTGCAAAGCACTAGCACAGAGAATAGAGATAAATCACTCCTCACATAATTCACCTGGATCAAACGGGATTCATCAAAGGCAGACACTCGGATGTCCGCAGACTCGTTGATTTAATAGACTTTTGCCACCATTAAAAACCAGGAAATGACCATACTATTGCTGGATGCTATAAAAGCATTTGACAGAACAAATTGGAAGTTCTTCATTGCTGCCCTCCATAAGTTTGGGTTTGGAGAGTCATTCATCAATTGGATTAAATATTACATCACAACCCCAATTCATCAGTCAGAACTAATAGACGGACTTCCAACGTTTTTTTCTCGGAAGAGGAACCAGACAGAGTTGCCCACTCTCCCCCTATCTTTTTGCTATATTTATTGAGCTTCTAGCTGCAGCAATAAAACAAAATGAGCGCATTAAAGGAATTAGACACAAACACGGCCATCATAAAATTAGTCTCTATGCAGATGACATATTACTGTTTTTAAAGAATACATGTTCTGTAAAGGAAACCACAATTATTAATGAATATCCATATCAGACTACTCAATTAATTGGAATAAATCTTTTTTATTATTACTGAACAGTAATGCGGAGAATGGCGTATGGCGTATACTTATATAGCGCCTTTCTTCCTACAAGGACAAAGCGCTTTACAGTCACAGACCCATTCACCCAGTCACTCACACATTCACTCACACATTCAGACACTGGTGGCGGCTCCGCTGCCAAACACAGGCGCCCGCCCACCACCAGAGGCAAGGTGGGGTTCAGTGTCTTGCCCAAGGACACTTCGACTCATGGGTGTGCAAGGCGGGAATCGAACCTGCAACCTTACGATCATGGGTCGACCGCCCTACCGCTGCACCACGGCCGCCCCCGAGAAAACTCACGATAACATTTAAATCAGGCAATATCAAATATCTAGGTATTTATTTTCCCCCCAAATTATCAGAACTGGTGCAGCTCAACCACCGCCTATTACTGAAAAGCATACAGGACGATCTAACCAGCTGGGTCAACTTGCCTCTGTCCCTCATGGACAAGGTAGTGTCATGACTTGGAGGCGAGGCAGACCCAGATGCTGGAGGTAAGTTAGAAGGTAAATGATGAGTTTTATTTTTGTAGCCCGGTATAGGTTTCCTTGGCGTAGCAGGAGATCTTGGCGTAGACAGGACTTGTGGCGTGACTGGAGGTCTTGAAGTGCCCAGAACCGCCCAGAACCAAAACCCAAGGTCCAATCAAAGGTCTAACTTTGCTGTGAGTATTGTAAGAACCTGGGATGGAATCCCACAGTAAGAAGTTTGTCTTTAAATCACCAGATTGGATGTCTGGAGGAAAGTTTAGATTTTATATCAGGAAAAAGATTTGTGCTTTGGTGTGATTGTCTGTTTATAGTCTGTAGTTTAAGACGTTGTAATGGCTGTGGACACATTAAGTTAGAATTTTTCTTTTTGTTCTGTGTTTTGTCTTCTTTCTTTCTGTCAGAGTGGGACCTTGTTTTTTCTTTGCGTGTCTGTCTCTGAACATTTTCACCTGGAGGCCAGAGAATGCAGATGTGTTGCGACCTGTCTCCAGCTCAGCTTTCCTTACATGACTGTGTTGAGCTGACTTGTGTGTTTTACCTTGTAGTGCTCTTTGCAGTGATTTGTGTTCATTCCCACTATGTGTAGTCAATTGATGACAATAATAATAATGGATGAGATTTATCTGCACTTTTCCAGACGCTCAAAGTTCTTACAGTGTATCCATTATTCATTCACTCCTCATTCATACTTGGTGATGGTAACTACTGTTGTAGCCACAGCTGCCCTGGGGCAGACTGACAGAGGCGTGGCTGCCAGTTTGGGCCTACGGCCCCTCTGACCATCACCGGGACATTCATACGCACAAACCAGTGGAGTCACACTGGAGGCAGAGAGGATGAAGTACCAAGGATACAAGAACAGTTGATTGGGGACGCAAGGATCAATCTGCCGACCCCTAGATCATTGGATGACCTGCTCAACCTCCTGAGCCACTGCCGCCCAGTGTGCCCAGTTGAGTGTGATTCCTACTTTAAAGGGAAGCTTTAGGGGTGAACTGCTATTTTCATTTTCTTTTATGTTTTTCTTCTGTTTATGTTAGTCTAGGGAGGTTAGTGGAGGTCATGTTCCTCTAGATGCCCTTAGACAGAAAAAAGGGCATAACAGATAAGTCCAGACACTTAAAGTGTTGCTGACCTAGCAGTTCCTGTGACTTCAGAGTCTTCATTGCACCAGTCTGTTACTCTGAAATCTCTTCAATTGTTGCTGAACCTTGAGTGTCTGTGACTGAAATGGAGGTTGTTCTTGTTTCTCTTGCAGTTACTACCACAAAGATGTTGTACCTGGCACCTGTGCTTGTTATTGGGGGACGCGGCTGTGGTTCTTTTAGTTTCACCGGGGAAAGCAACGGGGCCACACTAAAGAAGCTGTGGGTGTGGGTGGGAGAGTGGCAGGTGAGGGGCATCAAGGTTTGGCTGACCGATGGTCAGGTCCAGCAGTTTGGAAAGCCTAAAGGAAGATTTTCACAGATGGAATTTCAGGATGGCGAGCAGATTAAATCGCTCTCCCTGTGGGGCAATAATGATGCTATCAGGATCAGGACCTCAGCATCCCAGGAATTCTTCCCAAAGATGACCAAATGGGATCAGAAACAAGAGAAAAAAGAGTACCCCATTCCTGTTGGGTCTGGAATTTGTTTGGGAGTTCTAGGAAGGTGTGGTCATGACATAGATAGTCTGGGGTTTGCATTCATCAACACCATCCAGTCAACCGAGCTGATCAACATTTACTACCCCACCCTCCACCAGGTGATCCCACAGATGGCCACAGAGGAGATCAAGTCTGTCACTTACACCAATAACACCGCTGTGGCTCAGTCCTATACAGTTGAATCCAGTAAAACCATCACCAAGAAATCCTCCTGGTCCGTGTCAAACAAAATGGAAGCGACCTTCAAATTTGAGGTCAAGGCAGGGATACCAGAGGTGGTCGAAGCGACTACTGGCTTCAGCTTCACTGTCAGTACAGAAAGCTCCTACGGTCTAGAGAACACTGATGAGAGGAAGGAGACGTTCTCCTTCCCGGTCAATGTTCCTCCTGGGAAGACGGTGGATGTGAAAGTCACCATTGGCAGAGCCACTGTGGATCTCCCTTACATGGCAAAGGTGAAGATAACCTGCTCCAACGGGAAAACCCTCAAGTTCAACACCAGCGGGATCTACAAAGGCGTCAC
>CM074488.1:27482415-27498055 GCA_037389245.1 Oryzias sinensis
CTTTCCTCATTCAGCCATTTTCTGATCCTCACCTGTAAACACTATATCATGACCTTATAACTAACCAAAGATGACTCTGTGACCTTTATGATAATTACTGCTGGACTTTATCTGTCCTGGGCTTTGTGTTAGATCACCGTCACTAGAAACCCAATGTTCACAGTGTGTTCTACTGTGTCTTCAATAGTCTTTAGAGGATTGATTTATTGGCCCACGACAGGCAATGTCTTCTTTGGAAGTGTCATGTAATCATTGTTCTAAAACTTGTTCTTATCTAAGTTTTTGTGAAGCGGACACGTTTCTACTGCTAAGTGCTGTGCTGGAGCTAGCTGCTTTTGCTGTCGTCTGTAATAAATCTTTGCTTTCCAATAAGAAAACAAGTGTGTCTGTCTTGTTGTCTCTTGCTCCCTCTGGACCCCGAGGTCTTGGTGAGCTTTCTTACCAGGCGCTGGACTACAGGTCAGAGTTTCAGATTTACTGACTCAGAAAGCTCAGCAATAAAAGCAACACAAACATTAAAACTAAAAAACCTTATAATGCACTGGGACTTTTGAATAATCTTTCATACTACTGAGTCTTAGACCATAAACACCACGTGAAAGTGACTCAATCACAGAGGTGATCAGAAGATGTCAGGTAAACATCCCCACCCCCACCTGAGCTGCTCATCATCAACTGTGACCATCAGCCAACCGCACAGGTGAGAGGGAGTGGTCTAAGGGTGTGTCAATGTTTCTGCGCTGAGGTCCAGGTGAGTCTACTGCTCCTTTTCACAGTATATATATCACTCAGACCATATACAGTTTATTGGTAGACGGTGATTTTAACTTAGCTTCAAATGAATGGCTGGATAGAGATCCTTCCAGACATAATATCAATAGAATGCCATCAAACATATAGATTTAAATCAGTTAAGTGATGGAGAGAAACATCCAGAAGTTTCTAAATTTTCTTGGATCAAACCGAATGGTAATAATCTATCCAGACTAGATCTACGGTTGGGCTTAACTTTGTTAAATAGATATGTTTCACACATCTCCATCTCAGTGACCCCCTTGACAGATCACTGTACTATGACTCTCAAAGTGAATCCTGAAAATAATGCAAAATTCAGAAAAGAATATCGGAAAACAATGCAATCATCAAACAGATGATGAATGTGTATGTTCAGGTGAGTGGTAGGAACACACAGCAGTGTGATGAAGATGGCAGGTTGACAGTTTATTTCTCGTAAAACAAGAACAAAATCAGACAGGATGCTGAATAAGAGCCAGACTGACAAACTGGATCGTTACAAGAAGCTACTGAAAAGTAATCATCTGGCAGGGAGAAGTGACATGCTCAGACTTTTAAAGACAGTGATGAGATGAGAACCAGGTGTGCAATGAAGAAAGACACCAAGGAAAAGGTCAGCCACGCCTCTGTGTACCACACTGATCATAATAGCCCCCCCCACTCCCTCAAGGGACGCCACCCGGGGGCCGACCAGGCCGTTCAGGATGACGGACATAAGAGTCATCAAGGAGAGCAGGGTCCAGGAAAATTCCCAGTCAACGAGATAATGCAGGCCACAACCCCGTCGCCGGACATCCAGAAGACGACAAACAGGGAACGCCAGATGATCATCCACGACCATCGCGGGAGGAGGGGCCTCAGCCAGGGGTTTGAGCTCAGCATTCAACATCATCCTCCCCACTCTGCTCCAGGAAAAGCTCCTCCAGCTAAACCTGCCTGAATCCACCTGGACCGGCTGATGTTGTGGTCCAGCATCAACAGCCTGGAGCTGAACACCCAGAAGACAGTGGAGATGATAGAGGACTTCAGGAAAGTCACAGCCCCCTCACCCCCTCTTATCCTGACAGACTCTCCCATCACCTTAGTGGACTCTGTCCGATTCCTCGCCACTACCATCACCCAGGACCTTAAGTGGGAGCCGTCCATCAGCTCTCTGCTTACAAAGACCCAGCAGAGGATGTACTTCCTGCGGCAGCTGAAGAAAACCAGGCTGCCGGCCCAGATGATGGTGCAGTTCTACACGGCCATCATAGAATCCATCATCACCTCCTCCATCACCGTGTGGTATGCCGGAGCCACAACCAGGGACATAAATAGACTGCAGCATATTGCATATCAGCTGAGAAGGTGATTGGCTGCAGCCTTCCATCTGTCCAGGACCTTTACGTCTCCAGAACACGGGGGCGTGCAGGTCGGATAGCAGCCGACCCTTTTCACCCTGGACATGGTCTACTTGAACCACTCCCTTTTGGCAGGAGGCTAAGGTCCTTCAGGACCAGAACTTCACGATACAAGAACAGTTTATTTCCCTCTGCAGTCAGACTCATGAATACCTTTAAACTCCTCCCCCCTTGAACTTTTCACTTATATGTACAAATTTGGTATGTCAGTGTAAAAGCTGTGCATATGACAATTAAAGGATTCTCATTCTGATATGTCCAGTCACCAGTTTACTACCTGCACCTTCTTTATCCTCAATTTGTACTGTTTGCACTATTGTACCTCAATTTATTGTTCTGACCTTTGTGTTGGTTTTTTGCTTACTGTTGTTTATTTTTGTTATTCTTAAGTCTTTTATGTCGCACATCAGCACCACAGCAAAGTCCTATTCTGTGAATCTGCCCTGCTCACTGAAAATGGAAATAAATACTCCTTGAAATTAAAGCGTCCCTCTATTTTTATTAATTTTTTTAAACTTTATTTAACCAGGATAAAAAACTCATTGATAACACACACTCAATCAATAAAAAGATGGTCTTAAAAAAAGCGTTTACAGTTTGAAAGCTTTTTCTCACGTTCATTTAAACGTTTTTTGAAAGAGCCCAGGGAGATCTGCATACCAAGAGAGGTTGAGATGTTCCATCCAACCAATGGCCCCATTACTTCGAGGCCAACATGACTGCCAACAACTCTCGATTTCCCACATCATAATTCCTCTCTGCAGGAGAAAGCTGCCGTGAGAAGAAAGCTCAGGGATTCATCTTCTGATCTGAGGATGAACGCTGAGAGAGCTCTGCCCCAACTCCAGACTCTGAGGTATCCACTTCCACCATGAACTGAGCTGTAGGATCAGGATGGGATAACACAGGAGCAGAACAAAACAGACTCTTCAATTTCACAAATTTAATTAAATTCAAATTTATTTATGTAGTCCAATATTACAATAGTCATCTCAATTGGCTTCACATGGTAATTGTATAGTTAACATAAAATGATAAGGATCATAGAATTCAAAGGTAAATTCTAAACTGAGCTAACTAAACAGAGAAAACTAAACTGGACATCCCTGCCCTTAGATCAGAGGTGGGCAATTCCAGGCCCAGAGGGCCGTGATTTGTTCACGGAGCTGAATGCAAACCTGCATGCTTGGTATGCCATCAACAGGTTCTCCAAGAAAATAACATTCAGCCCCACTATAAGACTCTCCACAAAGAAAAGTTTCACCATTTGCAGTTAAGAAAAAAAAGATTTACCAACTATTAGCTGGACCGATAAATGACTATCTGGATTTACTGCAGCCGTGATGTCAGTGATGGAGCAGTGAAAGCTAGCTACCTTATTGCAAACAAGTTGGAGCAAACATCCAATCCATTTTCTGATGGTGAACTTATGGAAAAATGCTGAAGGCTGCAGAAGTCTTGTTCCCAAAGAGCAGTCGACGTTAAACATGAGTCTGTCAATAATTACGATCAGATCCAACATCTCTGAGGAAACATGGGCAGCCATATGAAGGAATCCAGTCATTTATTGTATTTTCAGTCACTATTGATGAAAGCACCAACATCACAGATATGTACAGCTGTGCATGTTTATTAGAGGTGATGAAGAGACCGTCACAGTGGAGTTTCTTGAATTGATGGACACAACAACAACTGATGACATAGTCAACTCTCTAGGCAAGGCAAGGCAAGGCAAGTTTATTTGTATAGCACAATTCGTACACAAAGTAATTCAAGGTGCTTCACAAAACAGAAAAATGCATTAAAATCACAATACATCATAGAAATAATCAACGTAAAATTTACTTTAAAAGAAAAGAAAAAATTTGAAAATTGATTTAAAAATAAAGGAAGGAAAGGAAAGAAAAGTGCAGATAGGACCTTTCAGTCATATACACGGCTTAAGACTAGATTTGAACATGAACACAGAAGAGGCCTGTCTTACGACCTCAGGGAGGCTGTTCCAGATTTTAGCTGCAGAATATTGAAACACTGATTCCCCTTGTTTAGTTCTGACTCTGGGAATCAACAGGAGGCCGGCCCCTGAGGTCCTCAGAGTACGAGATGGTTCATATGGCACTAACATGTCAGAGATGGACTTTGGTGCTCGGCCATGGAGAGACTTGTATACAAGCAGAGCTGCTTTGAATTCTATTCTTTGAGGTACAGGGAGCCAGTGCAGAGACCTGAGCACAGGACTAATGTGATCATACTTCCTGGTTCTGGTCAGGACTCGAGCAGCAGCATTCTGGATGTACTGAAGCTGTTTTACAGCTCGTTTGGACAGGCCGGTGAGCAGGCCGTTACAGTAGTCTAACCTACTGGAGACAAATGCATGGATAAGTGTCTCCAGGTCTGGCTTTGACACTATGTTTTTGATTTTGGCAATGTTTTTCAGATGGTAAAATGCCGCTGATTTTACTGGCTTGATATGGATGTTAAAGTTCAGGTCAGAGTCCATGATTACCCCTAGATTTCTGACTTGATTTGAGGGTTTAAGAGACAGAGAATGAAGGTAGCTGCTGACACTTTCTCTTTATTTCTGTGGGCCAAAAATAATAACTTCGGTCTTGTCTGAGTTTAGCTGGAGAAAGTTGTTCTGCATCCACGCGCTGATCTGTTGGAGGCAGTGGCTGAGTGAATCCACCGGCCCATATTCACCTGCTGTCAGTGACACATAGATCTGAGTATCATCTGCATAGTTTTGATAAGATATGTTATTACTGCGTATTACCTGCCCTAGAGGCAGCATGTAGAGGTTGAACAGAAAGGGGTCCCAGGATCGATCCCTGGGGCACACCACAAGTCAAGGCCATGCAGTCTAAGACACAACTCCCAATTTCAACAAAATATTTCCTGTCTTCTAGATAAGACTTGAGCCAACTTAGGGCAGATCCAGAGATGCCAACCCAGTCTTGGAGTCTGTGCATAAGGATCCCATGATCAACAGTATCAAAGGCAGCGCTCAGGTCTAGCAGGATTAAGACAGAGACTTTGCCATCATCAGTGTTCAGGCAGATGTCGTTGGTTACCTTGATAAGAGCAGTTTCTGTGCTATGATGGGGTCTAAAACCTGTTTAATAAGAGAAAATCAGTGAGCTGTTGGTAGACAAATTTTTCAAGGACTTTTCCTAAAAATGGCAGATTAGAGATAGGTCTGTAATTATTCAGTACAGTGGGATCAAGACCGCTTTTCTTCAGGAGAGGTTTAATGACTGCAGTTTTTAAGGCCTCTGGAAATATTCCAGATTGAAGAGACATGTTAACTATTTGAGTAATTGATGGCAACACACTGTTCAGGACAGACTTTAGAAATCTAGTGGGTAGCACATCATGGCAGCATGTAGACGAGCTCAGACGGGTGATGGTCTCTTGGACAGTTTGGTCAGTGACAGGTACAAAGTGAGTCAGCTTAGAGTGAGTAGGTGGTCGTTGGATAGTTATATGTGTTGTGGAGTTGATGGCTTTTTTAATGCCCTGAACCTTGTCATTAAAAAATACAGCAAACTCATTACATTTAGGTGTGCAAACCAGTTCTATTGGTAGCTGGGTTGGAGGGTTAGTTAATCTGTTTACTGTTGTGAACAGGACACGAGAGTTGCTGCTGCAACTTCCAATGATTTCAGAGAAGTACCTTTCCCTTGTTCTGCATAAGATCTGGTTGTAAGCATACAACTCCCCCTTATACATTCCATAATGTACCTGGAGTTTTGACTTGGGCCACTTTTGCTCAGCTCTGCAGCACTGTTATTTCTGTGCCCTGACTAGATCATCATTCCTCCAGGGAGCTTTCTGTCTATGTTTTCTCAATTTAACCTTCATAGGGGCAATGGCATCCAGAACATTCAAGATGCTAGAAGTAACAGAATTCAGCATTTCATCAACATTGGCACCAGAGGCGTTTTCATCGTCTATTATTTCTACAAACTGTGCCCTAGTGCTTTCATTTATTTATCTCCTTTGGACAACTGCAGGGCCAGGCGGTGGTTTGGGAGCAACAGACAGGTCCAAGAATACACAGAAATGATCAGAGAGGGCGACATTAACCAGACTGACTTTGTGAGTATTAACCCCCTTTGTGATGAGCAGGTCCAGAGTGTGCCCTCTGCTGTGGGTGGGGCGCTAGTTACAGCTAATTACTGTGCTGGACAATGTTGGAGTGAACTGGTCACATGAAGTAATTTTGGTCACTGATGGTGCTCCATCAAAGGTCAGGAAGAAGGCAGGTGTTGCCACAAAATTCAGGTAGAAACCAGGAAAAGATTCTTATAATAATGAATGATAATAATAATGGACATTTCATTGTGTTTTGCACACTTGAATGACAGTAAATGTGTTTCTGCAAATGTGTTTCTGATTTGAATCCTGATATTGACGGTCTTGTGAAGTTTCAGGAGAGAAAGGAGGTTAACTCCAAACTCTTATGTTCACAAATGTTTGCAAGTTTAATTTAGTGTAATTTTGTCATCGATTGGATGTTTACATTTAAGGAAGATGTTTAATTTTTTTCTGTAGCCCCACTTGAATTTATTGTCAGGATTGCTTCAGTGTCAGATTCAAAATATTCAGGCTGTATAAAATTGATATAAAACCAATATTTTTTAAAGTGAAATTAATTTCATTTAAGATCCATTGGCTTCTGTGAATGGATGTGTAATAAGAAATGATTAGGCTACCATGTTGGTTGAGGCATGTTTTCCAATTGGGTAAAAAAACTAGAATAAAGCTGTTTTTTTGCCTTTACGCTACTGGTCCGGCCCACTTGAGATCAGACGGGTTGAATGTGGCCCCTGAACCAAAATGAGTTTGACACCCCTGGCTTAGAGCTTGACATAGGGATCAGAGGATCTGCCTCCAGTGGGTTGAATGCTATTTATCCGATAGAAACCAGTTTGTTTATGTAAATGGACATTCTTCTCAGTGCACTCGACTACAGAGTCCCACAGGGCTCAGTTTTAGGACCCATCCTGTTTATGATCTACATGCTTCCCTTAGGAATTATAATCAGGAAACACAGCATTAATTTTCATTGTTATGCTGACGATACGCAGTTGTATTTATCCATGAAGCCTGACCAGAATGACCAGATAGAGAAACTGAATGCCTGCATCAGAGACATCAAGACCTGGATGACAATTAATTACCTCCTCCTGAACCTAGAAAAAACTGAGGTCATTATACTTGGTCCTAAAAACCTCAGAGATGCTCTGTCTGATCAGATAGTCTCCCTGGATGGCATAAGCATAGCCCCCAATTCCACAGTTAGAAACCTTGGGGTTTTATTTGACCAGGATTTATCATTTAAGGCTCACATATCTCAGGCGTGTAGAACTGCCTTTTTTCACCTGTGGAATATTGCTAAGATCAGAAATATACTTTCTAAGAGTGATGCTGAAAAACTCATCCATGCATTTGTTACGTCGAGGCTGGATTACTGTAACTCCTTGTTAGCAGCGTGTCCTAAGAGTTCCTGCACGTCTGCTTCTCATGCAGTAATAATAAAAATAAAGCACATTTCTATGTCTTCTGCTGCAGCTATGCATATATAACCCCAGTGGCGGAAGAAGCGTGAGTATTGTGTGCATACTCGATCCACACCAAGTACTGGGACCAGTCCTCATTGTTTTGTGCTGCAGAGGCAACGTAACGCTGCCTCCAGTTCTTGGTTGGCCCTCTCTGCTTGACCGTTGGACTAGGGGTGATAGCCGTAAGTAAGGCTGACCGTGGCCCCCAGGGCAGCGCAAAAGGCCTTCCAGACCTGAGAGACAAACTGAGGACCACGGTCAGAAACAATGTCCAAGGGAATGGCGTGATAACGGAATACCTGGTTAACCAGGACTTGAGCAGTTTCCGTAGCTGAGGGTAACTGGGCCAGGGGGATGAAGTGAGCCGTTTTTGGAAAAATGGTAAACGACGGTGAGGATGACAGAATTACCCTGGGACGGAGGTAAACCGGTGACAAAGTCCAAGGGGATGTGCGACCATGGATGGCTGGGGGTGGGTAAGGGTTGCAGTAGTCTTGCCAGAGCGGAGCTGGAGGGCTTAGAGCGGGCGCAGGTTGTACAGGCTGCCACAAACTCTCGGACGTCTTTCTCCATGGAGGGTCAGAAGAATCTTCTTCGCAGGAGATGGAGTGTTTTTTTGACAAAGCCGTGACAGGAAAACCGAGAGGAGTGTCCCCAGGAAGTGACTTCTGACCTGAGTGAGGTGGGTACAAACAGCGCTGTTAGGACATGGAGCATGATCGGGTTCCTCACCGTGGGCTTGGAGGACCTGGTTTCAAATAGGGTGAGGGCGCCTATGATGCAGGAGCGCTGCCCTAAGCCGTACCAGGCGGCAGCCATGGGAGCCACCGGGCGTCGGACACAGACACAAGGGCCAAGGACGAAGCCAGGGCCCCGAGAATTCATGAGCCGCCCACCACCCGACCGGCGCCCCGTCTCCGCGAGCCAGCCCCGGCAACCGACCCGAGCAACCCAGAGATCGCTGCGCACCCACAGCCCCCCCCCTAACCCTACCCGCCACAACCCTCCTCACCCGTCATATTATCAGAGCCCCCCTCCCCCACTCCCACAATGCCTTCTAGATTCATCTTACTAGAAAACTCTTTGGGGTGATGGTGAGCAGAAGGTAAAGCAGATGAGAGACAGTTGGCTAACCACTAGGCGCTCCAGTTAGTAATATGACCAAGGACAGTGTGAGTGGATTGTGTAATAAAAAATTGAATAACTTCTCTGTGGTTACCAGACGTAAGTAGCTGAACGGGTTTGGTACGGTGCGTTATTCTGGAGAGGTGTTTTGACTTCCTAAACCCGAGGCATCGATGGGAGCTTCCAAGGGTTCTGTGGGAAGACAAAGTTTAGTAACCAGACCTTGATCAATAAGGCTCTGTTCGGCTCCGGGATCAATAAGGGCCCTCAAAGTATGGATTTCGGTCTTGCAGCAGATTCTGACAGGGATGTATAGAAAATTCTGAGTAGCCTGAGTGGTGAAATTGCCCCCCCGCGACCAGTCACTTAGCGGGGGGCTCGATAGTTTAAACGCAGGGTGCATTGAGACACTAAGTGTCTTTGAGCACCACAATAAAAACATGAACCCTCTTCTTTGCATCTTTGTCGCTCCTCTGCAGACAGTTTAGAATGGCCTATCTGGATAGGCTCCTCTGATGTTTTGGGGTTGGTAATGAAATACGTTGTGGGAGGTGACTGGACCGTGGCGATAGGGATGGCTGGATTACTGATGGATTTCCTTGGGTTCCGTTGACGATGGTGGTGTCGTTCTCTGAGTCGGATGTCCGATCAGAGAGCTGCAGAAACGAGAACTTCAAACGAATTAGCTTCTGTCTGGGTACACAGATGATCTTCAATTGATTCATTTAACGATTGATAAAATATGCATTTAACACAAAATCTGGACAGCCAGCTTCTACTGAAAGAATGCGGAAGTCTATGACGTGATCACTGACAGTCCGGTTTCGTTGTTTTAGACTTAAGAGTCTTCGGGTAGCTTCCTCCCGTTTTCGGGGCTGGTCAAAAATCAGACGAAATTCATTCAAGAAATGTTCATAGCTAAGGTGAGTGATGGGATTGGCTGAAACGAAAGCTTGGGCCCACTGCAGGGCTTTGTTCGGGAGTGAGTTTGTGATGAGAGTGATTTTACTGTGGTCAAAGTGATAGTACCTGGGAGCTTGCTGGAATATTCAATTCAATTCAATTTTATTTGTATAGCCCAAAATCACAACAACAGTTGTCTTGATGGGCTTCGAGGTAAAACATGAACTCAAAAGGATCACGAAAACAAAGAGTTCAATAGTAAAATACTAAAATGAACTAACAAACTGACTAAGCTATACTGACATCCCTGCCCTTAGACCCCCCTTCGCGGTAAGGAAAAACTCCCAAAAAAAACGGATTCCGGAAAAAAACGAAGAAACCTCAGGGGTGCCCACATGAAGGAGGGATCCTCCCCCAGGACGGACAGGTGATTTACCAGAACTCTTAGAGAAGAATTAACTTATCTAAATCTACAACTACATATATAAAAGTCCAGCAGACAAGCTTCATCCAGCCGTGGTTGGGGGGACAGTCAAAGGTGCGAGTCGAGCCGGAGACAGGAACCACAGCCAGGTGTAGGAGCAGGAGTAAAGGCGAGGTAAACGGTCAGGAACAGGAGCACGTATGAGCCAACTGGAGTCTGGAAGCACTCCCACTCCCCAGGAGGGGAAAGAGGGACAATACATGAATCGCACTGTACCAGACAGAGGCATGGAGAACTAAATGATAAATGATGATCAAGAATAGAGGAGAGGAAGCGTAGAAGTAGAAAAGAAAAGAGGACAGAACCCCAGAGCACCATAGTTACCCCAGCTTCAACTTCTAGCAGCCTTTTAAAAGAAATAGTTATTAAGTTTAATTTAAAGACATTAACATTAAGTTAAATAATCTTTGAATACTAACTAGTCTGACAATAAGCCTGTCCACAGAGGAATGTTTTCAGTCTAACTTTGAATGTAGAAACTGAGTCGGCCTCTCTTCCATGAGCTGGGAGTTTATTCCATAAGACAGGGGCTTGGTGGCTAAACGCTCTACCTCCAACCGTACTTTACCTAATTCTAGGAACCACAAGCAGTCCTGCATTTTGTGATTGAAGTGTTCTGATTGGATGGTAAGGGACTATGAGGTCCTTAATATAGGACGGGGCCATTCCATGTGAGGCCTTATAGGTTAACAGGAGGATCTTGAACTTGATTCTGGAATATGAGCTGACACTGTAGTAAGAAGCCGCCCCAGGCTTCGACGTCGCCTAGAAACAGTTCCAGTTGTAGCCGGAAGTTTTCCGATGTGTTGGCTGAACTGGAAGCGGAAGCAGAGATGTTGCCGGAAGATGGAATGGAAGGTCCTCCTGACTGCCTGGCCGCCCTGGGAGGGGGGACATCTACCGCAGCTGGCTGGGAGGCCGGTCGCTCGGGGGAGCCTTCTTCCTCCCGGTTGTGCCCATCCGCCTGCTCCTCCCTGCTCTCACCCAAATAAATGTTGCACGCAGGCACATAGGGCGGTTACTGCGTGGCGGCAGGGGGCAACCAGAAGATTGTGAGTATGTGTGTGGGAGGGAATGGGTGGGACAGACCTGGGGGTTAGCTCGCTGGGGTCCTCTGGGGCTTTCCCTCACCATCACAGAGTGTGGAGGGCATTGGGAGGGTTTCGGAGGGGGGGTTAGATAATAAATGATAAATGGCGTATAATTATATAGCGCTTTCTACATTCTTACGAAGGCCCAAAGCGCTTTGCAGTCACAGTCCCTTTCACCCATGAACACACACAGTCACACATTAACACACTGATGGCGGCTTTGCTGCTGAACACTGGCGCCAACCTCCCACCAGAGGCAAGAAAGGCAAGATGGGGTTCAGTGTCTTGCCCAAGGACACTTTGACACATGGGCGTACAAGGTGGGAATCGAATCTGCAATCTTACGATCATGGGTCGACCGGCCTACCGCTGCACCACGCCCGCCCCATAATAAGGCGGGTGAGGAGGGTTGTAGTGGATAGGGTTATGGGGAGGGGCTGTGGGTGCGCGGCGATGTCTGGGTTGCTCGGGTCGGTTGCCGGGGCTGGCTCGCGGAGACGGGGCGCCGGTGGGGTGGTGGGCGGTTCATGGGTTCTCGGGGTCCTGGCTTCGTCCTTGGCCCTTGTGTTGGTGTCCGGCGCCCGGTGACCCCCATGGCTGCCGCCTGGTACGGCTAAGCGCTCCTGTCTTGTGGCATGGGGTCGGATGCCTAGTTAGGCCCCCTCCCTATGCCTTTGGGCATGGGGAGGGGGGGCTGTAGGGGGGCTTTCTCTGTGCTTGGCTGGGTGGGCTATCCCCTCCTCCCCCCTCCCGGGCTGCCTGGGTCCCAGCGCCGGGGGGGACTCCTGGCCTGGGGGTCTCCCCCTCTCTTGGTCTGGCTGGTCGGGCTCGGTAGGATCTGGTTCACCTTATGCCGGTTCACTTCGGCAGTATGCATGTATCTCCACCCCCACGTGCACACTGCCACACTGCTGCCTGTCTGCTTCATCCCTCCTCCTAACCCACAGTGTATTGATGGAAAGATATTTTCCACCTATCTTTGTGTCAGAATTTCACCTTTGATGTAATATTTGTCTTTCCAGCAGATCTGGTATAATTGTTACAGCTTAAAATAATAACTTATTCAAATCAGTGCTTGTATCCCCCACCTTTTCACCTCTCTTCCTTTTACTCTCTTCCACCCCCCCCTCCCACATTCTTCTCCTTTCCCTCCCCACACACACTAAATGTAACAAATGAATTAAAAAATAATACAACAAAAAGGGGTTTATACAAATCTACACTCTGGTTTCTCAAAGCTATATAACCTCTTTTTGTGATAGTAAAACCTGTTCAACACAAAAGGCCTTCAGCTCTAATCTGAATCATCAACCTGAATGTCTTTTCTGTTCACATACTGGTGAAACTTCTCACAGCCATACACAATTGCTAGCAGCTCTTTTTCTATCTGACCATATCTTTGCTGACAATCTGTTAGTACTCGTGACCCGTACGCTACAGGTAGTCCATCTTGCAGTAAACTGCACCCAAGCCTTGTGAACTTGCATTAACCAAGAGTGTCACTGGCATGTTGACATCATAAAACTTCAGAGTTGGAGCCTTGGTGATGAGCTGTTTAAGATGTTTAAAGCTCCTTGTCTGTGCTTTTCCCAGTGCCACTCTATGTCTCCTTCAAGAAGCTGTCAGGTTTGGTATGAATTTGGCCAAGTACTGGACCATCCCTAAAAACCTCCGTAGTTCTTGTTTATCCTGAGGCGGGGGTTCCTGCGTCACGGCTCGTACTTTTTCTTCATCTGGTTTCAGTCCTTCATTTGTGAGTGTGTGTCCAATATATTTGATTTCATTACAGCGGGGAAAATAAGTATTGAAAACGTCAATATTTCTCTCAAAAACATTATTTTCCATAAATGAAGTTATGTGTAATAAAGTGACATGGCACAGGTAATAAGTATTGAACACGCTTACTGAAATGTATTTAATATTTAGTGCAAAAACCTTTGTTGGTGATTCCAGCCTCAAGACGCCTCCTGTATGGAGAAACCAGTGGAATACGTTGCTCAGGTGTGATTTTGGCCCATTCATCCACACAAACTGCCTTCAAATCTTCAAGGTTCCGGGGGTCTCTTCTGTGAACCCGGATCTTCAGTTCTTTCCAAAGATTTTCAATTGGATTCAAGTCTGGTGATTGACTGGGCCATCCTAGCAGCTTTATTTGCTTTTTCTTCAACCAGTTGAGTGTTACCTTGGCTGTGTGCTTGGGATCGTTGTCTTGCTGAAAGATCCACCCTCTTTTCATCTTCAGCAGCCTGGCAGATGACAGCAGATTCTGGTCAAGAATGTCTCCATACTTTTCTGCAGTTATTATTCCTTCAATGATATGAAGTCTACCAGTACCACATGCTGAAAAACAGCCCCACGCCATGATGCTCCCACCTCCAAACTTGACTGTTGGTATGGTGTTTTGGGGGTGATGTGCGGTGCCATTTTTACTCCAAACATGTTGTGTCTTATGACATCCGAAGAGTTCAATTTTGGTCTCATCTGACCAGAGTATCTTCTCCCAGAATGTCATGGGTTTATCAAAATGTTGTGTCGCAAACTCCAAACGAGCTTAAACATGCTTCTTCTTCAAAAATGGAGTCTTGCGTGGTGTGCGTGCATGGAGGCCATGGCGGTTGAGTGCATTACTTATTGTTTTCTTTGAAACAACGGTACCTGCTGATTCCAGGTCTTTCTGAAGCTCTCCACGAGTGGTCCTGGGCTGTTGGAGAACCCTTCTGATGATTGTTCTGACTCCTCTGTCTGAAATCTTGCGAGGAGCACCTGGCCGTGGCAGGTTTATGGTAATGCCGTGTTCTTTCCACTTCCGGATGATGGCCCCAATGGTACTCACCGGAACTTTCAGAAGTTTAGAAATGCGCCTGTAGCCAATACCCTCAGTGTGTTTTGCAACAATAAGGTTGCGTAGGTCTTTGGACAGCTCTTTGCTTTTACCCATCATGCAATGCTTCTTGTCTAACACCTTGCTGGTGAGAAACCTTTTTAAAAGGCATCAATCAGGTCTATACCAGCTGATATTACTTTGCACTATTAGGGGGCAGGTTAACCTTCTGAATACTGACAAACTCCAGCTGCTTTCTTGGCTTGCCAGACCTTTTTACCCCTCCTTTTCTTCATGTGTTCAATACTTATTCCCTGTGCCATTTCACTTTATTACACATAACTTCATTTATGGACATAAATGTTTGGATTTCTTTCTATGTGTGCATTACTTGGGTTGATGCCGACATCTGGTGAAAATTTCGTGTCAATAGCTCGATTAGAAATATGTTTTTTGAGAGAAATGTTGACGTGTTCAATACTTATTTTCCCCGCTGTAGTTTTGATGAAACATTTGTTTCTGTTCAGTTTCCGGTTATTTTGTCTTGCTCTGTCCAGCAGCTTTCTCAGTCTGTGATCGTGTTCCTCTTTTGAGTCGCCCCATACTAGCAAATCGTCTATGATGTTTACAACACCATCCAGATCTTCAATCATTTGTGTTACCGCTCTCTGGAACACGTCGGGTGCTGATGAGATGCCAAAAGGTAGCTGTAGATACCTATAACGGCCAATGGGTATGTTAAATGTACAGAGCATTGATCTTTCATCACCCAGAGAAGTATTTGGCGTTTTGGCATACGAGATACCACTTTTTCCACAGTGAACAATGGATAATGTTCTCGTTTTATTGCTCTGTTCAAGTCTTTTGGATCCATACATATTCAAATTTTCTTGGTTGTAACCTCAGTCACCATACCGTTAACCCAGCACACTGTGTCATTCTTTTATATGAAACGTGCTTTATAAATAAAGTTTGATTGATTGAGCCCACTCTGTTGGGCTCTGTCTGTTTTTTAATAACTCACATGTTTTCCATTCTCTGCAGTTGTTTAACCACTCTGTCTCTCAGGGCTACAGGTATCCTTCTGTGTACGACTGGTGAGACTGAGTGGTCTATTTGGATGTGATGCTGACCTGGCAAACAACCAAGACCGTCAAACAACCCTTCCAACATCATATACTCTTTGAACTAAGCCTAGTTTCAAGCATGTAGCACCTCCAATTATAGTGCTCACCTCTTCCTGAGTGATTTCAAACTCAATCTTGTGCTTTTTTCCTTTGTACTCACTGATCAGGTGTTTCTTGCCTATCTGTGCCACCTTGTGACTGAAACAGGGAGCTAGTTTTGTTTTTCCTGCTTTTAATGAACCCGCAGCTTCAAGTGCAGTAAGTTTTTACAGACATAACGTTACAATCTGCCCCTGTGTCCAGCTTACATGTCACCTGTTTTTGGTCTAT
>CM074488.1:27498555-27517497 GCA_037389245.1 Oryzias sinensis
TATTTTATATTTCCTTGTGTGACTTCATTCTTTCAATGCTTTCGTTGTTCTCTGGTTACTGATGTGTTCTGTTCTGGTTGAAGTCACAAATTATGGTTTATTTAAAGTGATTCAGGTTGGATTGTTGAAACTTTTTGTTAATGAAACAAAATCTAGCTTTAGCTTACGAGGCTGCAACTTTTTTGTGAACCTAACCTTCACGATGCCAAAGAGAGAAGTTTCTTCTAAGAAACGGGTCTGTCCTGGGTCTCCTCCTCGTCTGTTTTGGGGTTCAGGTCTCACCTAGGGTGTCTTTCTTGTCTCTTTTGCGGTTCCTCAGCCTCCTCATAAGTTTTCTGGTTTGGAACCAAGCTAAAGATGCTGAAGAAAAATTAGAAAGAAACAACGGATTCAATCGAACAGAATGAAATGCAAAGACACTACAAACTGACGTATGAAGAAAATGAAGAGGAAGAGCTACATAAGGAGCTCGGATCACAAGGATGAGTGACAAAGCTCTCTGTACCGACACGTTCTCCTCAGAGTCAGCAAACCTGTTCTCCTCTGCTCCTCGCTCCCCCATGGAAGGTTTGAGGAGTTCACCTCATTCCACACCAGGCGGCGTCCAAAAAAACAGAGGTGTCACCCCCCCTCCCTGATAGAGGGGGGCATAGAGGCTGACGCAGGACAATTCCGGACGACTCAGATAGAGCTCAGAAATCTTTACTAAAATTAAAAATTACCCAGAAAGCCTGATGGATTCATTTCTGCTAAAATGCTCGATTTGATGCTAACTTTGTGCTAAAGCTGGAACATTTGATGTTTTATTCAAAGAAAGTTTGACAAATGAACAAACTATCAATACAAACCAGGCTGATAAAAGCATGAGAGTTTAGTTTAGTGATGTTTCATGAATTCTTTCTTCATAAAACTGACGACCAACAATGCTGCAGTTAGCTTAGCAGAGCAGGAAATACATTAAAAAATCCCAAAAAAGGCCAGAAATTCCTCCTTAAATTAATCTTTTTAGTCAAAGGTTCAAATGCTAAATTCATCATAAATTAGTTACAGAGGGTTTCAGACGACTAAAGTCATGAGATTCTTTGTCCTGCTGAATGCTGCTCACATTATCAGAGGGAATGGATTCTAAAGTTTGTCCTTTCCTAAACAGAGTTTCTCATCCTCAGACAGACGCGTTGGAGCTTCTGTTCTGGCGTTTCTGGTCTGATATCACGTCTCTCCTCCTGCTGCCGTTTTCCATCCTGTGTGTTTAGTGGACCGGAGCAGCAGCGTCCAGCCTTCAAACTTGTTCAGCAATAAAGTTTATTTGCATCCCAAAGCGCCTCCTGTTTGCTCCTAACTGTTTGCGTTTCTCCACAGGAGGAGGCCATGCAGGAGCTGCAGCTTTGCATGGCGGCCTCAGCTGCTTTCCATAGATGTACAGCTGATAGAACTGCGTGGATAAGAAAATGAGGGAACGGGCTTCTTCTTTGACCATGGGTGGACGTGCCGTCCACGGCGGCCGGTGACATTTGAGTTTACACGACCAGAGCAGGACAACAGTGAAGCAGCAACATTTCCTTTGATGTACAATCCATAATAATCTGACAAAGATGAAAGAATAATTGATAGATGACCTTTTATTCTATTTCTAAATATTCCTAAATGTTAGATTTGCTAAAAACTTGTCTTAAATGTCTTAAAGAATCAAACGTAAAACGTATTTTCACACACCTAGGTCTGTGGAATTTGTTCTCCACATTTGACCCCTCCCCTGGGGGAGTGTGGAGCAGCAGTCACAGCCCCGCACAGGAACAATTTGGTGGATTTAACCCCCCAATCCAACCCTTTTTAATGCTGAGTGTCAAGCAGGAAGGGGTCCCATTTTTAAAGTCTTTGGTATGACTCAGCCTGGGTTTGAACCCACGACCTTCCAGTCACAGGGCGGACACTAACCACAAGGCCACTGAGCTGAACATAAAGGAATTAGAAAAATGTGTGTCAGCAGATTAAATGTTTCACCTAAAATAGTTTTTAAAAAGTTTGTCTTTCTTTTGCGTTCTAAAAAGGTGCAGAAGGATGCTAGCTGCAGCTAAAAGATGGACAGAAATAAAACCTAACTGCAAACATGTCTGTCATTTAGAAAGTTACAAGACAATATTATTCAAATAAATACAAAACAGCAATAAAAAGTATTAGATGGCCAAAAGAAGTATGGAAATACTTTATTAAAAGAATTTAAAACACGCTACATAAAACATTTAACGTGATGAGGAAAATGGCTGATTAATGACATTTTCTGAACACATTCAAAATAATGAAATACTAAATGTAATAAAAAAAAACATGTCTTTTAAAGAGGATTAAATGTCAGAAGCTGGTTCTTCCAGAAAGGGTGACTCTAGATGGCAGCATTTTTACTGAGTACTATGATCAATTCTGGGAATTGTGTTCCACCCACTCTTCCTGGAGGTAAACACCCAGCTCAGGTGAGTCCCTCTGCAGCCAAGTCACACACTTCAGTGACAGGTGACTGTCTGTGTTTCATACAGTAATGGAAGATGTTCTCCAAAGGGGGAACGTTCATCACCAAAGAGTGGCGGCTCTCCATCCGCCTGCAGCTACCGGCTAACTAGTTAAAAAGTCTGGTTTATGTCTTTAACCAAACTGTCAAACCTTTTCAGTCCTCCAGAGCAGGGGGGTCAAACTCATTTTCACTGAGGGCCACATCAGCATAAAGCTGTCCTCAAAGGGCCAGATAGCACTTATACATGTCACTAAATGTAATGAAAACTAAATGTAACTACTCTGTAATGTTTAATAACTCATTTATTTATTTATTATAACATTTTAAAGTGAAAATTACAGTTGCATAGAAAACACATGTTTGCTTCTTACTCTAGCATAAATCCTTCTACATTTGATTCTGTCAGGTTAGGTTATATAGACAGTGTTTAAGTCCAAATGTATCGTTTCCCAATCTGATATTTCAAGTCTGATTCCCTCTAGATATGAATAAATACACACCAACTTTTATTTTAAGAAGTAAAACCTTTTCTGCTCTCGCAAACCACATAAAAGGACATGGAGGGCCACATTTGGCCTGCGGGCCTTGACTTTGACACATGTTTTCTAGTGTACCATCAGGGATAATCAGAGTAAACAACTGCATCATCTGCATACGCTGAGATGTCTGCCAGAAGTGACCACTGGTTGCCATGGCGATGGCAGCAACCATGGAACTCGCCACTATCAAAACAGAAAAGAAATGTCAAACTAAAGAAATGAATTAGAAGAAAAAACAAAAATAGTTTTACATTTATTAAAACAGCTAGAAATAGTTAAGCAGCAAGTTATGTATGTGAACACCGCTGTTGCATAAACAGTATTGGAAAATAAATGTAAAACTTTCTTTTTTTTCTTTCTTACTTTTGAAAAATGCTGGAAATATTAAAGATACAGAGGAAATTCTACTATAGCAGAAAATAACTGTTGGTAATTGGAAACACCTCCCTAAGAAAAAAGGGAGGAAGCTGAAAACAAGAAACGCTGCTAAATGATAAATGAGCTGAAAAAGTGAAAGAATTGAGACATAATGACCTGAAAGAAGAAATGACAAAAGCTCAACTTTTTGATGAAGATGGTTTTCTCTGGACAGGAATCCTTAGAGTTTAATCTGCAGATTTGATAAAAATGAAACGAGTTTTCTGTGAAACTGGAACTCGGTTCAAGCCCCGTCTTGACTTGTCGAGTTGTGACGTCACGGTCTTTCAGGTGAAACGACACACCTGTAAAAGGGTTGAGGCGCGCGCGGCCATGCCGCAGTCACCTGGGAGAATGCGGAAGAGGAGCGCGGAGCAGAGCTGCTGAACAACCGCAGAGGATCAGCCGAGGAGCCGCTCCAACCCGCGGGGAGGACGAGGACGCGTTTGGAGGTGGATGAGCGCGCGCTGCCGGGATCCAGTCCTCCCGGAACCACCGGCAACATGTTCTTCAAGAAGGCGCAGGTGAGCTCGTGAGCGGTTCCGGGGGAGCTTCAGGTCCAGAAAGTCCTGGTTCTAGAGACGTTTGCTGCTTTCAAACCAAAGCAAAACATCCGGTTGCTGCGTGGAAAACCGGCGACCAAACACAGCCAGAGGAAGTCCAGGTGTGAAGAGTTGTCCATCTCGGTTGTTTTTCCTCTAAGGAAAGGAGATGTTTTCGTCAGGCTTTGTGTAAAGCCAGAATCTGCTCTGAGGGTTTTCTTTATGCTGGTCTTTGTCTCATTTATTTTTTGCTTTCATCTTTGTGGACCACATGGTTTCCACTCTCCAGTAAATGGTTGTGGAACTGCTCTCCACTGGTTCCTCATCCAGATCTTTTCCAGATCTTATTCTTCTGCTGCTCCAGCGTTGTTCGGGGTTCCACAGGGCTCTATTTTAGAAGCTCTTTGGTTATCTTTGTACCTCCATCATCATGTTCCTCTTGGGAAAACGTGGAGTTTCATTTCCCCGTTATGCTGATGATAGTCGGATATATATTCACAAAGGATTCCTCCATTATCGGTTTAAAACCTTTACACCATTAAATTAAATTAGATTATATGTTTGCATATGTTTACATTGAAAGGGTCAAACACACACGTGATAAATTTAAATTTTGAACCGGAATAAAACTTAAAAATGGATTCAGAAATGTTAAACTCGACCTCTACATCCTTCTATTGGAAGCTCTTGGTGAAGGTCAAACCATTTTTCTGTTTTGAAACAGAAATCTGCTTTTATCTCCTCTCAGTTGGATTTACTGCCCTGCTTTTAATTTGGAGTCAGTCGTCCCTCTTTTGTCTCCAAGTGGTCCAGATTGCTGCCGCTCGTGTTCTGGCTGAGCCACAAAAGTGGGACCCCCCCCCATTCCGGCTTCCCTTCCCCGGCGGCCGGTACACTTTACAGTTCAGTTTAAGATCTTCTTTGACCGTCTGAAATAACCGTACACAGACGGTCCTCCCTGGACTCGTCTGTCCTCCCACCCGGGCCGATGCCTGAGCCCATCAGGTCTCAAAGTCCAAGAGGAAGGCGAAGGCGTTGGAAGGCGTTCCCACTGAGCGCTGGACAGAAATCCTTTCTGTGGATTATAGAACAAATCTCCTTTTTCTAACCAGACGTTTGCTCTGCTGGTCTGTTTTCTTTAGCCTTTTATTTTTTACTATTGTTATCTACGTTTAGATTTTAATAGTTTCAACCTTTTAATAGCAGTTGGAAGGCTTCCGATGTCTTGTTTCGGTCATGCTAAGATCCTGAATAAATACATTAAAGGTCCTCGCAGGGAAAAGTTTCAGAATTCTCCTGAAACAAACGGAAACCAAAGTCGACGTAAAAATACTTTTGCTGTTTATGTTTGTCTGCGTGAATCAAAACACACGTGGAACTTTTCGGCGTAGTTTGTGAGATCAAGAAAGGATCCTGGTTTGTTAACAAACACGTTTCTTTCCTTTCTTTTTGACGTAACAAACATCCGTTTGTGGGCAGATAGAGATAAGAGTGAAATAAGTTAACCCTGAAGTTTGTGAAGCGCCGACATCGTTTCATCTGTAAACAAGACTTTGGCCTTGAAACCACATCTGATCTGTTTTTGTGTCGCTTTACTTTATCTTTAGATTTTGTTTTCAGGTCATTTCAGTTTTGTTCTAGAAATGTTGACATTTTACCTTCAAGGTGTTTCTAGGACGATAGAAACATATAATATTTATTTTAACAGATAAAGAGATGGAATTAGTCCCAAAAACTGTTGTTGTTTGTGACTCAAACTTTATTCTTGAAAATCTGTTTTTCTTAAACTGTTTAACGTATTTTTGTTTTTCTAGATCTCAGATTTATTTACAACCCGCAGAATCATTCAAATCTGTTTTCCTCTAAAGGTTTGGCTTCTCGCCTGTCATTAGTTTAAGTCAGCGGGTGGCTGGAGCCTCTGTGAATGGGTTAGGGGTTCAAATCCCTCATGGTGTCCTTGGGCAAACCCCTTTACCCCACATTGTTGGAAGCTGTCAATTACGTCTGTGACTCAACATCAGTCCATCGTCGACATACAGACTTTAGCATGACATGGATTTTTACCGTCACTGGTAAACTTTTCCTGTGTGAATCGTTTCTTCTGAAGCTGCACTTTCACTGATTCTAAAATAACCATCTCACTTAAGTTTCCCAAAGAATGTTTTTCAACTGAAAAGTTCAAAATTGGTTTATTTCCGATCAATGGCCCTAAATCTTAACAGGTTTTTGTATTTAACTTCACATTTTTTCATCATACATTCAAAAATACCAGAATTGCTTCAGACGTTGTGACATTAACGGCGTTAATGCCTTTCCGCACACTCAAAGCAAAGTTTGAGAGAGATTTTTATGCAGAACTTTTCCTCCAAAAAGTTCTTTTTCTTTAAAAAAAAAAAGACTCCGTTTAGCGCAGGACTCAGCGACGTTTATGACATGAAGAGCCAATTCCAAATCTTCTCCTCAACAACTGTGCTATTTTTCCAATAGATGTGAAATGTTCTTGAATTCTCACACAGCAGGTCAAATAACTATTTAGTGTTCAGTGTTTTATCAGGGTCTGTTTGGATGAACACAGAGCTGATATCCTGGAGATGGTAAATGTTTTTAGATCAGTTAATGAGGGCAATTTCCCACGGCACACTTGACCATCTCATCACTGGTTGAAAAACACTGATCCAGATGACCCAACTCCCGATGGTAAAGTGCCTAGGATAGCACAAGGGTTGGACAGATTTTGACGTTAGCTCAAAGAAGTGCTGTCATAACAGTATTGTACAAGGAAAATGGGTCAGAGTTGAAATGGTGTTATAACTGGAATGGTTTGAAACCAAAAGTGCGCACACGCTGACGGCCGCTCAGACACGCTCGCCGCCCCGCCTGTCATCTACTGTTTCAAACACACAACTTTTTCATTTCAGCGCGCATAAAATTAAATGTCCCATTCAAGGCGGCTGCAGAAAAGTGCCCATATTATATAGGTGGGCGGAGTCACAGTAACACTGCATCGTGATTGGACCTTTTTTCTTATGACACCATGGAGGAATAAAAAAGCTAATTGTGAGAAAATATTGTTTCTCAAACCCATTTTTTTTTTCTTCTTAACTCCAAATATAAAAACAGATGACAGATGTTGTCACAGCTCCTCGTGCGAACTGTGTTGAAACCAGGTAACACTGGTTTAGCTGAATGAGGTCACAAAGGAAAAAGAATATGAAGAGTTTTTATTTATGGAGACAAAATATTATTATATTATTAAAATGTTGCTCCTCGTTGATTTTCCAGATTCCAAAGGATTAAAGTCCGAGTCACAAATGACAATGGCAGGTCTGTACTTTGTTGGTGGTGCAGTTGTCATCGGTTATGTGGCCCCGCCCATCTCAAAGGTCCCCTGCAGTCTCCACCTCTGCCCTTCCAGAATAGAAAGCTCTTATCTGTAGTTTCTGCTGGATTACATGAAGGCAATAAACCCGAGCAGCTGCAGAGCGTGGACGGGTCTGAACCTGCAGGCCTCACACGCCTGACTCCTGGTTTCCGTTCAGGAAGCCATCCGGCAGGAGCAGCGAAACATGACGCAGAGATTAGGAGCTTTTAAATCCAGTCCACCATCTGACTCAGTGCTTTTAGACATATTCAAACCCATTGAGATATAAAAAAACGCCCTCAAAGTTGAACACATCAGAACAAAGGTCTGAGTCAAAAAGCTCCCTTTCAAACATGAGAAGCAGGAGTCGGTGGAGCTGCCAAACACGCACGTTCCCGAAAATCCCGACACGTCTACCTGACTTAAAAATGTGTATGTTAAGTGTGGGAGGGGGGAGATTCTGCCAGCCAAAAGAGCGCCACCTTCAGGTAAAGTCTGTTATCAGAAGGTTGTGTTTGGTCTGTTCTTAACCTTCATTAATGTCTTCTAAAACACACCTGCACAGGTGTCCTTTGGATGGTTGAGTCCAAAGACAGAAGTCACAGAAAACATTTCTAAAGCTCATTAAGCTGAAATGTGTGACTGAAAGGGAAATTTGCTCCTCAAATGTCAATGTATTTGCTCATATTTGTCAGCCAGAAAAACTGGAAATGTTTTGTGAACCTTTGATCTTTATAGAGGGCAATATTCTAAAAAACTTACAGAAGTTAAGAAATACTGAGCCAAGACTTTTATTTCTAATAAACATGGACATTAAATGTGCAAAAGCGCAGGAAAACCTGTCCTTATGTTTTTATTTGGCACATCTTATTTTTGTCCAATGTTTTTTCTAAGGAATAACTTTTTTTACAAAAAAAAGCAAGAACTTGGAGAATTATTTCAATGAAATACTTTTTACACATTTTTCTGTTTTGTTTTTTTCAAACAACTTGACCAAACTGGTTCTCCTTTGGAGGTTTTTTGTCAATGACGACATGTTTGGATGTGATGTTTGTTGCAGGAAGAAGTTCCGCTGGAGGACAAAAAGGAGAGCGCCGAGCCTTTGCTCCATCAAAACGTAAGAGTCTACTTCAGTCAGTCGGAGTTCTACATAAGTGACCAACAGATGACATGATTGTTTGAGGACTTGCACCACAAAATCTACAGAACATGCTTAAACTGTGGAGACGTTTACTTATATATTTGTTGGAAAACGGTCAATAGGACTGAATAACAGGAAGAGTCGATGTGCAGAACGATTCACCCCCTGCAGTCAATAGTTTGCAGCAGCTCCAAGTCTCTTTTCGTTCATCTCCATGAGCTCGTCTCAACCTTTCACTGGGATTGATGCCATTCCTGCTCTTAAAGCTTCTCCAGCTCCTTCAGGTTGGACGGGTTCTGCTTGTGAACAGATTCCCTCACGCCTTTCTGCACACATAATTTGCTTTTTTCTGCTGAGGGTAATTTCTGTCTTCTGGCCACTCTGCCTCGGTTCCTGCCCCTTGCTCTTTTTTTCTCTCCTTCTTTGTCATTCTCAAGAGTTGGGGTTTAAGGCTTTTGGTCCCGGCTTCCCCTCTGATCCTGCATCTCCCATTCTCCTTCTTGGACCAACAGTGGTGTCATTTCCACCAGCACCCTGGCTGTGAACAGCACCGATGGCAGTCGTTGTTAACTCGGGCCTCGACTGGTCCGGCATGGAGATCTTTGGTCTGATATTTGGTTTGGCAGAGATTTGACGTCAGATGACCTTCCTGACTCAACCGTCTGTATTTATCCAGGCTTGGGACTGGCCTAATGAGACCCTGGCTTAGGCCCCTTGTTTTGATTACTGATTGGTGCAACCCTGGATGGTCCTGATGGATGGAGTAGTGGGTGGATGGCCACCATGTCCCAACAAGGCTGCAACGTCAGCAAGGAGGTGGTGGAGTCATAGTTTGGGCTGGAATCACAGAGAGAGAGGCCCTTTAGGGTTCCTGAAGGTGTGAAAGTGACCTCTTAAAAGTAGGTGGAGCTTCTGACTGACCATCTCAAGCTGCAAGGAATACCTCTGCATCATTTGCTGCTATGGGCATAAAGGGAGAAAAACTGATGGCGTGGCCCCCATCCTCCCCTAAACTCCACCCTAGTAAGAACCGTTGGAGCACCCTCAAGCAAAATATCCATGAGAGTGGGGGGCAGTTCACATCCAAACAGCAACTATGTGGGGCTATTCTTTTTTATTTATCTTTTTAACTTGTCCTGTCCAACAGCTGGGCAGGCAGATGAGAGCTGAGGGCCTCTTGTGTTGGACATATTTTACTTTAACAAGAGGGGTTATTAATCTTCAGACAAACCAAAGGTATGTCTGAATAAACCCCTTTTGGAATTGAGGCCAAACTTTATTAATTTCAATCATGTAATGCGAAAAGATTACGGAGAGAGCACCGCCGGGCCCAGGAAACCGGCACGCAAGGGACAAGGGCCCCGTACCCCCCACTAGGGAAGGGGTAGGGGACAGATGGTCCCACCTTCCTTGCAAAATGTGTGTGCATGTATGTGTGTTTGTGAGGGTGTGTGTGTGCATGTGTGTGTGTTTATATTGGAATGTATATTTTGAGGGGGGAGGGGGTGTGTGTTAAGGGGGGTGCAGTTAAAGTTGGCAGGTAGGGAACTGAGGGGACATCTCCTGATTACTACCAAGGGCCCTACATGTCTACGGGGCAAATAAACCGAAAGAGGGGGGGCCCACTCCATATGGCAACCATGGGAGGGGGACCACTGCCAAGTAGCTCCCCCCCCCCATGGCACATCGCAGGCTAAACCCCCCACCCCCTCACCCTAATATGAGGTTATATGAGGAAGAAGGCAAGTTGGGGACAGCTGGTAGACTGCCCCCTGGTGGTCAAACCCCCCAGCCCAGGGGCCCCATCCCTGGAGGCGCCGACACCCCAGGCCCAGCATCACCCACCATGTGGGGCTATTGTAATGTCCTGAAAAGAAATTCAAGCAGAGACTCCAAAAACTCACAATTTCAAGTTCGTGGATGCATTATTTAAGAACTTCTATGTTCAAATGGAACTCGACCTTTTGAGACAATTTGATTGAAACAGTTTTGATTCTAGTAAATGTGAAAATTCATCAAATGACCATTTTAAATGACTATAGAATCGTTCAGAACCCTGTTGTGTGCCATCATTTGCAACATCTTAAAAACTACGCTGACTGTTATTTGTGTTGACTGTTCAGAAATATCAAGGAAAAATGTCCTTTACATAAAAGTTTGGAATACGGTGTGTGAAGATGGATCATGTGATTTCATGGAGGTGGGCATCATTTCACTGTGTGACTTGTGAAGGTCACCGGTTACACCAGAACCTTTTATGGACTTCATAACTGAGGAGATCAATACATTGACAAACCCAAAATTTCTACCATCTACTTCTTTTTTTTCCCTTTAACTTGTCCTGTCCAACAGCTGAGCAGACAGATGAGAGCTGAAAGCCTCATGTTAGAAATATTTTGCTGTTACAATTGGGGTTTATGAAATATTAAACACACCAGGTGTATATGTGAATAAACTCCATTTTGTAATTTAGGCTAAACTTGATTAATCTTACTCATATCTGTAGCAGTCTTTTGTTGGACCGGACGGAGAAAAAAGAAGGGAAGAAGAGAGAGGGATGCAGGAAGGGGGTAGGGGGGTGATTAAAGAAGGGGGGGGTAGAACTGTGAAGCAACATAAAGGAAAAAGTTGCTGGATTTTTACCATCATTACAGTCAGGTTTATAAGTTATGTAAATGCAAAAGGGGGCGGGGCCTATCCACACACACACCCATATGCCACAAACATGCCCACATGCCAAACATGTCAACATGTACACTATACAACAGATGTTCACACAAGCATGCTTATGCATTCAGACCGATATGTGAAACATTTCATTTAATCACTCAAACTATTTGTTCTCATTTCACTTCACCAACTTAGACGTCTGCGATCGTCACATAAAATCCCCATCAACAAACATCGATCTCAACAATGTAATGTAACAAAACAGGTAAAAAGTCTTGGGGGTAAATACTTTTGGAATGCACCAGAGATGTGTTAGTAACCGAACAACAATACAAGATGAAGGCTGTCAACTGAAAGAGTCACATTTTGCAGAGCTGGGAGCAGCTGCTTCTGAAATAATTCTGAGAAAACTGGATTTCTTAAGAAGAAGCAGAACATTCAAGAACCCGGCTTTGGTTTCACACATACTGTTTTTGATGTCAGACAGACAGAAATCCTGAAAAAATGCACAAATGTGTGTCAAACTGCAGTTTGTCTGCTGACTAATGTGGGGGGCGGGGCCTCAACAGGCTCCCCGGAGGCCCTATGACTTCGTTCTCGTGAGTGAAAAGGACGAAGAGGATGTAGAAAAAACTCAGAAAGAGAAAGCTTTCATCAAGGAACTGAATAAGAAAAAGATTCACGTTGTGGTGAGTTTCCCCGAAATGTTGAAATGATGAGATGATCAGACCAGGAGAACTGACACGTGCACGTGTGTGTGCATGTCGGTGGCCATGTTTCTGCAGGAGCTCAGCCATGATGATAAAAAAACCTTTTATGGTCTGCGAGCTCCAGAGGAGAAGTTTGAGGATTATCGGTACCTCCTCAAAGTGTCAGACTCCTGCAACGGTGAAGATGTGAGCGTCACCCTGGCAACCAGGTACAACACACGTGCACACACGCATACACATGCTCACACACCTGCACACACATGCAAATCTAAATGGACACGCACACACAGAGAGAAATGCACATAGACACACAAGCACGCAGGCACAGACTTATTAAACAGTTTCATTTCAGCCTGTTTTGCAAACTCAAATGAAAACAACAGAAAACATCCTGGAGGTTTTACACACTGATCTGTGGAGAGAAATAAGATCTGGAATTTGACATTTACCACTTTCTTTTTTTAAAATTCACCTCCCTTTTTTCTTGCTCAAGTATTAACAAAAATCTCCAGATTTGAGAAAATTCACCAGGATGTTTCATCCACGTTCGAGCTGGTTTCCTCCGATGGTCCAAGCCAGAGTTCAGCTGAACATTCACATGTTTGTTTTCCAGAATCAGGATCTCTGTTAAGCTGTGATTAACAACAACAGGAGAAAGTCTGAAACGTGTCTCACTGTCAATGTTTCTATTGTCTGAACTTTATCACACTTTTGTTTTTCCCTCAGGATCAGGATTGTTAATTCCATTCTGAATGAGACAAAGATAAACACAGGAGGTGAGTAGGAGCTGCTGTTTTTTAGGTTTATCATAAACACATCATCAGCATAGAAAATGTGCAGCAGTGCAGCATCTTCTCACAGCAATATTTTGTTGTTACTCTATAATGCAAAGATAAAATCTGCAATATCACATTCATATGTACATGTTTACATATGTATATGTGTATTTGTACATATGCTCATCTATACTTCTGCCCACTTAAGTATTTAACCAACGTAAACACTCTCTAACTGATTCAAGTTTTTTTTTTTCTTGCACATCTGATGTTTGCACACAATCTTTGGACTTTTTTTTAGTACAGTTTATATTTCTACACTTGTACCTGTTGTACATACTGATATATTTTATATTTGGTTATTTTTGTCTTGCACTGAAATGGTGATGGCTTTAATTTCATTGTACAATGGATAATGACAATAAATGCATATCTCTCTATCTATCAGAGGGAACAGAGGGTCTGGAGGATCTGATGAACGATGGCGTCTTTGAAACCATGTTCTGCTTGCATGAGGTGAGTCTGATCCAGAGAAAACTGCTGCTCTGTGGAAAGTTGAGGCTCTAATGGTTTGAAAGAGAAACTCAGACTTGGATTTGATCCTCAGAGAAGATTGAAGTCTAAACAAGAATTACCATCAAACTTGAATTGGATCAGAAACTTCAACTTGGATCCTCTGAGACTTGTTTTAGTCTCAAACTCAAAGAGTGAAAAATTGACTTGAACTCAATTTTGACTGTCTTGAAAACTTGACTTAGATATACCATCTGACTTGAAATGTGACTTGAACTGTGGATCACAGACATAAACTAACTTTAACTTGTGACTGGAAACTGGACGCCTGACTCAAACTCTAAAGCTGAAACGTGACACGGACTTGGTAAAAATGACAAGTATACATCTCTGCATTAGATAAAGTGATCTTCTAATCATGTAATCAATGGCTAGAAACGCAGGGGATGTTAAAACGTTTTTAAAATGACATATTATTACTTTATATAAGTGGAGTTGTAATCAAAGAACTTAAAACCACGCCACTAGAATAATGGGGTTGTGTTAAAATGATGGCCTTCTTACTTTTGGGGTAAAAAGAAGAAGAAATCAAACATTACTTACTGAAGGAAAGATTTTGGTGTGAAAACCTATGAAAGAAAAACTGTTGTGAAAAGATTACAAAAGTCATGTTTGTGTTTATTTTACTTTGAAGAGAACGGAACAGAAGAAGCTGGAGGGGAACTGGGCGCGATGGACAGCCGTTTTCATGAAACAACCGTACGATGACATCCAGTGAGTCCACGTCTCCAACTGTCTGGAGCTTTGGTTGTGGCTCTCTAGCAGAGTTTGAACAGTCTCATCAGTTTGTAGCAGAACGTATTTAATCGTCCATCCTACCCCAGCTGCTTTAAGGGGGGGGGGGGCAGGTTCAGCCTGGACACTAATCCTAGTCCAACAGAAAATATCAGGAAGTCTTTGAAGAAACCTTGAAGTCTTTGGTTTACTGACTGTTGTCTCATCCAGACGACCACAACAAAATGTCAAAGACCTGAACCCCAGAGCTAACAATACTCATTCAGGGAGATGGGGGTCAGAAGGGGTGGAGTTTTTACTCTTTAGACATAGAAACTGGTTTCAGGTGGGTAGAAAGAGGCAGCAGTCTTCTCTGCCAGGACTCTGTCCATTGGCAGATCAGTGGTAAGTCTTTCAGAACTGGTAAAGTATAAGGTTTCACAGAATTGTGAGTGAAACCCAACCATATCAGTAGACGGAAACTGATATCTCAGTTTTTATTTGTTTAGCATTTTTTTCTCTGTTATTTTATTGAGTTTTCTTCATATGTCTTTTGATTGCCTTTTAGGGTCATGAAGGGGTGTTTTTGGTAGAAGGGTAAACGTGTTTAGGCTGCTTGTTTTGTTGGTTAAGAAATTACAATTTAACAATAATTAGCTTGTACACCTTAATGCAGGGGTCGGCAACCCATCGTTTCGGAGCCACATGTGGCTCTTTCATCCATCTCTTGTGGCTCCCTGTGACTTTGGAAAATAATGAGTATTTTATAATAATTAAATTTTATTTTAGTTTGTTCATTTTTCATGGCATTTCAAAGGCGCTGCTGGCTCTGCACGAAGCGCGAGCCACGTAAAAAACAGCTTGGTAATGAGCTCGTATTTATCGGGCGAGACCTGCAGAGCTGATAGCAGGAGGAGACACGCGGGGCGGCTTCAATAAACACTCCGATCTTCTGCCGGGAACTTGACATGCCGTGGGGCAGAGACCAACTCGCTGATGACAGACTGAGAGTTCGCGCCTGTGTTGCCAGATAGAGTCACAGGTTTCCAGCCCAAAAGTCATCTGAAAACAGCCAGACCCAGCAAAATACCGCCCAACACAAGTTTTGATTAGGTTTTTTTCCCGTACTGGACTGATAAAATGAAAAATTTTTCTAAATAAAAGATAGTTCTGACCAATAATAAAATGTGTACACTGTTGAATATTTCTTCACCGGGCCGCCTTCTTCCATTCATTTGCTTAACCCGCTCTATCCCCGCTATAACCTGCGTCCGGCTCTTCCATCCTTGTGCGGCGCAGGAGCGCCCCGACTATCGTATTTTGTGCTCTCTGTGTTGGACACACTGAGGAGCGCGGGGGAAACAACTCTCAGCTGCAGAGGATGTGAACAGGTGAACAGGTAGAGAGGAAAAGCAGGTGGAGAGGAGGAGGAGGGGCTTTGGCTTCAAACTCTGTCAGAGAGATGGAAACACGGGCGTCAGATTCAGACGCAGCTTTCCCTGCAGGAGTTGAAGCAGAGACTCTGGGATTTATGAACTCAAACATGGAAACATGATTACCAAGTAGAACTCTTCAAAATAATAAACCTGATCTCTCCACATTCTCAGTGTCTACCATGCATTGATAAACACATCGCTCCATGCAGCGATCAGACCAGAACCAGTAGCTCCTCCCACACGCGACCGTGGTATCATCCTTTAAAGAACATAATGTGCATTTGCAGCGACGTATGCTTCAGACGATGTCCGATTGGCCAATCTACATGTCAATCAAGTCCCGTACTTCTCAGTGAGGATTTTGATTGGCTGGTGGATTTTTAAGAAGTACTTTTTTTTTAATCTTTTCTGGCCCGCGATCTACACTCATGTCATTGAAGATCGACGTAATGAGCACCTTTGAATAATATATACATGCATAATATACATAATGATGTCAAAACGGGTTGTGGCTCCGGGTGCTTTCTTTTTTATTAGGGGCGGTCCCAAATGGCTCTTTGAGTAAAAAAGGTTGCCGACCCCTGCCTTAACGGAAGGAAATTGCAAATATTTGGATGCAAAATGTCCAAAAGTTCCCTTTTAAAAGCATACAGTCCTCATAAATCATGCATATGGGTTAGATCTGCTGGACTTCCTGGACTCATGGACTCTTCATGTCTGTGAGAGTTTGGGCAGACATGTTGGTGTCGCAGTCAAATACTCTTTGTCTTAGTTGTACATTTAATAACAGATGGTCTCTATTTCAGAGGAAAGGATAATTCATCTTATCGGTCATAACTTTTTGTTTTTGAACAGGAAATACTTCGGGGAGAAGGTGGCCCTGTATTACCTGTGGCTGGGCTGGTACACCACTCTGCTGATTCCAGCCGCTGTTCTGGGTGTTGTGGTGTTCCTTTATGCCCTCGCATTTTTCAACACCAGCCCTCTCATGTGAGTCAGATACAAGCGTGTGAATTGAACTCAAACATGTTTTGCTGTGAGGTATGCTTGAGGAAATGTTGCAAGAGCTTTGACAAAAATGTCTTGGTTTGTCCTAAAATGTGTGCTAAAATATTCCAAATGGGCCTCACCAACACACTAATAGATGCAAACTGTCCAAGAGTTTGCATCTATTAGTGCATCTATCAAACCACTGTCTCTGCTGTCATCACTGATTAGACGCCTATAAAGTTCAGGTAACTGGGAATAAGCTCAATAAAAATAAAAAATCAGGATATATTTTGTGTGCATGCAGTCAGCCTGATTCTGACCACATAAACTTTAAAGTAAAACAGTAATTATTATAAAAAAATCAATACATGTTTTCACATAACCAAAAAACGTTGTTGCAGAAATGAGTTTGCACATTTATGTATGGCGCCCTCTTGTATAACAGTGAGGTAACAGTGATGTTACACAAGAAAACACATCTTAGTAACTTGTGGGTCAGAACAAGTTACAATTACTCCGCTACATAAAATAAGATGAGATAAAGATACTTTATTCATCCCAGCTTGGGAAATTGAGTTGTTGCAGCGTCCGCATTATGCACATAGATACAAACACACAAACAATGGGTGACAATAGAAAATGGAACAATCAATCAGAAAAAGAACAATCAGGGAAAAAAAAAAACATTTGATTTAAGTTGCTTATGTAACTTTAGGAGTGGCTTAAAGGTTTCTATAAATTTCCTTAAACTCCTTTGATTGGATGAAATCAAATGTTTTTAATTGTTTATTTAAATGTAATTAAATTCAAACACACAACTTTTAAAGTTTTTGAAAATGTTTGTAGTTCATCACCATGGCGCCCTGGTGGCTGTGGTAGTCTTATGGTTGGAAAATAGGACATACTACAGTCCCTCCTTACAAATACAACTTTTTTACTCCTTCTTCAAAAGAAAAACCTTAAAAGTAAAAGTTTGCTAAATAGACTAAAACCACATAGGTGACTGGTTCCATGAAGTTAGTTTTTATTCGTTGATTTTGGATTTTGAATATTGTCTGTGGGGAGGCCATTGACTGTATATAGAGAACTGGACTGAGTGACCCCCTCCCCATCACATTCCAAACAGGAAGAACCTGCTGGCTCCAAGAAGCCAAAGTCCCATAGACTTCTATAGAGAAATAGACAGTTGGTGCTCATTCATTCTATTGGCCAGAATAACCATTCTAGCTCTGAAACCTTTTATGTTCTTCATAATCCTCATTTTCTTCATGTTCTTCAAGTTATTCAAGTTGTAAACTGACCAATCAGATGCCTCAGTAAAAGCATGTGGTGCCCCCTGGTGGTGGTGGGCAGGAGTGTTGTTTAATTCTAAGAAGGTTGCCCACTCTTTTTTTTTTTTTTAAAGAATTGAATAAACTCTTGGTCTTTAACAGAGATCTAATAAACCTCCGATGGCCCCACCTTAAACATTTGATTGACAGATTCTCCCTAGTCGCTTTCAGTGGAATGGATGTGGACTTCACACAAGCTTACTCCTGATTGGCGACAGTAGTTGCCATAGAAACATTGACTCAGACCCACTCAGACCAATCACTGTCGTCATATGTGGGAGTTGAAGACCTCCCTGAGGTAACGGAGGGCTCAACCAGATCTTCCCAGCAAACCATCCCAGCATGTTGGCGTCTGTTAAGTCTTTCCACCATCCTGCCCTGCCAGTAAATTCAGCTCACACCACCAGGTAGTGATCAGTGGACAGCTCCTCTTTTCACTTTACCAGAGTGTCCAAGACACATCTGAAGGTTGCCTTAAATGACTACAAAGGACAATCTGGGGGCTCACCAATAAGCCCACATGGGCCTGTTGCCTCACTGTAAACAACTCCAGATTGGTAGAGAGTCCAACCCCTCTCGAGGGACTGGTTTCAGAGCCAAGGCTGGATGTGGAGGTGAACCCAACAATATCTAGCCAGTACCTCTCAATCTCCAACACAAGCTCTGGCTCTTTCCCTCTCAGAGAGGTGACAGTTCAAGGTACAAAAGACACGTTCCATGACCAGAGTTTGGGCCGTTGAGGCACCCACCTCTCTCAAGCTAGACCCGACCGGGGCCTGTTGGAAGTCTCTAACCATGGAGTTTAAAATTCTGTAATGATTATCATTGCTGATGATGGACTTTCTGAATTTTATAGTCTGTTAATTTTTTTTGAATGCAAATGAACCTTTTTGCACTTGTGCTTTTATTTGCAGTAAGGAAGTGTGTGACTCCAACATCACCATGTGTCCTCGATGTGAGAAAAGATGTCCTCCATGGAACCTGTCTGACACTTGCACCTATGCAAAGGTTCATCTTTTTTTTTGTTCTTCTTTGTTCCACCACCAGAAGATAAATACACAATTCACAATAAGTTAAGGATAAGGATATTGTTTTTACATCAGTGCTTCTCCTATTTGATCTGAATTTTTAATAGATTAAAAATTCCCTTTGACATTACAAACCATGAATGAGTAGAAACACCGTTGTCGTTGGTTTGACATTTATTTCCCCATAATTACAACAATAATAAAGATC
>CM074488.1:27517997-27538627 GCA_037389245.1 Oryzias sinensis
TATGTTTTTCAGTAATGGGGTGTAGTTTAGCTGCACCAGTTCTGATATTTTGGGGGAAAAATAAATACCTAGATATTTTATATTGCCTGATTTAACTGGTATTGTGAGTCCTTGCTCCGCATTACTGTTCAGTGGTAATAAAACAGATTTATTCCAATTAATGGAATAGTCTGATATAGAAGAGAATTCATTAATGATTGTTGCCGTTTCATTTACAGAATGTATATTACTTAAAAACAGCAATATGTCATCTGCATAGAGACTAATTTTATGATGGCTGTGTTTGGTTTTAATTCCTTTAATACTCTCATTCTGTCTTATTGCTGCAGCTAGAGGCTCGATAAATATTGCAAAAAGAGAGGGGGAGAGTGGGCAACCCTGTCTAGTTCCTCTTCCAAGAAAAAACCTGTTGGAAGTCTGTTTATTAGTTCTAACTGATGCATTGGGGTTGTGATATAATATTTTGATCCAATTGATGAATGATTCTCCAAACCCAAACTTATGGAGGGCAGCAATGAGGAACTTCCAATTTACTCTATCAAAGGCTTTTTCAGCATCCAGTGATAGTATAGTCATTTCCTGGTTTTTGATGGCGGCAAAGTCTATTATGTTAACGAGTCTGCGGACATTGTCATCCGAGTGTCTGCCTTTGATGAATCCAGTTTGATCAAAGTGAATTATGTGAGGAGTGACTTTTTCTATTCTCTGTGCTAGTGCTTTGCAGATAATTTTTACATCTGCATTAATTAAAGAAATGGGGCGATAGCTTGAAGGACTCGTGGGGTCTTTGTCTGGTTTTAGGAGAAGGATAATGTTGGCTGAGTTCATGTTAGGTGGTAGAGATTGGCTTTCATTGATAAATTTTACCGTATTATAAAACGTTGGTGCCAGTTGTTCCCAGAATTCCTTATAAAACTCTGCAGGAAAGCCGTCGGGTCCTGGTGCTTTGCTGTTAGGCATAAGTAACAGAGCTTCATGAAGCTCAGACAACGAGAGCGGAGAGTCTAAATTTGTGATTTGATCTTCGTTTAACTTGGGCAGGTTTATATTGTTAAGAAATGAGTTGATGCTTTGTTCTGATGGATTGATCTGTGGAGTGTATAAGTTTTGATAAAAGTCTTTAAACGCATTATTAATTTTTACCGGGTCATGGGTGACATTCCCTGTTTGGTCCATAATAGAAGTGATTGTTGATTTTTCTTTATTAATTTTAAGCTGATTAGCTAGAAATTTGCCAGATTTATTTGAGTTTTCATATCTTTCCAGTCGAAGCCTTTGTATCTGGAATTGTGTTTGTTTATTGATGATGTCATTAAACTGCAGCTTTAAATTTTTCAGGTCGCCCAGTATGTGTTCCTGGGCAGAAGCAGCATAAGCAGTCTCCAGAGTTTTGATTTTATTTTCTAATTCTATTAAATCTGCTTTCTCTTTGCGTTTTTTATGCGTTGAATAAGAGATGATTTTCCCTCTCATGACTGCTTTTGCTGCTTCCCAAAGAATACTTGGTGATATTTCAGAAGTATTGTTGAATTCTAAGAAGGTTGCCCACTCTTTTTTAAAGAATTCAATAAATTCCTGGTCTTTTAACAGAGACGTATTAAACCTCCAGGTTGAACCCGAGGGTGTGGGTACTTCCCTTGAAATAGTAACAGAAACTGGTGCATGGTCACTGATAATAATTGGATGAATGTTGGAACTTTTAATTTCTTTCAAAAGGGAGTTACTGACTAATAAATAATCTAAACGAGAGTGTGAATGATGAACTGGAGAGAAAAAGGTGAACCCCTTAGTGTTTGGATGACATGAGCGCCAAGCGTCGCAGAGACCCAAATCATTCATGTACTGCTTTAGAATACTTGCAGATTGCCATGTACGCTGGTTTGCTGCTGTGCTGAGTCTGTCAAGTTCAGGGTCCAAAACAAGGTTGACGTCTCCTCCTATAATGATTGTGGAGTCAGAGTGAGCTGAGAGTGAGGTGAAGAATCTGTGAAAGAAGGAAGAGTCGTCAGCATTCGGGCCATAGATGCTTGCTATGCAATAGTCCTTATTCTGAATGGATATATTAATGATTACAAATCTGCCTTCTGGGTCAGTAACTGTATCCTTATGAGTAAATCTAACATTTTTATTAATCAAAACTGCAACCCCTCTTTGTTTGGAGTTCAGACTGGCAGAATACATAACTGGATACTGGGAACAGCACAGGAGATGACCAGCTGATAAAGATAAATGGGTCTCCTGCAGTAAAGCTATATCTGCTTTAAGATCATTCAGGTGATTTAACACTTTCAATCTCTTTGGCCCAGAGCCAAGCCCACGCACATTCCAGCTAACGATGTTAAGACTGTTCATAGCTGTTCTAACCGGGAGAGTGCAAGGCTAAATAGTGCGTGTGCCCGTCCGTGTGCGCGTGCCCGCTGTGCGTACCTGCTACACTGACAAGCGCTGTGCGTTGGGGGTGGACATGTCTTGGCTGTCAGCTGCATGTTACGTGCGTCCTGTGTGAGCCTAAGTGAGATTTTTGCAGTTTATCAACGTGTGTGTGCGGGATCGCGTGTGCATGCTCTTATGCGCGCTAATATGCGCGCGCGCCCGTTCCGTGCATAAATAAATACTCACCGTGGTTGCGTTGACTTTACCTGTTTCACATATGAGGAGATGGGAAGGGGGGAGGACAAGAGAAAAGAGAGAGGGAAAGAGAAAGAACAAAAAACAAAAACAACGAAACAACAACAGAAACATGAATGTGAGAGAAAGAAAAAACACTTTTCCTGAGAGGTGTGGATTATTGATGATCCGATATTTCCTATTCAATTAAATAAGTTTGCGGGTTTCTTCTGGGCGGCGCAGATGTCAGTGCGCCTCTGAAAGCCTTCAGCACAGCCAGGGTGTTACCTCTGGGTCCCGGAACAGCTTGCCATTCACAAAAAGTTTATCAACAGCAACCACCGCACGGGCTCCAGCAGACAGGTGCTTCCTCCTCAGCGGGAAGAGGATTTTCCGCCGGCGGAGGATCTCGCCTGGAAACTGATCATTAATACTGTAATGTGTGCCTTTTAGCTCACGCCCTCTGCTTTTTACCTGCTCCTTTTGTTTATAATGTTCAAATTTAGCAACAATAGGGCGGGGACGCTGATTGTCCGGCCTTTTTCCTCCGAGCCGGTGAACCCTGTGAAAGGAAATCTTCTGGACTTCCTCCTTCGGGAGTTTCAGATGGTCTTCCAAAAAGGACCTCACTGTGGCCTCGGGGACTTCTCCTGCCTCCTCTGGAACCCCGGAGATCACTAGATTGTCCCTCATGCTCCTCGACTGAAGATCCAGGAGGGTTTCCTTGATGGATCGGTTCTCCTCGGAGAGACGAGCGGTGTCGCTGCTCAGAGTTTTGACGGTCTGTCTGAGGGCCTGATTCTCCTCTGCGAGCTCCCGCACCTGCTGCTGGCTGAATTCCAGAGACTCCCGCAGACCTTGAAATTCTCTGTGGAGGATCTCCAGCAAATTGAGGCGGCAATCAAAGCTGGAGAGCTTTTTATCAATCGAGTCCAGGATATCGCTCACGCCGCTGCCTGGAGAGGACGCAGCCCCGGGAGAGTCCTCAGGCCGTCCACGCTTGGAGGAGGGGGTGGTGGTGGCGGTTTTGGGTTTCACCATGACGCAGGTATTATAGCACTCGTCGATGAATTCCTCCAGGTCCTCCAGGCTGACAGAAGCTTAATACTCTTAACAGGTTATGTTAGTTTGCCGGAAATATTTTAATATGGCGGAAAAATGAAACAAGATCGAAAATGTTTGTTCAAATGCTTACGCGCCGCCAAGTCGACTCACCACACTCGTCTCGCTGGGTCTCGCGATACTACAGCATCACGTGCTCCTCCAGACTAATATTTCTGATTCTACAGTCCTGTTTTTTAACTGTTTGGCTAATAAATGGTAGCTCTGACAGGTTGATCTTTCCACATGACGCCTGTTCCAAGTCTAACCATGAGTTGGTTTCTGGATTATTTTTTAACCATTTTAATGTCATGGTATGACTATAATTCGGAGTGACCCAGATGCTGTAACCCAGAAGGAGACTCGGACATTAAGGTGAGTTAAGAAGTCTTTATATAAGAAGGTGAGTTTTGGCTTATTTCCAATGGCTGGAGGAGAGCAGTTGCAGGATTCCAGAGGTGAGACGGCGTGAAACCAGAAGACTGCGACCAGGTGAGATCCAGAGTAGATTATTCCTGAGGCAAAGACGAGAGGAGCAATAAGTAACACGGAACTTAGTAAACAGAACAAGAACATGAGTGAGCCAGACTATGCACCGTGGGAGGTAAAACGAACTGGCACCGACTGAAGATCCAGGAGATCCTTAAGAAGGCAGCGGTAACGAGGTAAGTGGTGGCAGCTGGTCGCATCCAGAACAGAGCAGACGGGGGAGGGGGAGAGTAGCTGGCAGAGGCACCATTTCATTTAAGATGTATTGTAATCTATTTGCAAGAAAGTATTTGTGGAAGTTAAGTAATTCCAAGCCTCCACTGCTTTTTGCAGATTTTAAAGTTTTTAGACTAATTCTTGCAGGTTTGTTGTTCCATAAAAACCTTTGTATTTGGAATTGTGTTTGTTTATTGATGATGTCATTTAATTGAAGCTTTAATTTTTTCAGATCTGCCAGAATGTGTTCCTGTGCAGAAGCAGCACAAGCAGTCTCCAGGGTTTTGATTTTCTAGTTCTAATAAATCTGCTCTCTCTTTGCATTTTTTATGCGTTGAATAAGAAATGATTTTCCCTCTCATGACTGCCTTTGCTGTTTCCCCAAGAAGACATGGTGAAATATCCGGAGTATTGTTGAATTCTAAGAAAGTTGCCCACTCTTTTTTTAAAGAATTCAATAAATATTTGGTCCTTTAAAAGAGATGTGTTAAACCTCCTGGTCATACCAGAGGGTGTGGATATTTCCTTAAAATTTTTTATAGAAACTGGTGCATGGTCACTGATAATAATTGGATGAATGTTGGAACTTTGGATATCTTTTAAGAGAGAGTTACTAATAAATAGTCTAAACGGGAGTGTGAGTGGTGAACTGGAGAAAAAAAGGTGAACCCCTTAGTGCTTGGATGACATGAGCGCCACGCGTCGCAGAGACCCAGATCATTCATGTACTGCTTTAGAATACTTGCAGACCGCCATGTACGCTGGTTTGCTGCTGTGCTGAGTCTGTCAAGTTCAGGGTCCAGAACCAGGTTGACGTCTCCTCCTATAATGATTGTTGAGTCAGAGTGAACCGAAAGTGAGGTAAAGAATCTGTGAAAGAAGGAAGAGTCGTCAACATTCGGGCCATAGATACTGGCTATGCAATAGTCCTTATTCTGAATGGATATATTAATAATTTAAAATCTGCCAACAGCAAAACGCCAATGACAGTATGTTTTTTTAACCAAATGTGAAGCTGACGGACGCGTGAGAACATGATGTCTCCATGACGGGGTGCAGGTAGTGGTCCAGATATGATACAGTTTAACTGTTGGATTGTATGAAACAGATGGATGAAGTCCATTTTCAGAGTCTCTGATTGCTGCAGTTTCAGGTTGTTGGTGCCTGCATGTATGACAAAAGTTTCCGCAGAGGGGTGTTTGACAGAGAGTTGGTGGGCAGAGTTTTTAATGTCATTGACGACCGCTCCAGAGAGTGAGTGTGTGTGGCACCTTCTGACCCGGTCATGCCGGACAGCGGAGTCTCCCACGATGACTATGGGCTGCTGCACAGGTCCGGGTATCCCAGCGGGTCTCCCCGCGACAGCAGCGGGGTGATGAGCAGCGGCCTCCGCTCCAGCGGGCTCAGCTGAAGAAATGTGAGCTGCAGTTGTTGGATGTACTTAGACTGGGAAGCAGATACTGAAAGAATTTTCTCTATCAGAGCAGACTTTTCTCTGAGTTCCAGTCTAAGTTTCTGAACAGTTTCCTTAAGTTGGCAATGTCCTGGGTCACAGTCGTCGGGAGTGCATGACACTCCGTCTCGAGCGGCAGCCATCTTGGTTCATCACTGCACGTCACTGAGTAGTTCAAGTAGTTCAGTAGTTCATGTGAATATCTGGATGACATTGTTGTTTACAGCAGAACGTGAGATGAACATTTAGAAAACCTTAAGAAAGTTCTGGAGTGTCTACATTCAGCGGGACTGACAGTCAATCCAGCCAAGTGTGTTTTTGCCCAGACTGAAACAGAGTACCTGGGTTTTACTATTGGAGGTGGGTCCAGTAGCGGTTTTAGGCACGGGCAATACAGGCTATTGCATGGGGAACAAAATGAAGGGGAGCGGCGCCGGCGGCTCAGCCCTTGTAAAAAAAGATATGCACCACTATTCATTCATTTTATATTCTGTTTTTCCCTTTCGGGGTCACGGGGCTGCTGGAGCCTATCTCGGCCACTTGTGGGCGAAGGCAGGGGACATCCTGGACAGGTCGCCAGTCTGTCGCAGGGTAGAGTGTCCACAATCACACATCCATGAGAGAACCCACGCATGCACAGGGAGAACATGCAAACTCCACACAGAAAGGTCCCCCCATTGATGTTGTTTTTCATGTCCCCCAGCCGGGACTTGAACCTGGGGCCTTCTTGCTGTGAGGCAAGAGCACTAACCACTGCGCCACCGTGCAGCCCTGCACCACTATTGGTCTACTTATCTCACAGAGTTTGTAACAGCCTGAAACCTGGCGGCGCCCCCGCCTCGCAGCGGCGCGCTCTCCTGTCTTTAAGAAGTAGACGCAAGTGTGTGTGAAGAAGGAGAAGGGAGGGGGCGCGGGGTGAAGGGGGCAGGCTGAGAGGTGAGCACGGACCGCGTTTAAACCTGGCTGGATCATCTTCAACGGGGGCGACGGTCGCGGGCCACGGCTCAGTGCTTGATGAAAAAATAAAAATAAAAACTGTGACAGCGCCGCCATGTAGTGAATTGGCGCCCAAGGCTGCAGCTGCCTGCTGGAAATGTGACAAGGGGGGGGGGGGGGCTACGGGGCATCAGTTCATCTGCGGGACACTTCCAAATGAAGTGGCCAGGTGGGGGACAAGGGCGGGGGATGTAATCTACTTTCTAAAACTTTTAAAAGTCAGTCATACGGTGACATTCTATAACCTACATTTTATTAAATTTATAATTATCATGCTTCTTTGGGTTAATTTTTGAGTGAAATGCCATATGGGAACACAACATAATGTTGTCACTAAGGTGACAGTTGGTTTAGTCGATGGACTTTATGCCTTCCTTAGGACATTTATTGCTAAATGCCAAAAACATTTGAAATATGGACAAAAAAAGGTCAAAACCATCTGGTGCCTAAAGAAAGGAGAGAAAAGAAGAAGAGGAGAAAAGAGATAAAGAAAAGGGGATGTCCTCACAGCTAGATGCACGTTTTCTAATGCTACCTGGCCCTGCAGCAATGAACTGATTAAAACTTTTCTTTTGGTAGATGACCAAAACTGAAGTAGGCCCAAATGTTGCAAATAACGTCACTGTTTACTTTTTTAAGATTTCCTTCTTAAGTGTTTGCTCTGCCTTAACTTGTAACATTAGTTATGATTCACGTGTCTGTCTAATCTGGTGTAACGCAAAGGTTTTGTTGTGTTTTGCTGTTGTACATAAATGTTAAATGAGCTGTGATGGTAGTATGCTGCTGCTGCTTCTGCCATAACATGTTGATGGGGCAAACAACCTCAGATTGGCTATTACTTTAATAATCATTTTGTCATGACTGACTAGGCTTGGCAGACCCAGATGCTGGAACCCGGAAGGATGACAGGAGGTGAGTAGTGGTAAGTAATGGGTTTTATTGGTTCAGCTGTTGATGTTGTCTTGATGCGGTAGGGAGGCGTCTTGGCTGGAGGGGGTCCATGGATCCGAGACAAGACGACGACAGGAAACTTAGCTTGAGGAACCGACTGTGGCTTGAGAGTTGACGTGGACTCCAACAGCGCTCCACTGAAGGAGGTGAGTGTGGATGGAAAACTGCTCAGCGTGTCCGCTTGACCGTCCACTCGTGGACTAGGGTATTCCTGGAACAGGACAAAGAGTCGTGAGGCGAGAAGTAGGAGGTAATCAAACATGAATCGCTAGAGGCTAGAACATGCACCATTAGAGGCAACGAACTCGCGTTGAATACTGGTCCTGGAGCTCCTTATGAAGGTCTGGCAGGCTGATGAGTTGAGTGGCGGCAGCTGCGGAGAATTAGGCCAAGCAGAGAGGGGAGGGGGGAGGAATCTGACAGAGGCACCATGACACATTTGTGGCAGCCTAAACGTTTTCACAATGTTTTTTACCAGTAACTGGGGATTTAGGGGTTAATTTTAAGCCTGCATGTATGAAGTTTATTTTTTATTTATTTACAAATTTTGGGTTATAATATAAGTCAATAGGATTTTCATAAATCTGTAGGTAGTTTTAAAGATGAATATTTACCATTTACTACAACTCTATGATGACAAAACATAATGTAACAGGTCATAACTAAAAATGTGCCAATGAAAGGATTGAAGACAGCAAACATGAGCTAATTCTTCTCTGAAGTAGAGATCGATATAGAACATGAAAATTTAAATTTTTCAATTCATAAATGTTTTTTACTAGGCCTATATTGCAGATGAGGAGCTGATTGAGCAATGCGAGCCACTAGCAGACATACTGCATTTTGAAGGGAACTGTAATTTGGACAGTAGAGAGCTTGTTCAGGAAATCAAGAACTTTCTTAACTTGCCATCAACGACTCTAAGTCTCCTTGAGTTTATCACTTTCATGTCTGATAAGGATCTATCAGAAATATATCCCAACATTTGGACTGCTCTCAGGATTGCACTCACCTTCCAGTCACTGTGGCTCAAGCAGAGAGGAGCTTTTCAAAACTCAAGTTGATCAAGTCATACCTAAGGTCACCGATGTCTCAGGAGCGACTCACTAACCTTGCTGTTGTTAGTATCAATCATTCAGTAGGGGAGAAGATTTCATATGATGACATTATTGACGAGTTTGCATCAAGGCAAGCTAGAAAGGTTAGGTTTTAGTGTTTTCTGTTCTTAGTGCAATGGTCCTGCAGTTATATTTATTTTAGCGTATTATTTGTGTGATAAAAAACTTGTTATTTTATATTATTTATTCAATATTGTGTTTGATTAAATATTTTCCTACCTTACATAATTTTTGCCATGCTTATGGTCTTTAATTTTTTATGTTCTGATAACTGTTATGCAGAATTCTGATAAACGTTTTTTGTATCAATTTCTTAATTTCAATGACAATAAAACATGTAAGTTGACATGGACGAAATGACTCTATGGGGGTGGGGGGGCACCTGGGAAGGGTCTTGCCCGGGGAGTAATTCAGGGTAGAACCGCCACTGGGTGGGTTGAAAAGACCAAAGGTTAACAAAGTTCAAGCAATTAAGTCCTGTCTTCTTCCCAAAACCAGGAAGCAGCTGAGGTCATTTATTGGCGTGGCGGGCTTTTACCACCGGTTTATTCTGAACTTCTCAGCCCGAGCTGCTCTGCTCACAGACCTGACTGGCTCAAGATCTCCAAATCAGATTTGATGGACCATCAGGGCTGAGGCGGCCTTCCGGGACATTCAGAGTTCATTAAGTACCAGCCCAGTACTTCACAGCCCAGACTTTTGAGCTGAGCTTCTCCAGGGAGCTCCAGGAGACCAACATCCAGTGGCTTACATAAGTCGGAAGCTGATGCCCAGAGAAACTCCCTATTCAACAGTCGAGAAGGAAGGACTAGCGATCAAGTGGGACATGGACTCTTTCAAATATTACCTTTTAGGGACAGAGTTTACCCTGGAGACTGACCACAAGGCGTTATCCTGGCTGGAGAGGATGAAGGATACCAATGGACGGATCACAAGACGGTATCTTGCTATGCAGCCCTTCTGCTATAAAGTGAAGTACATCCCAGGCAAGGACAACGCCACTGCTGACTACCTCTCTCATTCTACCAGCGAGAGTTTGGAAGGGGAGTGTGATGGCAGCATACCCTGCCACACCCACAACAAAATGATAGTAACTTTCTTTTTAATTTTATTATTTCATATTCTTTATTCTTAAATAAATCTGCACATTTCTTTGAGTTATTATATAGATTTTTCTGTTTTCAATCATGTGTAGCACATGTACATTTGTTTAGTATACTTATTTTCGTTTGTTTAATTAACGCCACCTGTTTTTTGAGTTGCCAGTGCGGATGGTGCTTCTGGTCCCTCCAGGTGTGACTGAGGTTCTGCTCCTGGCGCTGTGCTGTGAGGACCGGCAAAGGAGGAGCTCAAGTCTTCACAGCCTTTAAATACTCCAGTCAGACCATTGGGAAGGCGCCATCTACAGAAGCCTCGGACTTATTTAATGTTTATTTCTTTTGCTTCTGTTGGTCATTATTCATTTTGTTCCACTTTTGATGACTTTTCTCTTCCACTTAGAGACCAAGTTTTATGTTTAGTCTTGTCTATATAGTCTTTGTTAAACGTCTGTGTAGTCATGTTAGTTTCCCCCCCATGTTTCTCAAGTGGTCTAATCAGCCACTATATATGTTCCCCTGTTGTGTCTTTGGTTAGGTCAGTTTGTTTCTGTTACTTGGTATGTTCAGTTGGTTAAGTTAAAGTTATTGCCTGAGTTAATTATGTTTCTGTTTACCTCTTTTAATGTTAGGGTTTGGGTTAGGATTAGGGTTAGGGTTACTTTGTTCATCTTTTTACATTTTTTGATAAAAATTAAAACTTTCATTTTTTGATAAACTTCTGCTGTCCTCTTTGGCCGCTTGATCCCTCACAGTGGGATTCTATTTATATTATGTCTGGGAGGATCTCTATCCAGCCATTCGTTTGAATATAGATTAAAATCACCATCTATCAATAAATATTGTCTGAGTGATATAAATGCTTTTACTCTGAAAAGGAGCAGGAGACTCACCTGGACCTCAGAGAAGCAACACTGACACAACCTTAGACCCCTCCCTCTCACCTGTGTGGTTGGCTGATGGTCACAGTTGATGATGAGCAGCTCTGGTGGGGGTGAGGTTGTTCACCTGACATCTTCTGATCACCTCTGTGATTGAGTCACTTTCACGTGATGTTTATGGTCTAAGACTCAGTAGTTTGAAAGATTATTCAAAAGGTCCAGTTTGTAGTTTTAATGTTTGTGTTGCTCTTATATCTGAGCTTTCAATGAATCTGAAACTGACCTGTAGTCCAGCGCCTGGTAAGAAAGCTCACCAAGTCCTCTATGGCTGATGCCTGGGGGCCAGAGGGAATCAAAGACAACCAGACAGACACTCTTGTTTTCTTATTGGAAAGCAAAGATTTATTACAGACAATAGCTAAAGCAGCTAGCTGCAGCACAGCACATAGCAGTAGAAACGTGTCCACTTCACAAAAACTTTGCCCAAGATAAAGTTCACAGCTATGAACAGGGGTCACAGGGTTGCCTTTGGGTTGTTCCAAGGTTATGATATAGTGTTTACAGGTGAGGATCAGAAAATGGAGGAATGAGGAAAGGAAGTTAGCACGAGGAGCTAATCGGGGGGATTCACTTTTCTGTCACGATGGTTTTAGCATCAGTGTAGGTGACGCCTTTGTAGATCCCGCTGGTGTTGAACTTGAGGGTTTCCCCGTTGTAGCAGGTTATCTTCACCTTTGCTGTGTAAGGGAGATCCACAGTGGCTCTGCCAATGGTGACTTTCACATCCACCTTCTTCCCAGGAGGAACATTGACCGGGAAGGAGAACTTCTCATTCCTCTCATCGGTGTTCTCTAGACCGTAGGAGCTTTCTGTACTGGCAGTGAAGCTGAAGCCAGTAGTCGATTCGACCACCTCTGGTATCCCTGCCTTGACCTCAAAACTGAAGGTTGCTTCCATTTTGTTTGACACGGACCAGGAGGATTTCTTGGTGATGATTTTACTGGATTCAACTGTGTAGGACTGAGCCACGTCAGTGTTATTGGTGTAAGTGACAGCCTTGATCTCCTCTGTGGCCACCTGAGGGATCACCTGGTGGAGGGTTGGGTAGTGAACATCCATCAGCTCAGTTGACTTGATGGTGTTGATGAACACAAACCCCAGACTATCTATGTCACTACCACACCTTCCTATAACTCCCACACAAATCCCAGACCCAACATCAATGGGGTACTCTGTTTTCAGACCCCAGTCGGTCATCTTTGGGAAGAATTCTTGTCCTGCTGTTGTCCTGATTCTGATGGCGCCTAGGCGAGTCCCTTCACCATTGCCCCACAGCGAGAGGGACTTAATCTGCTCGCCATCCTTAAATTCCATCTCTGAAAATCCTCCTTCAGGCTTTCCAAACTCCTGGACCTGACCATCGGTCAGCCTAACCTTGATGCCCTTCACCTGCCACCCTCCCACCCACACCCACAGCTTCTTTAGAGTGGCCCCGTTGCTTTCCCCGGTGAAAGTAAAAGAATGACCACCGTTTCCCCCGATGACAAGCACAGGTGCCAGGTACGACATCTTTTTGGTAGAACCTGTAAGAAGAACAACCTCCATTTCAGTCAGAGACTCAAGGTTCAGCAACGACTGAAGAGATTTCAGAGAACCAGACCGGTACCATGGAGACTCTGAAGTCACAGAAAATGCTGAGTCAGCAACACTTCAAGTGTCTGGACTTATCTATTATGTTCTTTTTCTTTCTAGGGGGATCTAGAGGAACATGACCTCCACTAACCTCCCTAGACTAACATAAACAGGAGAAAGAAAGAAAATATCAGTTCACACTAAAGCTTCCCTTTTAATTATAAATCTGTTAAATGCATCTATTTTCTTTATTATTCAAACTTCTGTTTTTAAGACAGTTTTTATGTTCTGTTTTTTTTACACAATTATAGTTGTTTGTGTTGGGATTTTTCTGTGTGCCATTTCAGAAAAAGTGATCACTTCAGCCGAACAGAAAGAAGTGTTTGGAATGTGAGATGATTAGTTCATGAAAGGCAGAACTTCCTGTGATTACAGCAGAAAATGATTAACAACTGCCTTGTGACCTAAAGATAATTCACTCACCATGTTACTAGGGAGACCTGATTCTAAATAAAAGTGCGAGATTGAAACAGACACCTGAGAAGAGCGGTTTGGAGCAGAAAGGTGTTCTGTTTCTAGGAAATTTCCAATAAATCGTACCTGGCTCTTGGTTTCCTTTGTTAATAGTGTCTTGTGTTTTCAGGAATAACCTTGACAAAATCACACTCAACTGGGAACACTGGGTGGCAGTGGCTCAGGAGGTTGAGCAGGTCGTCCAATGATCCTCGCTCCCCCCAGTCAACTGTTGTTGTGTCTTTGAGCAAGACACTTCACCCTCCTTGCCTCCAGTGTTGCTCCACTGTTGTGTGAATGCATATGAATGTCCCGGTGATGGTCGGAGCAGTCGTAGGTGCAAACTGGCAGCCAACTGGTGCCTCTGTCAGTCTCCCCCATGGCAACTGGGGCTACAACAGTAGTTACCGTCACCAAGTATAAATGACGGGTGAATGAATAATAAACAAACTATAAGAACTTTGAGTGTCTGGAAAAGACCAGATAAATCAAATCAATTATTATTATCAACAAAAGAAGACACAGAATGAGCCTGAACACAAAACACTGCAGAGAGTATAGTGAGGAGAGCTGAGCTGGAGACAGGTTACAACACATCTGCATTCTCTGGCCTCCACGTGAAAATGTTTAGAGACAGACACGCAAAGAAAAAACCAGGTCCCACTCTGACAGAAATAAAGAACACAGAATAAAATAAATTTCTAACTTAATGCGTCCACAGCCATACCAACATCTTCAACTACAGACTATAAACAGACAATCACACCAAAGCACAAATCTTTTTCCAAAAATAAAATCTAGACTTTCCTCCAGACATCCAATCTGGTGATTCAAAGACAAACTTCTTACTGTGGGATTCCATCCCAGGGTCTTACAATACTCACAGCAAAGTTAGACCTTTGATTGGACCTTGGGTTTTGGTGCTGGGTGGTGTGGCTCCCTCCGCAATGCTGCTCAGACTGAAGCTGCTCTCTGTTAAATAGACCCGAGGGTGGGGCCCAGGATGCTCGGCCTCTCTTCCAGCTGTGAATTTTTCCAGCCTGACCTCCTCAAGTTCTGTTCAGATCTGCTCTCTGCTCTGTTCTCTACCGGCCACAACAGCCAAGTCCCCACACTCGACATTTGTGAGAACAGAAAGAAAGTCTGGGTTTAATCTGACCATAATTGGTTAATTTTCAGAGCGTTTTGCATAATTAAATACAAACAACAAAATACAAGAATGAGAAAATTCTGAAACCAGCTCACCCATTTGCCCTCCCCTCCATTTACAAATCCACTTCACACAAAATGCAAACGGGCACAAATAAATGACTGATTATAATAGATGTACGGCGTGGCTGTGGATTGAGGAAACAATACATCAGGAATCTCTTATACAAAGACCAGCTCAGCCACAGAACATAAGCCCAAACAAACATGAAACTGTGTGTAGTAGAACACAAAATACACACAGAAACACACACTAACCGCAAGAACTTTCTACATTGTTTCTGGAGTGTTTATTATGGCCTGCAGCAGACAAGGACTGGAAGTATCATGTTGTTTTCATCTGATCAGAACCCCAAAAGTGACAAGAAAGATACCCTACACAAGATCTGAACCCGTACCCTGACGAGAAAGACATCCCGGGTCAGATCCGAATTCTGAAACCTGACAAGAAAGACACTCAAGGTCAGATCCAAACCCCAAAACCAACGAGGATGACACCCCAGATCGGAACCCCAGAAGTGACAAGAAAGACATCCTAGGTAAAATCTGAACCACAAAACGGACGAAGAGTTGTTTTGTCTTCAGTTTTGCAGTTCGGATCTGACCTGGGGGTTTGACAAAGGAGACAAGGTTTTTGTAGGTTTTTTAAAGAAAAGTAAACCAGTAGTGAAAAAGAAACCCAGAAAGATTAGGATCTTTCACACGAATAAACAAGGTGCTTCACTGTTTCTGTACCATCACAGCGGAAGGTCCATGTGTTTGTGTCAATATTGGATTCATCATGAAGAGAATCGTTAGACTGATACGATTACGAGGTGAATTGCTTTTGCTTTTGGAGGAATTGGAAATTAAGTATATCTTGTCTTTTTTTTTTTTTCTTAACTTGTCCTGTCCAACAGCTGGGCAGACAGATGAGAGCTGAGGGCCTCTTGGGTTGGACATATTTTACTTTATCAAGAGGGGTTATTAATCTTCAGACAAACCAAAGGTATGTCTGAATAAACCCCTTTTGTAATTGAGGCCAAATTTTATAAATTACAAACATGTCTGAAAATCTTTGGTGTTGGACCGGACGGAAAAGGAAAGAGGGGAAGAAGAGAGAGGGACGTTAGAGAGAGGGGGGGTAGGAGGGTGATAATAGGAGGGGAAGGGGGATAAGACCATGAAGCAGCATAAAGCAACAAGTTTACTGGTTGTTAATCATTATGGTAAGGTTTAAATGTAAAAAAAAAAACAAAAAAAGGGCGGAGCCTGTCCACACACACACTCAAATGTTATAAACACACCTGTTAGTTGCAAAAATGTCCACCTGTCGACATGCATACAAAACAGATAGTGTTCACACGCATACTTATGCCTTAAAACCAACTAGTGTGAAATATTTCAGTCATTCAGTCATGCAAACTGTTAGTTCAAAGGTGAGCTAACACCTGTGCTCAGGTGAGTGTTTATGTTCTTCTAAAATGGATGGTGGAACGTGAAAAGAAGGAGGGAGAGTGCCCAGCCATCCCCACCCCAAGACCCCCAACGCACCAGCAGCGGCAGCCGGAATCCCCCCAACGCCACACGGGAACCGGCAGTGAACAACCGCCGCCCGGGCGACCAAGCCCGCCACCCAGGCCAGGACCAGCAGGACCGCCGCAAGGCTCCCAGAGCCAGAGAGCAGGGAGGCACGGAGGGAGAGAGAGCGCCGCCCCAGCCCAACCAGGAGAGCAGCCCCCCCGCCGCGCCGGGAGAACCCAACGCAGGTCAAAAAGTTTTGATTGTACTCTCTAAAATTGTCTTTTTTTTCTATTTGATCTTTCTTTTTATTTAAGATGTGAAAAAATGTTGGGTAAAATGACAAGAGAAGAGGGTTTGTTGGCTGAACTAAAAACCCTGAGGGTGGTTCTTTAATCCCAGAGACAACCTGCAACAGATGTGAGTAACTCTCCACGCTAAGCTAGCAGTGAGGCCTCCTTGTTGCCGCTCCCAACGACAGCGCCCCGACATTGTCGAGAAGATAGCAATGAAGTTGACAGGGACATGACTGCTGTACCCTCTATGGTGCAACCACTGCCCTTCCGTCGAATGGACCCCAAGATGCTACCACATCGGCCTGAGGATGATATTGAAAACATTTTACTCTGTTTTGAGATGATTGCAAAGACTTGGGGTTGGGCGTACACTGAATGGGCATACAGACTTCCACCTTTGTTAACTGGAAAGGCTCTAGCAGCCTACTCAGCGATGGATGAGGACCTCTCAAACTCCTATCCTGATATCAAGGAGACTTTTTTGGCCAAATTTAATCTTTCAGCTGAGACCTTCAGACAACGTTTCAGAGACACTAATGTCTCACCAGGGAGTTGCCTGCAGAGACTTATCTTCGTCTTAGTGGTTTATATTGTCGACACATAAGGCCTGACCAACGTGGTATGGAAGACATCGGAGAAATCAACATATTGGAAAAACAATTTCGCACCTTACCTTCTGATGTAAATACGTGGGTGAAGGAGCATAAACCACCAACAGGGATGGAAGCAGCTAACCTTGCAACACAGTACATTAATGCTCACAGAACAACTGGCCAAGAACACTGCGGCGAGTTTTTCATCACACCCTTGGAGATGGGCAGCATTTAATCTGCAATTTGTCAGCCGCCTGAACATAAAACTGTTATTGAGTGTGTCCATGGACATGGCAAAGTGTATCCCACTGCTGAAGTTACTTTGGATCTGGATGATCAAGCATCTGTTTTGCAAGTTGCAGTGTTGGACAACACGCCAGTTGATTGTGGTATTGGGAGGGATTGTCCTCTTTTATGGGACTTACTCGGGGACAAAAGACAAACCAATGTTATTGCTGTAATCCAATCCACTTTAATCCACTTTATTTATGTAGCACATTTCCCAAACATGCAGTTTCCAAAGTTCTGTACAGTGACCAAAACCAGACAAAAGATTATCAAACAAAATAAAAACAAAGTACACTAATAAAATGAATACAAATAAAAACAAGATACAAACACTGATAAAAAAAATACAGATAAAAACCCTGAAGATCACACAACTCACCCAGTGTTACAAGCAAAAGAACAAAAATGTGTTTTAAGATGGGACTTAAAACACTCCACAGAGGGCGCTGTTCTGACATGCAAAGGCAGAGCGTTCCACAGCTTAGGGCCGACAACAGAGAATGCTCTGTCTCCTCTAGTTTTGAGCCTCTTTATGGGCTCCACAAGCTGGAGCTGGCCCTCTGACCTCATGGCACGAGCTGTAGTCACAATGTCACAGGTTAAGGCCGGTTTGGAACCTCTTCCGGGTTTTCATGGTGATTTTTGTGAGGGCGGCTACAAAGGCCAAAAGAAATCACGGCGCAAACTCCATCAAGAAAAGCGTTGAGGGTCTTTTGAAACTCTTATGCAGAAACCTCAATGTTTGGGATGTACCAAATGATATTAGACATTTACAGTTGACTGACACTACTTTGGCTTTTCTGTACAATCAAGTTGAAACCGAAACTGACAATGTTGCTACAGATACAAAATGTGTATTAGATAACGACATTTTGCATATGCAGGGAGAGACGGGTAAGCGGTTCGTAGTGCCTACTGTATCCAGATCTATAGTTTTACACTTAGCTCATACAGTTCCATGGGCAGGACACCTGGGTCATCTAAAATATATTCAAGATTAGCAAAGCGCTTTTACTGGCCAGGTATGTTTAAAGATGTAAGAGAGTTTTGTGCTTCATGCCCTCAGTGTCAGCTAACCAGTTTGAGTAAGGTTAAACAAGCACCGCTACATCCTCTGCCAGTTATTAGTACCCATTTCGAGCGCATTGGATATTGTAGGACCACTGGAGAGAAGCAGTTCTGGATACAAATATATTCTGGTCATCTGTGATTGTGCAACCCATTTTCCGGAAGCTTTCCCTTTATGTACCATCAAAACAAAGGCAATAATAAATGCTCTTGTTCAGCTTTTTTCTCATGTAGAGTGCCGAGCAAAATCCTGACTGAACAAAAACCAACTTCACCTCCAACCTGATGTTACTACTGCATAAAGAACTGGGCATCAAAGGAATCCGGACAACTTCATATCATCCACAAACTGATGGCCTGGTGGAGAGATTTAATCAGACTCTCAAGCAGATGTTCGTACATTCGTTTCAGACTCTGGACATGACTGGGATAAATGGTTGCCTTTTCTCTTGTTTGCATACAGAAACGTTCCCCAGGCTTCCACAGGTTTCTCCCCAATTGAGCTCCTGTACGGGTGGCCAGTCCAGGGACCCTTGGATTTGTTTAGAAAAGAACGGGACGCAAGTAAGGAACAAGTGGCTGAGGGAATCCTGTCCTAAGTACTTCAGATGAGGAATCATTTGGAAATGTACAGGGAACTGGCACAAGAGAACCTCAACAGAGCCCAAAGTGATCAAAAATCCTGGTATGACAAGAAAGCGTGAGTCAGCGTGAGTTGAAACCAGGTAAAAAAGTTTTTCATACTTTTACAGCTGACAGCAAAAAAACCTTTGGCTAAATGGTAGGGTCCACATGAAGTGATTAGACGGGTAAGTCCAGTAACATGAAATAGCACACCCAGAGAAAGGAAAGCAGAGTAAAATATATCACATTGATTTGCAACCACCTTCTCAACAGACATTACTAGTGTGCAAAATACACGAGGATGGTGATGACCCTATTACCTGTATGCCAGATATTTCCTCTTCTGTGCAGCCTCGATAAACTTTCACTTTGGCAGAAACAGGAGTTGAATCTACTGGCACAAGTACCTGACCTGTTTAAGGATGGACCAAGGAGGACTTTGCTAGTCAAACATACCATCAATCTAAAATATTCTGCAGCTATTCTACCAGGGCCTTACAGCATCCCTGAGTGTCTGACACACTCTCTTAAGGAGGAAATCAAGAAAATGATAGACTTGGGGGTCATTGAGCTGTCTGAAATGGAATGGTCCAGACCAGTGATGATGGTTCCAAAGAAGGATGGGTCCCAGCATCTTTGCATTAATTTTAGGAAGGTGAGTGTTGTGTCCTGCTTTGATGCATACCCCACGCCTCGTGTTCATGACCTGATAAAGCGTATCGGAAAAGCACACTATCTGACCACATTAGACCTATGTAAGGGCTATTGGCAGATTCCATTAGAAGGGGCCTTAAGACAAGACACAGCTTTTCGAACACCAGTGGGTTTGTATCAATTCACAGTGATGCCATTTGGGCTCCATAGTGCCCAAAAAAGCTCTTTTTTTGGGTTATATTTTTATTTGTAAGTGGAGCTGCGCTCCTCAGGTCCTTTTACGCCGTTTCATTACGAAAAACAAGTTCTACCATTCTGTTTGATCCAAGGAAATTGAGAAACTCCTGGGTTTTTCTCTCAATTTATCACTTAAATGACTTGAACCTATTTATTCAGTGGGATTCTATTAATATTATGTCTGGGAGGATCTCTATCCAGCCATTTAATTGACAACAGATTAAAATCCCCACCTACCAATATAAGCCCTCTGAGTGATATAAATGCTTTTACTCTGAAAAGGAACAAGAGAACCATATGGTCCCCAGGGCGGAAATACTGACACACCCTTAGACCACTCCCCCCCACCTGAGCTCAGCTGGGGGATGGGGGGGGGGGTGTTTACCTGACAGCTTCTGATCACCTCTGTGATCGAGTCACTCTCACGTGATGTTTATGGTCTAAAACTAGTAGTTTGAAAGATTATTCAAAAGGCCCAGTTTGTAGTTTTAATGTTTGTGTTGCTTTGATTGCTGAGCTTTCTGAGTCAGTTAATCTGAAACTCCGACCTGTAGTCCAGCGCCTGGTAAGAAAGCTCACCAAGGCCTCGGGGTCCAGAAGGAACCAAAGACAACCAGACAGACACTCTTGTTTTCTAATTGGAAGCCAAAAATTTATTGCAGACGATAGCAAAAGCAGCTAGCTCCAGCAAAGCACATAGCAGTAGAAACATGTCTGCTTCAAAAACTTTGCCCAAGATAAAGATCACAGATTACAACAATGATTACATGACATTTTCAAAGAAGACATTGCCTGTTGTGGACCAATCCTCTAAAGACAATGGAAGACACAGTAGACCACACTGTGAACATTGTGTTTCTAGTGACGGTGATCTAACACACAAAACCCAGGACAGAAAAAGTCCAGCAGTAATTATCACAAAGGTCACAGAGACGCCTTTGGGTTGTTACAAGGTCATGATATAGTGTGTACAGGTGAGGACAGAAAATGGCTGAGTGGAGTGCGGAGCGGGTCTCCCTTGGGGGGTCCTGGCTCGTACCTGGGGTTGGGGCGGGGGGATGCCCGGAACTCCTGGGTGGTGGTGGGGTGCTCGTCTGGGGCTGTGGG
>CM074488.1:27553049-27658393 GCA_037389245.1 Oryzias sinensis
CCTCCGGTTCTGGCACTTAGTTGTTCCTAAAGTGAGAATCAAAACTTTTGATGAGGCTTTGTTCCACCATCACGGTCCTCATCTGTGGAACAGTCTGCTGGAGAACCTCAGGAATGCAGAGACTGTAGAGGTTTTTAAGAAGAGACTCATGACCCACCTCTATAATCTGGCTTTTAGTTGATCTTATCTGCTTATTTATTCTATTAGTTTTAGTCTAGGCTATTTTATGTTTTTAATGTTATTCCCAATTTTATGTTTTTATATTCATCTAATGTCTTTAATTTTAGTATCTTATCGTGATTTTAGCCTCAATGTTTCTTGTGGGGATCTTTTCCACCAGGGCTTGCCGGCCCTTAGTCCGATGTTTTTTGACCGGTGTGCCGCAGCAAATCAGTGTGCCGTGAGAAATGATCCATTTTCCCTGATCTAAAAAAATTTACCGTCTCCAGGATATCAGCTGTGTGTTCATCCAAACAGGCCCTGACAATAATAATAATAATAATAATAATAATAATAACAATAATAATGACAATAACAATAATAATAATACATTTTATTTGTTAGGCGCCTTTCTAGTAACCCAAGGTCGCAGTAGATAAAAGTGAAAATAAAAGAGATAAAATAAAGATTGAAAATAGTCCAGGAATAACAAGTTATGGGGGAGTATGCAAGTTGGAAAAGGTGAGTTTTTGTTTTCTTGATGAATTATGAGAGAGAGCCAATGCTTCTGAGGTCAGGAGGTGGTGAGTTCCAGAGCTCTGTCCTCAGCTCTGGAACTTCCCCATAGTATCGAGGTGAGAGGTAGGACATCCAGAAGAAGGAAGGGGGAGGATCTGAAGGTACGGGTGGGAGCGGCCACATGAACAAGATCTGATAGATATGAAGGGGCAAGGTTGTGGATGGATTTAAAAGTCAGGAGAAGCATTTTGTATGTAACTCTGTGTGTAATCGGTATCCAATGGCGTTTCATGGCTGCCATAAAGTGAAAGGGCGTAAAGACAACTGAGCGGGCGTATTCAGGAACTGAGTGAGGAACCTCACAACCGCGCAGGTGCAATTCTACCCAAGCAACCCCACATATTAACCCTTGCGCTATCTTAGATGACCCCCCCCTTCCACTGACATGTTCTCCCCACCATGACAAAGGTGGATAAAGGTGGAAAGATTTCATGTAATCCATGGACACCAGTGAAGATCACAAATCATTGAAGAAAAAAGGTTCAGAGCTCTGTCTAGTGCAGGGGTCGGCAACCTCTTTAATCAAAAGAGCCACTTTGCTCACCCCCCTCCCAAAAAAAATTTGTCTGGAGCCGCAAAAAGTTACAGAGTTTATAAACTTCTAAAAGTTTTAATCTTTATTTAAATTTTGCGGTTGAAACCACCGAATTCAACAAACAAACCCACTTTAATATGTAATATATTTAATAGTAGTAACCCATGCGTTCTCCCGTCCTCTTCTGGTTTGTTGGCAGCCAGCCAGTGCCCCTTAAAATACAAAGAACGACATCAGTTCTGAGTATGAGGATTTAAAAAAAATAATAATAATTTCCTGTTTAGAGGAACATAATTTCCACTAGATAGGAAATTATGTTCCTCTTAGCTGTTTAGTGGGATTTCTGTGTCTGCATTTCCCTGCAGATCATCCCTATGTCGGCGCTGTAAGATGTGACTTTCATCCTCATGCAGGACTGTAGAGTCTCGCTGGTGAGGCGGGAGTGGTATTTGGACTTAATAATGTTCATGCTTGAGAAAACTTGCTGGCATAAGTAAGTTGAACCAAAGATGGATAGGACTCCAAATGCACACCTTTTCATGTTGATATAGGTGTCAGGAATGGCATTCCATGTTGCAAAAATATGTTTGTCGGGATGGGGTAGTTTTTCCATATCATTCCATTTGTGCTCTTTAGCGAGAGTAGCCCTCTGACGGGCGATTTCTTCAAGATCCACTGACAGGGATTTAAACTTGTTAACCCACAAAACTTTATCCGCAATATTGGCCGGTTCAATTTCTGGAACAGGCTTACTTACTCCTGTGAATGCGGATGTGTTCAGCAGGGATGGGTCGCTGTTCAGCGGTGCGACAGGGAAAGAGAGAGTCTGTTTCTCCTTTCTGAACTCACTGAATCTTTCTCCAAATGCAGCTTGCATTGCAGTAATGGCACGGTGTAAATAATCACAATTTATGTGATTGTTTGCTTCTTTGAACTCTCTTAGGGAGGGGAAGTGAGAGAGCGTGTCATTTTGTACATCTCTGGCGAACACTGTCATCTTGCGCTCAAATGCCAAAATCTCCTCCAGCATGTGCAGAGCCGTGCTTCTCTGTCCTTGAAGATTTTTATTCAGCATGTTCAAGTAACTTGTCATGTCTACCATGAAGATGGGTCTTCCAGTTCAGGATACCTGAGGCCTTTATTTCCCAAGAAGGTTTTTACGTGCTCCAGACAGGCAGCGACGCGTTTCAGCACCTCCCCCCTGGACGGCCACCGGACTCTGTTGTGCAGCAGGAGATCTGAATACATATTTTCAACTTCTTCTAACAACGAACAAAACTGTCGGTGGCTTAACCCATTCGTAATTATTTTGTTCACCATCTTGATAACAAGGTTTATTACTTCCACACATTCAGGGGGAACGTTTGTGCGCAAAGTGCTTCTTGGTGGATAATGCAGTAAAACGTCATCAGAGCTCAGCCCAGTGACTTTTGAAGTAAACTCACAAAGCCCTTCTGTGCTCCTCTCATACTTGGCGCCCTGTCAATAGATACAGACACTAGGTGAGTGGTGTTTATCCCTTTATCTTTTAGACAACTCACAACAGTATCACAAATGTCCTGCCCCCGAGTTTGGCCCTTAAGCGGTATGAGTTCAATCAGTTCTTCCTGCGGCCCATTAGCATTGGCATACCTGCAAAACAGTGCTATCTGCTCAACATCGTTTACATCACTTGACTCATCACAGGCAATTCAAAATGCTTGAGCTGCATTAATATCGTCAATTTGCTTACTACTGATATTTGCTGCCATTTCAATGGTCCTGTCCTTAACAGTCTTTGCAGAGAGAGGCATGTCTTTCATTTTCTGAACAATTTCCTTTTTGTTTTTAAAATCGGAGAATAGATGCTCTGATATTTGAATAAACGTTTCTTTTATGTATTCTCAGTCTGTGAACGGCTTACCCTGAGCTGCCAAAAAACCAGCTGCTGTAGTTGACTGTGGAGAGCTGATCCATTTTTTGAAAGATAGTTTCCTCTCTTCAGATTGTTGTCGCAACTGGCGCTCATCTTCGGTTGGTATTTTTCAGCAAATGCTAAATGCTTGCTTTGAAAATGTCTTTCAACGTTACTTTGTTTGTTGTTTGATAGTTTCTCGCCACATATCAAGCACGCAGGTAAGCCAGCGTCATTGGCGGTGAATGCAAAAGCAGATGTCCACGCTGCATTAAACTCTCCATTTTCTTCCCAAACTTTTCTTTTTTGGGCTCTTTTCATGATTACAGTGGTAGGGGTCGCCGTGGTCCCACCAGTAAGTAAAGGCGATGGCTGCTGACGTTGATGTGACATATATTTTAAGTGACAAATTAAAAAAAAAAACTTTATTTAGAATCTAAATTTTAGAATCTAAATACAGTTTTTTTTTTACAATTTGTCATCTAAATTTTAGATGGTCCATATACTTTTACCCGCTTATTTCCCATCAGTGGGGTCACGGGGGCTGGCTGGTATAGGCGTAGGGCGGGGACACCCTGGATAGGTCGCCAGCCATCGGTAGCCACTACAATGAGGCTGAAGAGCCGCATGTGGCTCCAGAGCCGCAGGTTGCCTATCCCTGGTCTAGTGGGTCTAGATGACCCAACTCCCAATATTAAAGTGCTTCGGATAGCACATGGGTTAAACTGACAAAAGGATGGTTCCCCAAGAATGAAAAAAGGATTTGCTGAACTGGCTTTGCACATCTGAATCATTGCTGTTGGAACACTGACACACACCCCCTTAGACCACTCCCTCTCAACTGTGTGGTTAGGAGAAACGTTTCCGCATCACATAAACGTTGCTCTGGCTAAAGATCACAGATAAGAACAAGGATTACAACAATGATTACATGACATTTCCAAAGAAAACACTGTTTTTTTTTTATTGGAAGGCAAAGATTTATTACAGACAATAGTAAAAGTAGCTAGCTCCATCACAGCACTCAAAAGGAGAAACATTTCCGCATCACATAAACGTTGCTCTGGTTAAAGATTACAGATAAGAACAAGGATTACAACAATGATTACATGACACTTCCAAAGAAGACATCGTCTGTCATAGGCCAATGGGTCAATCCTCTAAAGACCATGGAAGACACAGTAGACCCCACTGTGAACATTGGGTTTCTAGTGACAGTAATTGATGGTGGCTGTCGTGCAGTGGTAGGGTCATAGGCGGTTTACCCAAAACCCAGGACAGGTAAAGTCCAGCAGTAATTATCATAAAGGTCACAGAGACACCTTTGGGTTTTTCCACGGTCATGATATAGTGTGTACAGGTGAGGACAGAAAATGGCTGAATGAGGAAAGGAAGTAAGCATGAGTAGCTAATTGGTCGGATTCACTTTTCTGTCACGATGGTTTTAGCGTTGGTGTAGGTGACACCTTTGTAGATCCCGCTGGTGTTGAACTTGAGGGTTTTCCCGTTGTAGCAGGGTATTTTTTACCCAACTTTGGGAAGAATTCTCCGGATGCTTTTCATAGCACCAGACCGTATTATGATGGCACCTAGGCGAGTTTTTGCGCCATTACCCCACAGCGAGAGCATTTTAATCTGCTCACCATCCTGAAATTCCATCTGTGAAAGTCCTCCTTCAGGCTTTCCAAACTGCTGGACCCGACCATCGGTCAGCCAAACCTTGATGCCCCTCACCTGCCACTCTCCCACCCACACCAACAGCTTCATTAGCGTGGCCCCATTGCTTTCCTCGATGAAACTAAAAGATCGACCTCCTTGTCTAATAATAGTCACAGGTGCCAGGTATGACATCTTTGTGGTAGAACCTGCAAGAAGAACAAGAATAAGCTCTGTTTCAGTCAGACACTCAAGGTTCAGCAACAATTGAAGAGATTTCAGAGCACCAGACTGGTGCCATGAAGATTCAAGATTTTTATTTGTCACATACAAAGTTATATTTAGCAAATACAACCAGTAGTGAAATGTACGCCAGGTCCGCTCCATGGACAGTGCAAATAATTAAGGAACAGCACAGATAGAAAATACACATAATATACACAAGTAAAGCTTTGTAAAGATGAAATAAGAAAAATGTGTATTGTAAAATTACATATAGAGCGCAAAATAATATGCATGAATGTAGACTGTAGACTTAGATAATTAAGATGCACGTTTAGAGTTTAAGAGCCTGATGGCCTGGGGGTAGAAACTCCTCCTGAGTCTCTCAGTTTTTGCCATCAGGCTACGGTAGCGCTTACCAGATGGCAGCAAAGTGAAAGTATGATTACCGGGGTGGGTGGAGTCTTTGATGATTTTTGCGGCTCTACTTCTGCAGCGTTTGAGGTAGATGTCCTGCAGAGAGGGGAGAGCAGACCCTGAAATGCGCTCAGCTACGCGCACAACTCTCTGCAGGGCTTTGCAGTCTTGGCTTGAGCTGTTCCCATACCACACTGTGATACACTGAGTCAGTACACTTTCTATAGAACCGGAATAGAAGGTTTTAAGGATTGCTGGTGAGACCCTGAATTTCCTCAGCTGTCGCAGATGGTACAGTCTTTACCTTGCTTTATTAACTTGTGTTTGAACGTGAGTCCAAGTCAGGTCCTCCGAGATGTTTACACCAAGGTACTTGAAGCTGCTCACCCTCTCCACAGATGTCCCGCTGATCATAAGAGGAGTGTAGGGCTGCTGTTGTCTCTTCCTGAAGTCCACAATCAGTTCTTTAGTTTTGCTCACATTCAGAGAGAGACCGTTGTCCTGGCACCATGATGTCAATTTCTCTACCTCGTCCAAGTATGCAGTCTCGTTGTTGTTGTGAATGAGGCCCAGAACCACAGTATCATCAGCAAATTTGATGATGGATGTGGAGCTGTGTGAAGACACGCAGTCGTGTGTGTAGACAGAGTAAAGCAGGGGACTCAGGACACACCCCTGCGGGGCTCCTATGTTCAGGGTGATGGAGTTAGAGGTGTACTGGCCTAGTTTCACCACTTGAGGTCTGCCGGTGAGGAAATCCAGACGGTGATCGCATGATGATCGCTGATCTGGCTGCTGCTTACTGACGCGCTGATCGGCAGACTCACACTGCTTAGATTGCTTTCAAAGCGGCCGTAGAAAGTGTTTAGCTCGTCAGCCAGCAACGGATCTGCTCTCACCTCTGCAGAGGATTTATTTCCAAAGTCACAGATGGTCCTTAGTCCTTGCCACATGCGTCGGGAGTCATTTAGCTGGAAGTGTTACTCTATGCGTTCCCTGTATCTGTGTCTAGCGGCTTTTACTGCACGCCGGAGAGCATAGCACGATGCTTTGTACTCGCTCATGTTTCCCGACAGAAGGCCGGCGTTGTAAGCAGCAGTGCGTTTGTTTATTGCTGCATGGATTGAACTGTCCACCCACAGTTTCTGATTTGAGAATGACCTTATAGTTATTGTAGTCGTAGCTTGTTCGGCTAGCGTGTTTACAAAGCTTTGCTACATCCGTGAACTCGCTGACGTCAGATGAGCTTGCGCGAAACATGTCCCAGTCTATGTCATCAAGAGCCGCCTGTAACCTTTCTTCTGATTGGGCGGACCATCGCGTCACCACCCTCTGCGCCCGGGGATCTTGAAAGAGCCTTTGTTTATATTCTGGTGTGAGGAAAATGGCGGCATGGTCCGATTTACCGAAAGCCGGTAGTGAGCGAGCTTTGTAGGCATTCTTAAACTGAGTGTAGCAATGATCCAGAGTGTTCGGTCCTCTGGTTGGACAGGATACATGTTGATGGAAATTAGGCATAACTTGCCTGAGTTTGGCTTTGTTAAAGTCCCCAGCAAAGATGATAGCAGCGTTCGGATGTTTGTTGATGTTGCCGCTAAGCGCGTCGTAAAGCTCCGACAAAGCCGAGCCAGAGTCTGCTTGTGGAGGGATGTAAACAGCAGTTATGATGATCGATGAAAACTCCCGGGGCAGATAGGATGGGCAACAAATAATGGATAAGTGTTCCAGATGAGGTGAGCAGGAGCAGGACAGAGTGGAAATATTCCTGGGGTCACACCATTTCTTGTTAACCATGAAACAAACTCCTCCGCCTTTGGATTTGCCGGCTGCGGCTGACCTGTCCATCCGTAAAACAGAGAAGTTCTCAGATGGCGTTACAGCAGCGTCCGGGACCGAGGACGTGAGCCACGTTTCAGACAAACAAAGGATGTTACAGTCCCTAATGTCCCGTTGGAAGGTAATCCTGGCTTTAAGATCGTCCATCTTATTCTCCAGAGACTGGACATTGGTGAGCAAAATGCTTGGTAAAGGAGGGCTGTGTGCTCTTTTCCTTAGTCTGTTGCAAATCCCAGCACGTTTCCCGCGGTGTTTTTTCTTCCGTCGCCTCGGGTGGTTATTCAGATGGCCATTGATCGTCTCGGTGTTCTTTTAGTCATGACCCAGAGCTCATGACCATAGGTGAGTATTGGAATGAAGATCGACCAGTAAGAGCTTTGCTTTTCGGCTCAGCTCTCTCTTCACCACAACGGACCGATACAGCGACCGCATAACTACGGACGCCGCTCCGATCCGCCTGTCAATCACACGCTCCGGTCTTCCTTCACTCGTGAACAAGACCCCCAGATATTTAAACTCCTCGACCTGGGGTAAGGATACTCCACCCACCGAGAGATGGCAAGCTACCTTTCTCAAGAACCATGGCCTCGGATTTAGCGGTGCTGACCCTCATCCCAAGCGCTTCACACTCTGCCGCAAACCGCCCCAATGCACGCTGGAGGTCCTGGCTCGATGAAGCCAACAGGACAACATCATCTGCAAAAAGCAGAGAGGAAATCCTGTGGTCCCCAAACCAGATCCCCTCTGGCCCCTGGCTGCGCCTAGAAATTCTGTCCATAAAAACTATGAACAGAACCGGTGATATAGGGCAGCCCTGCCGGAGTCCAACGTGGACCAGGAACAGGTCCGATTTACTAACGGCTATGCGAACCAAGCTCCTACTCCGGCCATACAGAGACCGGACAGCCCTTAGTAAGGCTCCCCGGACCCCATACTCCCAGAGCACCCCCCACAGGATATCACGGGGGACGCGGTCGAACGCCTTCTCCAAATCCACAAAACACATATGGACTGGATGAGCGAACTCCCACAATCCCTCCAGCATCCTAGATAGGGTGTTGAGCTGGTCCATTGTTCCACGACCAGGACGGAAACTGCACTTTTGTTCCTGAATCCGAGATTCGACTATCGGACGGACTCTCCTCTCCAGTACCCTGGCATAGACTTTCCCAGGGAGGCTGAGGAGTGTAATTCCCCTGTAGTTGGAACACACCGTCCGGTCCCCCTTCTTAAAGAGGGTAACCACCACCCCTGTCTGCCAGTCCAGTGGTACAGTTACCGACCGCCACGCGATGCTGCAGAGACGTGTCAGCCAAGACACTCCCACAGCATCCAGAGACTTGAGGTACTCAGGGCGGACCTCATCCACTCCCGGGGCCCTGCTACCGAGGAGCTCGTTGACTACCTCGGTGACTTCAGCCCGGGTAATAGACAGGTCCACCCCAAAGTCCTCACCCTCTGCTTCTTCAAAAGAAGGCGTGTCAGTGGGATTGAGGAGATCCTCGAAGTTGAGGTCAACAGCCCCCCACCTGCACTTAAAACTGTGCCTGTAGAGAACTGCTTTCCCCTCCTGAGGCGCCGGATGGTTTGCCAGAATTTCTTCGAGGCCAACCGATAGTCCTTCTCCATGGCCTCACCGAACTCCTCCCAGACCTGAGTTTTTGCCTCCACAACAGTCCGGGCCGCAGCTCGCTTAGACTGCCGATACCTGTCAGCTGCTTCTGGAGTCCCACAAGCCAGGCAGACCTGGTAGGACTCTTTCTTCAGCTTGTCCCTTACTTCCGGTGTCCACCACCGGGTTCGGGGGTTACTGCCGCGACAGGCACCAGAGACCTTGCGACCACAACTCAGAGTGTAACACGGGTGCCAACCTGGGCCATTGTATTTATTTTCCTCACCTGTTGCGTGTGTACTACGTGCCTTGCGTGCCTTGGGTCATGTGACCGCGACCAACCAATCGGTTAGCTTTATAAGACCCCGGAAGCTCTCACAGGACATGACAGGAGAGCCGGATTATGACGCTACGAGGAGCCAACTACCAGCTTAAAACGGCCGCAAATAAGCCGCGTAATTGACACATTTTGACGAAATCGGCCATATATAGATGGCGAGCTAAGCCCGAACCAGACAAGAGACCAAGCATTGGAGCCTGCCTAGGAATTTCCTTCATGCTAATGCTCAGTCCGGGCTGGTAGGAGGCTCCTGTAGCCTACAGACTCATTTCTTTTTGTTCTTCCTACGACCCAGTGACATTTTCATAGACTTCATTCACTCCCCTTCACTGGACACCTGCCTCTGGATTTATCAATCCCTGTCTGGGTTGTATGGACGATGCGAGCTGATTCAGATACAATGGATCATTCAAAGGACTATTATTTGTAAATAGTTGAACACTGTAATTTCTTGGATTTGTGCTTTCCCTATCTGCATATTATTGCATGTTATGTCTGTTTTTTTCCCCAAATTATTACAAAATATTTTTTCAAAGCAAACATTGGAGTCTCTGCCTCCTCTCTCCTTGAGTCGTTCCAGATTTTCTGATCACTAGTCCACAATATATATGCTACACGAGCAGCAGCAGAGACAATGGAAGTGGAAAACACGGTCCACTCGGACTCAATGTCCCCCGCAAGCGAATCCAGCTCACCACCAGGTAGTGATCGGTGGACAGCTCCGCCCCCCTCTTCACCCGAGTCTCCAAGACACAAGGCCGAAGGTCGCCTGAAACTACTACAAAGTCGATCATCGACCTCCTGCCTAAGGTGTCCTGATGCCAGGTGTATTGATGGACACCCTTGTGCTCGAACATGGTGTTCGTTATGGACAAACTGTGACGAGCACAGAAGTCCAATAACAAAACACCACTCTGGTTCAGATCAGGGGGGCACTACTACCAATCACGTTTCTCCAGGTGGCACTGTCATCGCCCACGTGGGCATTGAAGTCCTCCAGGAGGACAATGGAGTCCCCCGTTGGGGCACTTTCCAGTACCCCTTCGAGAGACACCCCGACTATATCTAGACGGTATCTCTCAACCTCTCTCACCAGCTCAGGCTCCTTCCCTCCCAGAGAGGTGACATTCCATGTCCCAAAAGCCAAGTTCCATGACCGGGGTTTGGGACGCCGAGGCACCTGCCCTCGACTGCCACCCAAACCATATGACTTTTATTTCATTTTTATTGTTTTATTTCACAGCATTACCATATCATAAAAAAATAAAATAATATAAAAGAATTACAAAGAAAATAAATAGATTTAAAAAAAAGTTTAATCACTTCTTGACAATGGTTAAATTGATTGATTTCTAATTATATTACTTCACTTGCTCCAAAAACGGATTCATGATTTTTCCTAATGAAACTTATTTTGAAGATTTGTTTAACTATTGATACTTGATCCATTTGTCATGGTATGTCTCAACTTGACAGACCCAGATGCTGGAACCAGGAAGAAAACCGAGGAGGCGAGAGGTAAGAGTGAGCTATTTAATAATTGGTAAGGAATATTGCTTGTAAATTGTAATCTGGAGGAATGAGCTCGAATCCTTGGCTTGAAGGTGAGGCGTGGCTGGAGGGTTTCGGCAGGAGGTTTCCGGAACAGCAATGCAGTTGCAGACGGCGGGACGTGAAACCAGGGAAGACTTCGGTGACCAGGTGAGCACCCGTGGATGAGTAATCCTGTAGGCGATGCGTAGCAAGATTAGCGAGAGGCAGATAGACATGGAACAAGACACTAGATTTAACCAGACTAAGCACCGTTGAGGAACAACGAACTCGCGTTGAAGAGAGGCAGTGGATCTCCTTAAGTAGTAATGGTTTGATGAGATGAGTGAAGTCAGCTGGTCACGTCATGAATGGAGCAGACTGAGAAAGGGGGGAGGAGTCTGACAGAGGCACCATGTCACCATTTTTGTTAAGAAGATTTCGTATGGAAAATTGACAAAAAGTGGATTACCGTAATTCCCGGATAATAAACCGCTACTTTTGTCGGGCTCGCAGGCTTTCTTTCCTGGCGTATTTAATGATGCGGTTAATTTATGCATTTTTTTCTACCGCTTGAGGAGAAAAGGTAAGACAGGGGGACTACGGTATATGTGTCGAGGAAGAACCAAGTTTAATGTAAAGTTTTTCCGCATTGGGTATCAATAGCCCAAACAGATCCTCATTATGGAAAATGCAAGAAGAAAAGAAGCTGTTTCGAGAGCCAAGCTGTCAGTCAACTGGCTGCACTGGAGAACTATCCGTGTCCTGTTTACCACATGACTCCAAACCATCACAGAGAGGAGGAGGCATATTGACAAGCTGAATGTGTAATTTCATTTCCAGCATCAAGCCCCATTATTTTGACACCCCCACAAGCAGCCAAACAGCATGGAGGTCACTTCTGCTCTTAGGAGAGAGAAACGGAGAGACAAAGAGTGGCGAAGAATGTGTGACGCTATTCCAATCCCACACTGAGGAGGAAGACTTCCATGTTTCAGTGCACAGGAGGAAGATGAAGAAAGCTCTCAGTGACTTTTACGTTCATGTTTTATAAACCAGCCCTGTTAGCGGTGTGTTACGGTGTGTCATTGTTGTGGAGAGGCGTGTGCCGTTTGGACCCCTAGAGCCTCCAGAGCGGGTTAATACAGAATCATTCATCTTCTTCTGGGGGATACCCTCATTTATTACAGTTCTCTTTCACTCTGTGTGGCATATTGACTAGTTATTGTTCATAACACTTAAAGTCTGATTTTATTGTAAGGCCGTGAATGTTACACTGTTAAAAAAGAATGAACACACGCCACATGCTGTGGTGTTGGGCAGTTGTAACAATGGCAGAATTAAGAACCAACCTGAACCAACGTCTCATCATTGAACATACTACGACTGGCGACGAGGATTAAAAACCTGTTTGCTTTCGGAGGGAGAGACACTCGGTGTCGGTGCACAATGTCCCTGTTTGGAAGAATTGATGAATTTAAGCCAAACGTGTCAGGTCAGGCTTTTAAGTCTGCTACGAGTAAAATGTAACCTCGTACTACCTGCCTCATAGTCCTGCACCCCTGAGAAAATCAAAGGGTGCAGGCAACTCACCAATCCGCACTGAACCAGCGTGGTGAGTCATGGTTCACACCCACAACATGAATACACTCAACACACAACGGCCCTCAGTCCCCGGCAGCCGAAAGGCAGAGGGTGCTAAGAATCCCCGGGTTTCCAGAGTGCAATTAAATGTTTGCACCTACAACGTGAGGACATTGAAAGATCCAGAGAAGGAGGAGGAGCTAGAGCAAGAGCTGACAGGTTTCAAGTGGGACATTATTGGACTGTCAGAAACACGGAAGAAAGGAGAGCAACTGAAACAGTTGCAAAGTGGGCATGTGCTGTACACAAAAGGAGAGGACGAATCTGTTGGAGGAGTTGGTTTTTTGGTCAACAAAAACATCAAGGACAGAGTTATAGAGTATGAAGGTGAGGGCAGCAGAGTGACGTCGCTTACACTGAAAGTAAACAGCAAATACCAACTACAAGTGATACAAGTATATGCACCAACATCGAGTCACAGTGATGAAGAAGTTGAAGAGCTTTATGAGGAGATTGGAAAATCTATGGAGAAGAATAAAAGCCAATACAAGATTGTAATGGGTGACTTCAATGCAAAGGTTGGACAACATCATCAAAGCGACGGAGCGACAGTTGGAAAGTTTGGTCTTGGAGAAAGGAACGAAAGGGGAACCAGACTGGTGCAATTTGCAAAATCAAAAGGTTTGAAGATTGGAAATACCTTCTATAGGAAGAGGAAGATCAGAAAATGGACCTGGATAAGTCCAAATGGCGAAACCAGGAACGAGATTGATTATATTTTGGCAAACAAAAACATGATTCAGAATGTCAATGTCATCAAAAGGGTAAACATCGGTAGTGATCACAGAATGGTCAGAAGTAAGATCAAAATGAATACAAGACTGGAAAGAATGAAAATGATGAGACCAAAAGGAGTGAAAGTAAACATCAACACCCTGAAACAAAAAGAAAATGAATTTCAACTGAAGTTGCAAAATCGCTTTGAAGCCTTGCAAGAAGAGGAAAGTTTGGAGGAAATGGCACTTAACATCACAAAGACCATTAAGGACTGTGCTATGGAAACAGCAGGAAAAGAGGAAAGACGAGGAGAGGAGAAGCTCAAGCAGGAAACTAAAGAACTGCTGAAAGAAAGGAGAGCAATGGCAAAGAAAGATCTGAATGACCAAGACAGAAGAGAGTACAACAAATTGTGTCAAACCATCAGGAAAAGACTGAGAGAAGATCTTAGAGAGCACAACACCAGGCGAGTGAAAGAGGCAATTGAGAGTGGGAAAGGATTGAAGAGAGCAAAAGAAAAAGAAGGCTACAAGGTTCTTATATCAGCTTTGAAAGAGCAAGATGGAACCGTCATCACCAACAGAGAGAGAATTCTTGAGAGGTGCGCAGAATTCTATGAAACGCTATACAAAGATGCAGCCCAGAACATCAGAAAAGATAAGGCAGAGGATGTACCATCAATCCTTGATAGTGAAATTGAGCATGCCATAAAAGGTATGAAGAATAACAAAGCTCCTGGAGAAGATCAGATTGTGATTGAAATGCTCAAAGCTGGAGGTGAAGTTGTGAGATCGAAGCTGAGAACACTCTTCAATAAAGTGATAACTGAAGAAAAGGTACCCAACGAGTGGAAAAATGCCATTATAACACTCATATTTAAGAAGGGAGACAAGAAAGACCTTGCTAATTATAGACCAATCAGCTTACTCTCCCAAGTCTACAAACTCTTCATGAAGATCTTGAAGAATAGGATGAATAACAATCTGAGTGACCACCAGCCGCCAGAACAAGCTGCCTACAGAAGAGGTCATTCAACTATTGACCATCTGCAGTCAGTCGTGCAAATACTCGAGAAAACCAATGAGTATAAAATACCCATTTATATGGCGTTTGTAGACTATGAAAAAGCCTTTGATTCTATCCTGCACAAGGCTGTTTTTGAGGCGCTAAAACAACACAGCGTAGAGGAGAAGTACATCAACATCCTGAAAGAGACATATGATGGAGGCACTGCTCAGATTCGGAACGAATCACTTAGCCGAAAGATTAAGATCATGAAGGGAGTGCGACAAGGAGACACCTTGTCACCAGTGATGTTCACAGCAGCGTTGGAAGAAATATTCAGGAGAATGGAAGCTGAAGCGGGAATTAACATCAATGGAGAGAGGATGAACAACCTGAGATTTGCAGATGATATCATCTTATTTGCAGAAAAGGAAGAGGATCTCAGCAAGCTGCTCAACGATCTGAACAAGGAAGGGAGAAAAGATGGCATGAAAATGAACAAAAAGAAAACCAAAATCATGTGCAATGAAATAGCAAGGAAAAGGAGAAGGAAAGGAATAATTGTGGATGGAGAACAACTGGAGGAGGTGGATGAGTATAAGTATTTGGGAAGACTGCTAACACCAGGAAATGAGATGGCGAAAGAAATAGACGAGAGAGTAACATCCGCTTGGAAGAGATTCGGACAGTACAGCACGTTTCTGAGAGATCAAAAAATGCCCATGTGTCTCAAGAGGAAGATCATGAACACTGTCATACTGCCATCAATGACGTATGGAGCTGAGACATGGTCACTTACCAACCGCCAAAGAGAGAAACTAGCAATCACCCAGAGGAGCATGGAACGATCAATGCTGGGTGTTACGAGGAGAGATAAGGTCAGGAACGAAGACTTAAGATCAAGAACAGGGGTGAAGGATGTCATCGAGAAAGTGGTTGAAGCCAAAGGCAAGTGGGCAGGACATGTAGCCAGAATGAAGAACCACGAATGGGCTAAGAAAACAACAGAATGGACTCCGTGGGACAGGAAGAGAGGAAGGGGAAGACCGAAGAAAAGATGGAGAGATGACATCCAGCAGAAGGCAGGCAGCACGTGGACCCAGAGTGCCCAAAACCGTGATGAGTGGAGAAAGATGTGGAGGCCACCCGCCAGCAGTGGCGTGACAGGCTGATGATGATGATGATGAAGCCAAACGGTAAGCCATGGTCGGCGAATGTGTAACGGATCGAACAATTTTTCGAAGCTAACGATGTAGCCGACGAAATTCGAGTGGCAACGCTGCTAACAGTTATGGGCGCATCCACCTACGGACTTCTAAGGAATCTGGTGCAGCCTAGTAAACCTAAGGACAAGACGTTTGATGAGATTGTTACAATATTAAAGGAACAATTTGAGCCTAAGCCGATATTGGTGGCAGAGAGATTTCGTTTTAACCGATGTAATCAGAAGCACGACCAGCCGGTGGCAGAGTATGCGGCGGAGTTGAAAAGGAGTGCAGCCCTTTGTGAGTTTGGTGCCAACCTGGACTCCTCACTGCGTGATCGTTTTGTGAGTGGAATAAAAAATTACGCTTGTAAGCAAAGATTACTCAAGAAACTGACCTTACTTTGACCAAAGCTTTTGAGATTGCCTTAAATAAGGAAACAGCGGGCAGAGAAGCCCATCAGCTGCGGGTGTTTGGAAATGAAAGTGTAGGAACAGCTAATATCCACAAGGTGGAGCCACGACACAAGACAAGAAACTGCTACAGGTGCAATGGGAGAAACCGGACACCAAATTACTGCTATTTTAAGGATGCCAAATGCCATAACTGTGGGAAAATGGAGCACATTAAGAGGGCATGTCGCTCAAATGCTCAGACTGGGAGCAGAGAAAAATAAAATGCCAAGGGAAATCACTTCACCACACAAAACATGTGGAAGTGGAAGATGATGCTGAACTACGCCTGTTTAGCATTCTGACTGTAACAAATGATGACATCGACGTGTATAAGGAGACATTTATTGTGGCTAACACAGAGTTAGAGATGGAAATAGACATTGGAGCTGCCAGGAGTGTCATACCGCAAGTTAAGTACAAAGAGAAATTTTTACATTTTCCACTGCAGACTGCAACAGTCAGACTCAAGGCTTACAATGGTGGTCACATCCCCATTTTAGGCCAAATTACAGTACCAGTGATCTATGGACAGGAGACCAAAGAGTTATCCTTGTTATTGGTGAAAGGGGGTGGATCAACTTTGTGTGGCAGAGATTGGTTAAAGGGGTTCTATGGAAGCGATTATGTAGCATAAATAAAAAGCAGAGTCAAATCCAGAAATGCTTTTTCATTTTCAAAATGAAGCTGCATTTTTTGACTCAAAAATAAAATGAAAAAGCAATCCACCAAAATGCTTTTTCATTTCCTTCCTCAACACAGCTTATCCTGTCACTTAATTAAAATTAAAATGAAAATGGTATTTGACCCTAAACTGGCAGCAGATTAAATTACTAACTTCAGCCACACATGTAAGCTCACCACTGAGGTGCTGGAAAGTCACTAAGAGGTTTTTACAGATGAGCTTTAGGCATGCTTAAAGACATAAAAGAGCACAGGTAAACCTGATGTGACGCCCAAATTTAGTAAAAACAGGCCACTTCCATTTGCTATGAAAGAATGAGTAGAAAGGGAACTTAAAAGGCTAGAAGATGCTAAATAATCTTCAGTGAAGGCATAAAGGCAAATGGGCAGCAATCGGCAGTGCCTGTACAAAAAAAGATGGATCACTCCGGTTATGTGATTACAACGTCAGTCAACCAAGCAAAGAGATCGATGATACTGTATGATATCTGTGATATCCCTTACCACGCTTGAGGAGCTGTTAAAGACCTCAGTAGTGGTCAAATTCTTTCTAAGATAGATTTGGCTGCAGCCTATCAGCAGGTTGTACTTGAAAATGACTCAAAGACATATACGACCATCAACACTCATAGATGACTATATGTATACAATCGACTCTGTTTGGCAGAAAAAAGTTTGAGTATTTGGGACATGAACTGGGTGAGCATGGTGCCAGACGTCCTCAAAAGAGAAGGTGGAGCTAGCTGGTGTTCCCAGCCTCTACCAATGCTGCGCGAAGCAGGTGTTCCTGGGATTATACACTGCCAGGGAGGTTTGTACCAACAAAGCACAGTGTTAACTTCACTTCACTCTAGCCTGTGATGCTTCTTATGGACCTCCGCTTCATGAGTGCCATGTTCATGATAGTGGTCATGCATTACAAAGTGGTTGAAGTATATTTTGCATGTCACAAATCACCACCCAGGCTACTCATCAAAGACTATGAGATTGTTTTCTTCTTTTGGTCTGCCAGAATAAATTGTGACTGACAATGCAACTACTTTCACATCAGCAGAGTTAAAAACTTTTGTGAAAATGAATGGGATTCATCACGTTCAAGTTCACCAGACACCTGCAGCATCAAATGAACTGGCGGAGCGATGTCCAGACATTTAAAGCCGGAATGAAAAGGCTGGCACACAACCATCTGTGCATTGATGATAAGATTTCCTACAGATCCACTCCTCACTGCACCATGGGACAGTCCCCTGCTGATCTGTTTCTGTGCAGACACATTCGTACCAGGTTGGATTTTCGCAAATGCGGCACCGCTGAGCGAGTGAGGAAGAGACAACATCACCAGAAAGACTGCCATGATTATGAAGATCATGAAGTGGAAGATGTAGTGGATTCAGCACCGTGAGTGTGCAAAGTCACAATTGATTCCTCAGTATGGTGGTGCAACAGACTGGTCCAGTTTCCTACGGTCTGAGAGCGGATTTCTGGGCATGTTCCCAGAGGCGCGGAGATCAAACTATGAGTGCTTCGTACCTGCGGCAGACCAAGTCTTTCGCAAATGAGCAGAAGAAGTAAGTCTGAAGTGGAGGAGCTGTGGAAGTTCTACAAAGGGAAATTGATATGGTGCTCTGTCGGACTTCTCTCCCTTCCGCCTTGGCTGCTGATTCTACACCTGCGACTACTTACTCATCACCTCATCCGCTCATAAGGAGCCACAGATCATCAGTTCGCCAGTCCGCGCGTTCTGATGCGTATAGCTGGTCTTCAAGTCGCAGTTATTGTTCGTTTCGCTACGCTGGTCTATGATTAAATCCGTCTCTCATATCGCACCCTCAGGAATCCAGTACCACGAGTGGTCGCCCGAATCAGTTTCCAGCCGGTCTCGCCAATCTGTCCTCTCCTGTGGTCCCACCACGAGCCTCTGCCTCTTCAAGTGTCCCAACCTTCGCCAACATCTGCCTACGGAGAAATCCACCAGTGACGCCGCTAACTTCTGTCTCCAGTTTGGAACCGTCATCCAGTCCTGCTTACGCTCTGCTTTCTGCCCTCGATAAACCTCTTACCTGCCAACGCCGCCCCGCTGTGTTTCTTCTGGTTCCATCTGTTCGAAAGTGTTCTGTAGCCATGACAGAACGATTCTGCCATAATCCCGATCTAGCCAGTTAATATGTCAACAAGCTCCCCTATTCTACCAGACCGACCACAGTAAGATCACACTCGTCATAAATTCTCTACGAAGCAAAGCTCCAGTGGCCCAAGCTTCTTTCTCTCTACCAATCCCATCTCTCACCTGTCTTATGAGCGATTCTCGCGATTCCGCCTGATATTCGAATTCAACTCAGAAACAGGAAGAGGCGACCGGGCGGCCAAGTTTGCACTCAAACAGCGGAACGCTTAACCTAAGAAGGCCACGCTATCGACCTCGCATTCTAGCGTTGAAGCTGGTTTATTCGATCTGGCCTCAGCGTTTTTACCAGTCCTTGAATGAACAAATTAAAGACCACCTTTGTTCTCAACTGGAAGTAACGATCCTTTGAGGAGTTAGTTTCCGCCGCTCTCCGCTGTCGGACGTTAGAATACGTGAACGCCAAAAAGAACGATGTCATCCGACTCCACGTCCCCCGACTGAGTCCGTCCACGCTCCACCGATCGATTCAGGCCCGTATGCTGAGTGTCCTGTCCCCTCCAAGACTATGGATGAACCCATGCAGATCGGCCACTCAAGGCTGTCAGAAGAGGAACGGCGCAAAAGACGCGAAGCTGGAGCCTGTTTCTACTGCGGGGCTAAAGGCCGTTTAGTCTCGGGATGCCCGGTACGTTTAAACTCCCAAGCCCCTCGCTAGACGACAGGCCGCGAGGGGAGTTATCTGCCACAGATTCTGCAAAGAATTCATGTATTCTGGCCTGTCAAGTGCCTCGATCTCCAAGTTCATGATCTCAGGGCCCTCAGAGATTCTGAAGTGGAACAGAGCTAATTGACTTCTTCGTGTAGTTAATCATTTGTTTATCCTCACAGAGCCCCTAGAAACCCCCATTGAAGCTTCGGGCCTCGGGGGACAACACCTGTCCCGTATCACCCATCGTACCAAGCCCATTCTACTCGTCACGTCAGGTAACCATAGGGAATCAGTTCAGTTTTACATCACCCAGTCTGCCCATACTCCCATAGTGCTAGGTTCACTCAGCTCAGATTACACAATCCCCAATTCTAACTGGGCTCAGGATCTGTCACTCAGTGGAGTCCGTATTGCCTTGCAAACTGTTTACCGTCCACATTCCCTGCAGCTTCCATAGATACCGAGAGTCCCGTCTCGGTAGATCTTGCTTCCATTCCGTCTTGTTATCACGACTTAAAAGCAGTTTTCAGCAAATCTAAGGCTAGCGCCCTTCCCCCGCATAGACCTTACGATTGCGCCATTACTCTCCTTCCTGGTGCTCCTCTACCTAAGGGGCGGCTGTTCAACCTGTCCGGTCCCGAAAGAAGCGCCATGGAACAGTACATCCAGGCGCTGCTAGGGCACATACGACCCTCCTCCTCCCCTGTGGGGGCTGGATTTTTCTTCGCGGAGAAAAAAGATAAGACACTCAGGCCTTGCATCGATTACCGCGAACTTAATCAGATCACAGTCAAAGATAAATATTCCTTGCCTTTAATCTCGCCTGTTTTTGGACTCCGCTCAACAAGCCCGTGATCTTCACGAAATTAGACTACCACCAACCCCTGCAGTCTTCCAGCGTTGGTCAACGACATACCCGTGACTTCCTTAATCGGTTCGTCTTCGTATACCTTGATGACATTCTCATCTATTCTCATGATCAGGCCCAACATGAACATCATGTACGTCTCGTGCTTGAGAGACTACTGGAAAACCAACTCTACGTAAAATTCGAGAAATGCGAGTTTCATGTTTCGACCGTTCAGTTTCTCGGCTACATCATCGAGGCCGGTTGCATCCGACCTGACCCTCTAAGATAGAGGCCGTCACCAACTGGGCACCTCCAGACACTAATGGAAAAAACTTCAGCAGTTCCTAGGCTTTCAATAACTTTTATAGGCGCATTTATCAGAATTACAGCATTGCTTCTCCCCACACGCCTTACTTACTACTCATCACTTTGCCTGGTCTACTGAAGCCCAACAGGCCTTCGACAAACTAAAGAACTCTCAGATCCTCGCACCCATCCTCATCCAACCTGACCCATCTCGGCCAATTCATTGTCGAGGACGATCTGATATCGTGTGGGGGGCCGCCCTCCCAAAAGGAGGCCTCAACTGACAAATTGAAACCTTGTGCTTATTTTTCATGGAAATTATCACCAGCAGAACAAAACTATGATGTCGGCCAACCGGAACTACTTGCCATCAAGCTGGCATTGAGGAATGGCGCCACTGGCTGAGGAGCAGAAACACCCATTCATCGCTTGGACCGATCAAGAACCTGGCCTATCTCCCGCCCACCAAACGGATCAACTCCAGGCAAGCTAGATGGTGCCCTTTTTTGACCGCTCAATTTTGTAATCACCTACAGACCGATCCCGAAATATCAAGCTCACGCCCCTGTCCTGAAAGTACAGCCCATCAGAACGCGCCTAAACCACCATCCTTCCTTCCACCCGCGCTATCGAGCCTCACGTGGACGCCGAAAACAAGGTACTCCAAGCCCTGAGAGACAATAATGACCACCCTCCTGTCCCCAGGGGTACCTTGTTCGTCCCTGCTGATCTCCGGTCCGAGGTCATCACCTGGGGGCATGCATCCCGCTGGTTTGCCATGGGGGGTTCACCGGACTCTTAACCTTATCCGCAAAAGGTTCCATTGGCCTGCCATGGAAAAGGACGTGCGGGAATATGTCGCAGCCTGCCTATCGCATGCTCGACAGTACCTTCATCCCCGCTCCGGCAGGTCTGCTTCATCCACTCCCCACTCCCAATCGACCCTGGTCCCATCTGGCCATGGATTTCATCACCGGTCTCCCCCCGTCACACGGTAACACTACCGCCCTCACTGTTATTGATCGGTTTTCAAAAATGGCTCACTTCATTCCCACCATTTTCGCCACCATGGCATCCTATGACATTGTCTCCCGATCGTGGGCCCCCACCACGCCAAGTGTGGAAGGCCTTCTGCTCGGCCTGGGGGGCCACGCGGCGGCCCTCGTCCGGCCATCATCCCCAGTCAAATGGTCGGGCCGGAGAGAGCGACACCAGGAGCTGGAGGCAGCCTCCGTCTGGCGGCACAGAATGAAAAGGACTGGTCCACCTTCCTGGTATGGATAGAGTACGCCCATAACACTCATCCTTCATCTGCCACCGGGATCTCTCCTTTTGAGGCCGCCCTAGGTTACTCACCACCTCTGTTTGGTATCCCAGGACTTGGATCTGGCAGTGCCTTCCGTCCACCATCACCTCCAGCGTTGTCAACGCGTCTGGACTCAGACGAAGGCCGCTCTCCTCCGCACTAAGGAGAGCAACTGCCGGATCGCCAACCGTCGCAGGGTGGTGGGACCCGACCATCAACCTGGTCAGAGGGTTTGGCTCTCCACCGCAATATCCCCATTCAGGCATCCTCCAAGAAACTGCCTCGACCATCGGTCCTTACGCCATTGACAAACTCATCAACCCTTACCTGTGTCCGCCTTCACTGTCTAAAGCCCTGAAGGTCCAATTCCGGTCATTTCACATCTCACAGATCAAGCCGTCCAGGACAGTCCTCTGTGCCCGCTGTCCGCTTCCCACCGCCCCGCCTGGTCATCGACGGGCGCCCGCCTATGACGCCAGCCGGATTTTGACGCCCGCGAGGGGCCGTGGATTCCAGTTCTGGTCGACTGGGTGGGCTACGGTCCGAGGAGCGCTCTCGCGGATTCCCGCCGCTTATTTTGACCTCGCCATTGAGGATTTCTTCCGTGCCCACCCTGATCGCCGCCCCTGACCGCCTGGAGGCGGTCGTTGAGGGGGGGGTACTGATATGGTGCCTCTGTCGGACTCCTCCCCCCTCTCCTCTCCGCTTGGCTGCTGATTCTCTACACCTGCGACTACTTACCTCATCACCTCATCCGCTTCATAAGGAGCCACAGGATGAGATCAGTCTCACAGTCCGCTGCCCTGATGGTGCATAGTTGGTCTTCAAGTTTCCAGTTATTGTTCGCTTCAAGCACGCCAAGTCTATGACTAAATCTGCCCTCTCTACCTCACCTCAGAATCCAGTACCACTGTGGTCGCTCAAATCAGCTCTGTGACTCGGCCAATCTGTCCTCTCTGCGTCCCACCACGAGCCTCTGCCTCTGGGGCGTCCCAACCTTCGCCAACATCTGCTCACGGAGAAATCCACCACAGTGACGCCGCTAACTTATGTCTCCAGTTTGGAACCACATCCAGTCCTGCTCACGCCTGCTTTCTGCTCCTCAGACTAAACTCCTCTTACCTGCCAACGCGCTCCCGCTGTGTTTCTGTCCCAGCATCTGGGTTCGGTGCTGTTCTATAGCCAGACAGAAATTTTCAACTATCACCTGAGCCAGTGGTTTTCAGACGCTCAAAACGTGAAATTGAACTTCCCCTTAGATTTCAAACTTGATATTTAAATACTTCTTTTTGAGATTGATGACGATAGGACAGATCTGTAAGAAACCTGTTTCATCTATTTTGAAGAAATTGATGTTGTTAAGCATTTTTCGTAATTATGTTTTTTCTCCTAGGGGCTGTTAAGGTTACGTCCTATGTTGTTCATTTGTCCCAGTTAAAAGGGGAGGTAATGTGGCATATTGACTATTTATTGTTCATAACACTAAAGTCGGATTTCTATTGTAAGGCCATGAATGTTACACTGTTAAGAATAAGCACGCGCAGCATGCTGTGGTGTTGGGGAGTTGTAACAATGGTGGAATAAAGAGCCAACCTGAACCAACGTCTCATCATGCCCCCCCCCCAATACAATTTGGTGCTTGCTCTCACCCCTCCTTCCGCTGCAGCTCTCTTCTTCTTAAGGCCCACACCGGGACACAAATATTCGCTTGCATGCTATTCGGCCAGCTGCCGCCACGCTTTTGTGTTCACACCAGGCAATTTTCGCTGACGATGAGCCGAGCCAACATGCACTCATCTCTGACGTTAGATGGCGCTTAATGTAAAACAGAAATACTCCTGTACACAAGGTGGCGCTGAGCAACTTTACGCTTCTTAAAGTCGCTTTTCACTCAGAAGAAGAGAGCAAGTATTTACGCGACTGTCAGAATCAAAACAAAGAAAAACATGATATTTACACCAGTTGCCCCAACTGGTGCTTGGTTCGGGATATTTTTATAATGTCCGGCCATTATTTGCTGCAGTGTAGACGCTTAATACGCCTGTCTTCGCTGGTATGTGTGCTCAGTTTTATGTTTGAGCGCTCTGCTGTGTTTTACTGTAACTTCAGAAGCTCCAGACACGTGTGCAAAAGCGCCATTCTCATTGGTCGAATAGATTTCGACGCGGACGCTGTCAAAAAAAACGAACCCGAGGCGCTTTTTTTTGACGCTTCCGACGCATGTATGCCGCTGGCCGCAGCACACTCATTGGTGCCTTTGTTTAGTCACGGTAAGGCAAACGCCGCGTAAAAATCGCCGGGCACCATTCCGTGTGTACGGGCCTTAACACACACACATGGTTTCAGCACATCCTCACTGTTCAACATGTTTCAATGTGGAAACATGCGGCTTATATATGTTCTAAATGGTTTGTCCTTTAATGATATAATGGTTGCAGCTTATAATCAGGTGCACTCTATAGATAGACAGACAGACAGACAGACAGACAGACAGACAGACAGACAGACAGACAGACAGACAGACAGACAGACAGACAGACAGACAGACAGACAGACAGACAACTTTATTTATCCATTTGGGAGGTTCCCGCATGGAAATTGACATCTCCATCGCATACAGCACTGTTTGACATACATATATGAAGAGCAGTACAGTAACCAGAGAAGTAGAACAGTAAAAACAGTTTAAATATCTGCAAAACAGCATGTAAAAGAAAAGTCATTCAGGCCCTTTCCCTTTCCTTTCTGTCCCCCTCCCCCCTCCTAAGTGGTGGTTAAAGAGTTTGATGGCACGGGGACAAAGGAGTCCTCATTCTATGGCTACGCTCACACCGTGCAGGCTGGAACGCACTACTCCGAATTTTTTGCCCCAAGTGGCCCAATTCGATCTTTTCATGACAGTCTGAATGACAGTTCAATTGCAGCCGATCTTTCAATTGCGCACTGCCTGACCGCCAGGCGAGACTTGATTCCAATCGCACGTCATCGGCCACGCAACAAACGCCATCATTTTGCGTTGAAGTAGGCGCGGAATGAGAACATAAATATCAACCATGGTGGACGATGCTGCTGACCAGTCAGAAACAGTTGAGGCCGATTGGATTAATATTTGGGGTGATCGCCAGGCCAAACTCCAGGCTCTTATCGCAAATCGACGGTTTCTTGAAAAATCCAGATAAATGGCAGAGCGCAGGTTGAACCTTTCCTGCGATGACTTTTTTCTCTCCTTCCTAATCGCGTCTGCCGCCGGGGACCGAGGCTTATCATCCTCCTCCTCCCTGTTCTGATCTTTAGATTCTCCAGAACGGGTTAATAAAGAGTCTATAGCATTTAATCTGGGGAAACCTTCTTTAGTACCGCTATCCTTCCTCCGTAAATAATACAACATGAATGAGCCGCAAGGCAAGCCGCGATATCGCGCTAAGACACACGCGGGCGCGTCTTCAACACAAACACACCTTATTCCACTACAGGGTACAGACGATTCCACTCCATTGCTTTCTTAAAATGCGAAGAGATTGTAATTAGTTGCTCTCCGTGAAAATAAATGTAATACTGCAAAAAGACCTCCACTGTTGACAACGCTGTTCAATGTGAAGTAGAAGTTATCGTTGGCGAGGTGGAAAAGAGGAGAAAAGTGTTGTTTGGAGGGCACAGTGTGGGCATTACTAATGCCAAAAAGGCACGTGAGCGGCAAACGGTGGGTCCTTCACGCTCCATCGGAGCGCCAGATGCATCCATTGGGTGACACACGTGGTTCCTCCGAGTGCTCCTCTGTAACGCCGGGCCCAAAAGCCCGCAGAGGTCCAACAGGACGGCTGGAGGAAGTCAGAACCGGCTCATCAGCCACTCGTCCTCGTTTACCAGCAAGTCTTCTTGCTGTCTAAAGATGCGTTCACTCCCAATTCTTCCATTTGCCACATCTTCTAAGATCAGCCATTGTGCGTCATTCCGCATTGTGATGGGGCATTTTATTTCCATCCATTTAATTCCATCTGACAAGCTACAGATGTCGGTAATAATCCACGTGGAAATGGGAAATTGATCAGCACAAATGTAATTTCTTGTTGCTTTCTGAATGGTTGAGACATACGCCATACATTGTTTTATCAAAAATAAAACAAACTAAAGGCATATGCATGAATACCATAATTCCATAGCTTATGAAGAAATGTTTACTATGAAAACAACTTTCCCCAGTGGACAATTAATACATCTGTCCGTCCGTCCGCACCTATATCTGCTCCTCCAGACGGACACACTGAGGAGAATATCAGTTTTGTACATTATTTCGTTCTGTTAACTATATTATTTATGAGGATGAATTGCACAACATGCCAATATTGCAGAACATATTTCACTTTTCTTTCTGCAAATATGTGTTCATTTGAATTTCTGTTGTAATTTTCGTTTGATTTTCTTTGTTTGTTTCACTGCTGATCGATCAAACGGTGTTTGTGTAGCTGTTAATTGTCAGACTTGCTTTGTGAAGTCTTCATGTTATTTCTGAGAGGCAGGATTGTCATTTTCACTTTCACGTGTTTCTTCCATCTGCCGACGGTGTCGCCGTTTCTCATTTCACCCATTTTTGTGCGTATGCCTGGGTCAGAGCGTGAAGGACCGCACATTTTCCCGTCAAGTTTGCTTTTTATAAATATCAATTATTGCGTAGAGAGTAGCGTACGCCTTCTTTTGTGGGTATGCAACCTTTAGAAATGAGGCCCCAGATCATTTTACACAATTAAACACAAAAACAAAATACAAAAAAGAGAAAAAGCTCAAACCAACCCACCCCTTAGCCCCCCCTCCATTTCCCCCTAAAAATGTCAGCAGTATTCAGCAGGACAAAGAATCTCATGCATGAAACTTCCTTTAGCTAATTAATGATTCATTTGAATTTATAACCAGAATGAAGAATTTAAGGAGGAATTTCTGGCCTTTTTGGGATTCTTTTATTGTATTTTCTGCTCTGCTAAGCTAACTCCAGCATTGTTGGTCGTTAGTTTTATGAAGAAAGAATTCATCAAACGTCACTAAACTAAACTCTCATGCTTGTTTCAGCCTGGTTTGTATTGATAGTTTGTTCATATGTCAAACTTTCTTTGAATAAAACATCAAATGTTCCAGCTTTAGCACAAAGTTAGCATCAAATCGAGCATTTTAGCAGGAATGAATCCATCAGGCTTTCTGGGTAATTTTTAATTTTAGTAAAGATTTCTGAGTTCCATCTGAGTCGTCCAGAATTTTCATACTATCAGCTTGTATGACCCCCCTATCAGGGAGGGGGGGTGACACCTCTGTTTTTTTGGACGCCGCCTGGTGTGGAATGAGGTGAACTCCTCAAACCTTCCATGGGGGAGCAAGGAGCAGAGGAGAACAGGTTTGCTGACTGAGGAGAACGTGTCGGTACAGAGGGCTTTGTCACTCATCCTTGTGATCCGAGCTCCTTCTGTAGCTCTTCCTCTTCATTTTCTTGAAGGGGGTGAAGCTGGGGAGGGACTCCTGCTGGTCTCTGTCCTCCTCTGCATCCTGCTGGGTCTTTCCAGCAGCCTTGTTGTCCTCCTCCTCTTCCTCAGCCAGGTGACTGAGGTGCAGTCTCTTCTCCTTTCCTTGCTGGTCTGACTCAGAGATTTCTTCCTTGAACAGTCGTTTGGGTTTAGAGAAGACCACCTTTTGCTGCTGGTCGTGGGGGGGTTCACCGGGGGGGCGGTTCCCCTCTTCAGGCCGCAGACTGGACAGGAAGTTGTGCGCCGCCCTGCGGTTCTCCTGATCAGTGGTCTCCTTCACGTCCTCCAGGCTGTAGCGCGTCCAGCGATCAGGGTGCAGCAGGTAGTCCGGGACCCCCCTCTTCTTTGCAGGAGGGGGGCATTTGGGAGGGGGCATGCTCTCCTCAGGGAGCGGAGGTGCCGTCTGCCTCTCGACGCCGTCCAGGCAGTCGAAGACGCTGCGGCTGCGGTCGGAGAACGCAGAGTTCCCTCCGCTCAAGACGAACGTGCTCGCAGGTGAGCGGGTGGCGCCGAGAGCGCACGCCTCCTCGCCCCCGTCGTCGCTGTCATCCAGCTCCGGGTCAAAAGGCGCCCGGCTCAGCTCCTCCTCTGGCTCCGACTCGTCACTGGCCGACAGCTCAAAGCCCTCTTGGTCGTCGCCGCAGCTCTGGACGCATTTCTGCTGCGACATCTTCAGCCGCGGCTGCAGCCGAACCCTGAGCCGCGAGGAAGACAATCCCGGTCAGGTGGGAACCCCAAAACTGAAAAGGAAGACACCAAGGTCAGGTGACCCCATCAAACCTGCATAGACTGGTTTTAAACATCCACCAAAACAACAACAAGCTGCACCGATAATGATCCTCTATGTTTACATCCATCCATTCCAGAATTATTTAAGTCCTAATTCTGTTCAGTTCTTATCAGATTTATGTTCTTTCACTACAACAAAAACAAATCATCAAAACAAAGTTGAAATAAATGTTTTGAAAGAATGACCCAATAAAAGGTAATTAATTACAAGAATGCGCACGTGCAGCCAGTGCTGAACGTTGTCATTGGCAGCACGGACCCCCAGGAAGGGTTAAGGTTAGGATTCGGTTAGTCCAGGGGGGTATTCCAGGAAGCATGTTTAAACTAGCCTGACTTTAACCCAGAACTCTGGCTGAAATCCGCCTGAACTTGCTTACTCGGGGTATGTCGGTTCCAAAAGACCGGATATGAGTTAGCGTAATTACGCTCCACTTGGTAACCCTGGGTTAATGCACGTGCACAGCAGGTACATACAGACATTCTCAATGGATCGCCGATTTCTGGAGTCACCATGGAAACGCGTGGGGACAAAAAGAGAGGCTACACTTCAGAGAGACGGAGTCTGAGGTTTTAATGACGGCGTATGAAGATTATACGTCCATCAAAAAAGTTACACGGCTGCATCATCAGCAAAGAAAGAGTTTCTGCTTGGAGAAAAAGAACAAAGTAAACGCACAAGTTTCTGATCTTATTTTAATTTTCCTTGTGACACAGAAATATGTAACTTATCCAACTTAAATGAATTACTTCCATTGGTAACAAGTACTTGAGTTAAATTTATTCAACCTAATTTCTTACGGCTATTAAACTTAATTAGTGTTTATACAGCTCAAATTTACATATTTATCTAACTAAATGTCATTTTACTCCAATTCAATTAATATTTTTTCCATCTTAATTTATTATAATTCTTGAACTCTCATATGTCTAAATTTGAGCTGGCAGATATTCTCATTTTAATAACAATAAAAAAAAGAAACAAGAATACATACATTTATTTACCAATTTTTCCGACATTGTCATTATGGCACTTGAAAGTAAAAGTGCTATATAAACTCATCCTCTTCCGGCCTCTCACTCATGGTGCAGAAAGAATTAAACACAACAGGATAAGATAACTGGGCAAAACACAGTAAAACAGCTAAACATATTTGGTCAAAATCCCACACTTAAACCCAAATCCGTCCAGACAGGCAAAGGGAATGATATCCCACAATCCCTTGCAGTGCCGATCTAACAGCAGCACCAGAGTTACACCTACTTAAATGAATTAATTTGAATGAAAGGAAAATAACTGTCTGATAACTACGTGTTATTTTTAAACTGACTTAACTAAAAAAAGATTTTTAATTATCTTAACTGAAGCAAATAATGAAGTCAGATCAAAGTAAAAGTTTATCTTTCCAACATCTACAAGCCATAGAATTTAACAGCCTTAATGGCACCTTAAAAACAAACTGGTTAAAATCATTTATTAAAAATCAAAATAGTGTTTGGTTTATTGTTCCTAATAAAATATTTTCCAGCCTAGGCGGGATCCAATTTTACTCAGTTGTGATTTTGACAGTAAGAAACTTCAACTCTCATCTTTTCATCAGCAAGTTCTTCTTTATTGGAACTCATTTCTAAACATCATTCCAGTCCACACAACACTACGTCACTATTAAAAACAAATCCATCTTCGTTCCAAAAAGGTTTGAAAATGGAATTTGAAAGTGCATCTTCTTAATGACAATGCTTCTCTCATGTCTTTTGATGATTTCACAGATAAATATGGTTCACTAACAAATAGAAAAGATTTTGAAAAGGACATTAAGGCCATTCCTCAGAATGCAGTAAACTCAGTTTCTGATCTGTTTCATGATGTCATCTACAGACGTCCTACTGTCCCCAAGCTTCTGGTTAATGGACACAATATAGCAACGTCCAAACCCCCCAACCATCAAATCAGAGAATATTTGAATCATCTCAAACCCAAATTATATAAGCCAATATTTTCATAATTCAGAAAAGAAACAAATACAAACTAAATATTTCAAACTCCCCATCCCTCCTAAAGTCAAGGAAGTCCACCTTAAAACCTTTTCAGGTATTTACCCTTCCAAGGAATTACATAGAACGGTCTGGAATTCCTGAAACCTGTTGTTGTTTTTGTCATGTGGAGATTGAAACAATCTCTTCATCTTTTCTTTGAATGTTTTTATTCAAAGATTCGTCCACGTTAGCAGACTTTACTATTAAGGACATATTTTTTGGGTTTATTTTAGAAAACAAAAACACAGAACTTGTTCTAAATGTTGTAATTATTTTGGGTTAATTCTATATGCATAAATATCGATTCCTTGAAATCCAACCATATTCTTTTACATTTCATAAATAACTCTAATTACTCTAGTAAATACGTGCGAATAATTATAACATCATGATCATCAGCCTTAAGATAACAGCGCATGAATTAAAACATCTGTTTCCTTTCATATATGATTTTTTTGTGCCTAAAAAACTAAAGCTTTTGTTTGAATTTTATTTAAAAAGATTGTCAATTAAAATAAAAATAACTCGGAATATTGACTTCGTAAAAACGTGATTCAGACTGAAGTTAGTTAGCATGCTAGAGTAGCATGATGCTAGTAGTAGCGTGCGACATGCTAACAACGTTACAAATGCTTATAAACAAAACAAAATGCTGTCGAGCCGAAAGCAGCTGCGAAATGATTTTTTTTACATGATAAATGTTTATAAAATACGCATAGTTTTGACTTAAATCCCGTTTCTACCTTTGAAAAAGCAAAGACCGCCGGCCGAAACCCTCTTCTTCTATGGTAGATCGTGTAATGTTTACGTCATTACTGCCCCCTAACGATTGTCTTGTGTTACTGCAGACCGAGCCTATTCGCGCATGTCATAAAACAAGGGCGGGTCTTTATATAGCTCCCTGCTGTGATTGGCTGAGCTGCGGCAGACCGGGATCTTTTGAAAGTGTCAGGCCAGGGCGTGGGCTCAGAACTCCGCTTGTTGTTTCAAATATCTCAAAGTGCCGCGTGATCCTCATTTAATCCCGTTAAACCGAGACTCTGGCCGGCGTTTTAATGGAGTTCGAAGCCCTGGAAACCGGGTGTACCGTCAGCGACGTGTCGGACTTGGTGGTGGTCGATCTGGACCCTCAGGTCGAGACGGACAGCGTCTGCTCCGCGGGACCCGGTTTATTGGATGTAGCGCAAGGTTTGTTACGTTTTTACCGTTTTTGGTTTGAGGTTTCTTTCCTTCGAGTTGGTGTATGAGCCAAGCTAACAGCTGCTGTCGAGGTTTGCTAGCTTGGAGATTTGGCAAACTTTTCTCCGAGTTTCCGGCGGTCCGTGAACGCAGCGTCTTCATATGTCGTCAGCCTGAGCTGCATTCTCGGAACTGTCAATCTTGAAGGATTTTCCTAACTTAACCCAAATTCGTCAAATAATTGTATTTCACTCTGATCTGCGTAGACATTAATGGAGGTTATGCAATAAACAACACAATTATTTTATTATAAAAACATAAAATATACCTATAGAAGACCGCAAAATGAGTGTCGGACTGTTTTTTTTTTATCCTGCCTTATCTGCTACTGATTACCTGATCAGGTGTGCTTCATTGGCAGGTTGGTTGGAAAACATGTAGGACACGTTTCTGCCCTTGAGGCCTGGAGTTTGACACCTGGAAAACGGGGGTGTAAATAAATTCATTTACTTGTGTTCATTTGTGTATGTTGATACAGTATTTGACTCTTTTGTTGATTCTATAAAGTTGTTTAGCAGATTGTTAAATAAAAGAGAAGAGAAAATATCTGCTTTCACGAGGATTTGGGTCACAGGAGAACTGGAAAAGTCTTAAAACCTGTTAACCTACTAAAAATACAGCAATTAAGGACAAAAATAACATTTATAATGCCTATGAAATTAATATTAAAATTAAAGTTTAAAGCATATTTTTTAAAATAGCAAAATAATAACATTATAAATGAGTTAAATCAATGCAAACGTTTTTCTTAAAGTCCTTCAAAGTTTAAAAAATCATCAACAGTCTTTTATTTTGAAAAGCAGCACTGGACAAACTTTCACAGCCATCAGTCATGACCTCCGCTGGGTTCTGCAGCTCTGTTCCAGAACGATGAAGCTGGAGACCTCAGTGACGAAGACGAGGATGACGACGACAGCGGGACAGACCACCAGAACTCTGAGAGGTCGGGGACGCAGCTGCAGAGGTCGGAGCGGCGGTCAGGAGCGACTCTGCCGGACACCTTCCAGACCGGCAGCCTGCTGTTCTACGAGAGGTTCAAGGCGTACCAGGACTACATGCTGGGTAACGGGGGACCCCAAGGCTCGCATGGAGGCGGTTATGTTACAGTACATTCATGCCAAACACCCACGATGGTGTAAAAAGAGCTGCAGATGGCTTCCAAACTTTATTGTTCACGACAGTGATGACAAAGCTGATCAGAGGCTTCAAAACAACAACGGTTGGAGGTCAGAATCCCTCTGGCTGAAAGAAACCTCCAGCAGATTTAGGTTCTGACTGGTTTGGGTCGAGTCTGTTTTAATACAAACGAGGGTGGGCTGGGTCCTGGGCGGACCGGGTCCTGGCTGGACCCGCATTGGTCAAACCTTTAGGACTTCCTGAAGTTTTGTAAACTGCAGAGATCTCCTGGTTTATGTAAAGCCGAGTATCATCAGCGTAGCATGACGCCTGATAATGTTACCTAATGACAGTAGTGGGCCCAGCACACGGCCCTGTGGTACACCGTCCCTGTGAGGAGGACCTGACCTGGACCCCGTTTTGTCGTTTGTCTTCAGGAGACTGCAAGCCCTCAGAGGTGAAGGCCTTCACTGCAGATTACCTGGAGAAAGTTCTGGAGCCGTGCGACTGGTTGGCTCTGTGGTCCACCGACATCTTTGACGTTCTGGTGGAGGTGAGTCGCCGGGTTCTCTGGGAGGTTTTGGTTCTGGGCAGAGAGGCTCACAGAGCCGCTCCGGTTTCAGGTGCAGGACCTGGACGTGAAGAATCTGAGGGCATGCGTGAAGCTGGTGCTGCCGCTGCGGTGCGACAGCAGAGGCTGCCGGCTGGACGAGGACGCCATGACCTCCGTCCTGGAGGCCACGCAGCACCGAGTCCCCCTGCAGGAGCTGCAGGTGGTCTACGATGAGTCCGGAGACTTTGACCAGACCGCTCTGGCCTTGGAACATCTCAGGTAGGACCGGCTGATCCACCTTCAGGTTCCTCCGTGGTTCCGGCTGTTCTTGGAGGGTTCCTGCCTCCACAGGTTCTTCTTTAAACACATCTGGCGGGAATGGGACGAGGAAGACGAGGACGACGACTTTGATTACTTTGTTCGCTGCGTGGAGCCCCGCCTCAGACTGTGAGGACACGCCCCCACCGATCCTTCAGTTCTCCACACTTGGTTTTGAGTTTTTTTCTTGGGCTTCTAGGTACTACGATGTTCTGGAGGACCGGGTCCCGGCAGGCCTGGTGTCGGAGTACCACTCCCTACAGGAGAGCTGCTCCCGCTGCTTCCGGCAGTTTTCCGAGCTGCGCAGCGGCCTCAGCGCCGACTCCGACTCCGAGCTGGACAACGTGTCCATGGTGGAGGGCCTGAAGCTGTGCGAGCAGCTGGAGACGCTCAAACGCAAACTGCACATCATCGAGAACCCGCTGCTGAGGTGGGTCCCGCTGCGGGGGCTCTCTGCGTCCCAGCCGGACGCCCGCACACCGTCTCCTCGTCTGCTGTGTCCAGGTACGTCCTGGCCTACAAGGGCAACAGCCGGCAGCAGTGCGTGCAGAGCCGCGGGCCCAGAGCGTCGGGGCTGACGGCGGTTCACGTGGTGACGGAGTCCTGCAGCTCCATCCAGCTCCAGTCGCTGCTGAGCGTCCGCCTGGCGCCGCTGTGCTCCTCAGAGGACCACCAGATCCAGGTCAGCGGGACCCTTCTGCTCGCTCTCATACTGAGGAACCGGGTTCTTCTGAGAACGGCGGGCTCTGAGCTTCTCGGTCCCTTCCTCAGTTCCACAGGGATCCGGTGTCGGCTGTGGATTCCTGTCACCATGGCGACGTGGTCATCATTCTGCCCGGCAACTACAGCGTCAGCAGCTCCATCTTCATCCCAGACTCCATCACTATAGAAGGTATGAGAGCCCCGCCCATTTGAGGGGAAGTGGGCGGAGCTAATGCTTTCTCGTCACACCGAGGGAACTTTTCAACACGAAAATCAGGAAGGACAACAGAGCGTAAGAGAAAATAATTTATAAAGGAATAAATATAAAGATCACTGACGAATGATGAGCAGCATTCTGGAGAGACGGAAGAAATTCAGTTTGATTTATGCTCGGGAGCATCAACGGTCGTGGTTCTATGTGTAAAATATCTGTGATCGGATCAAAGATCGGATCAGCCGTAAACAGACGAGCTGCAGAGAGCAGATGATCTTCTGAAGGGGATTTTATTATTGATTATTATGAAGTGCTGGTTCACTCATTATTTTTTTTAATCTGTGCTTTTCTTCTTGGCGGGGGGGGGGCTGGAAGAAGGGTTAGTGTTAGCTAACAGGTGCTAACAACAACATTTAGCCGTGGATGCGGTTAGAATCCACGGATCAAAGCTGCAGTCTGCATCTTTGCTGCATGTAAACATGTGGGAATAACTTCAGCCTTTATTCTGTCTGGACTCCACTGGAAACATGAATCCACCTGATTGTTTACGCGGTTCCTCAGGACTGAACGGCATTTCTGCATCCGTTGGCTCACACACCGTCCCAGAGCCGAGGTTCTACCGGGAGAACATCGGCATGACCGCCGATCTCCATCGGAAGGGGCGGAGCATTCTGAACGGCGTTTACATGACACACCTTTATCCTGATCAGGCGTTCATTCCGATCACTTCTGTCCGTGTAAACGCAGCTATTCAGCCGTTTTTCCTCATTCTCAGAGCGGGAGGTCATCCACAGAAAGGTTACGGTGTGTTTCCCAGAGGTCAGAAGGAGGAACGTCAAAAATCCGGACAAAAAAGAAGACGGATTCGGTTCTGTGGCTTAAGTAGAAAACTCAAAACTTTAGAAAGTTCCACTTCATTTTGGAGTCAATCTCACAACATTTTGGAATCTGTCATTGCAAACGCCGACCTGTCAGTGACCTGCAGCTCCTGCAGCTCCTGCACCTCCGGCAGCTCGTCATCCGTTCAGATGTTTCTCCAGGTAGACGTTGCAGCTCTCAGGTGTCTTGTCTCTGTTTAGGCTTTGGCTTTCCGGACGAAGTTGTAATCGAGAAGAACAGCAAAGGCGACACGTTCGTGGAGACGTCGGCCGCCGACGTCCGACTGTCCAACCTGAAGTTCATCCAGCACGACGCCATCGAGGGCATCCTGTGTGAGTGCGGCCGCCGTCACGCGGCTCTCAGACGCTTTGAAGCACGCCGACCCCAGATGGAGATGTGGTCCCATGTCAGGTTTCTGTCAGAGAAGATCCGGATGCAGGTGTTTGTGGGAGGGGCTGAGTCACTGGCTGCGGCATGGCCTGACTCTTCTTTTGGAAGTAATTCTACCAAAAGTTTCCGATTTCATCCCGTTGATCTGATCTAAAGTGAAAGTCCCATCGGTGTCACACCTGTCTCCGTATTCGCCCCCTCCCTCAGGAACCATTTGATGGTTTAACCCCCCCGTCATACCCTGTGGGCGTCGGGAGTGTGGGCGTCCCCGCGCTTGCAGACGGCGTGTCCACGTGCTCCAGAGGCCACGACCTTTGAATTCATGGAACCGTTTCAAGTTTTACGCAATCAACACAATTCCACCGGATTCTGAAGCGGAGAAAAGCAGCTCGGTACAGAAATGCGACTCTTCGTCATTAATGTGAAGCAAAGGCACAAAACCGCTTTTCTCCACGACAGAATCCGTTGGTTCCTGTAAGGCTGCACAATAAATAACAAATGCACCGTTATCGCGATTTCAAGCTGTTCAATACGCATATCGCAAAAGTCGGCAAACATTGCGATAAATTGTAATCTTGAATGTTCTAAAACAATCTCAAAGTATTTAATGAATCAAATCAATCCCTGATGTAAGATGTTCACTTCTGTAGACGAAGCTCGTTTGGAGCAGAAGTTATGTTGACTCCTATTTCAATTCAACTGTTGCAGTGAAATGGAAATATTGGATTTAGATGTTTTGTTCATGTCTCGCAAGTTATATCATCGCTATATTGATCTATAATATCGCAAAATGCGAGTTTTCCTCAGATGGTGCAGCCCTAAACAGTCGAAGGGTTTGTTATTCGCCGTCACCGGTGACATTTCCGGTGTTAAAGGGTTAAAGATAAGATCCCAGATTTTAGCAACATTCAGGATTTAACAAGAAATCATAAACACAACAAGCTGGAAGAAAAGCATCAGCTGATGTCCAGAGAGACGAAAACATGCTAGAACAAACCTGAGAGGAGCAGCACTTGTTTGGGCCTCCTCTGGGCCTCCTCTGGACGTCCTCCTGCGTGTATAGGTGACTTCCTGATGCGCCTCCTCACCGCCGTGTGTTTCTGTGGGACAGGCGTCCGTCAGGGAACTCTGAACATGGAGAACTGCGTCCTGCAGTGCGAGACCACCGGTGTGATCGTTCGCACTTCTGCGCGCCTCACCATGAACATGTGCGACCTGTACGGCTCCAAGGTGAGGCCGGCCTCCTCTGATTACCCCCCCTCCCCGTCGATCCTGAGCTGACCGGCTCTCCGTCTGCAGGGGGCGGGCGTGGAGATCTACCCCGGCAGCGTCTGCTGCCTGGTGGGGAACGACATTCATCACTGTAAGGACGGGATCCTCATCAAGGTGAGGGAAACTCCGCCTCCGCGACCTCCAGCCTGAGCCCAGCCTCCGTTTAAATAAAGTTTGTTTTATTTGAAGGACTTTGCCAACGAGCTGGACGGGATGCCGTCCATCACCCTGGAGAACAACGTGATCCACAACAACGAAGGCTACGGCGTGATTCTGGTGAAGCCTGGCAGGGAAGCCGGTCCCGCTGACAGGAGTGAAGGTGGGCGGAGCTCTGGTGTCTCAGCATCTCTCTGCATGAGCAACACTGACTTGAGGTTTTTTTTCCCAGAAGACCCTGCTGCAGCCACAGCCGAGGACGGGCAGCAGGGCCCGCCCACGGAGCCACGCTCTTCTCCGGTTCCACAGGCAGAGCCGGCGGACGCCAGCACGGCGGGCAGCGACTCGGCCGCCGGCAGGAAGTGGCAGTTCGGCCGCCAGCTGAGCAGAACCAAGGAGGCGACGTGCAGCCGCGCCGTCCAGGACCTGATGGAGCACCAGATCTTCGTCTCCGTTCAGGGGAACCAGTTCAAGCGCAACAACAGGGGGGACTTCGGCACCTTTTTCTACTGACCTCGTTTCACCATCCTGCTGTGTGCGGGTCAGAACCGCCCGGGTGGAGCTGACCCGTGAGGAGAACCGCAGAGATTTGCAGTTTGCACAGACGCTTTGATGTCATATTTTACGTTCAGCGCCGTTTTTACACTACCTGGTTCTGGAGTTTTGCACCATCAGCTTATAAGGTTGAGATGTTCACCTTTTGAAAACCGTCTGGGGTGGTTTCGGGGGGGGGGGGGGGGGTTAATTGTTTTATGGTTAAGTGTTTGGTTGAAATAGTTTTGTTCACGAGTTTTCTGCAGATTAAAAAGCGGCGAAACAAACTTTGCTGCTGCTTGATGTTTGAAATGAGGTCATGTCTGGAAAAGTCTTATTTTGAAAGGTTGTTGATATTCTAGCGTGTAAAACCTTATTTTGTATTATTTTACTGGACCTAATGAATGAATCAAACCCCCCCCCAGGTTTATTTTCAACCTCCAAATTGTGAATGCAGTTCTCTTTTTTTAAAAAAAAAAACGTTGTGGTTCTGAATCCTACATCATTCCATGGAAGTTCTGTTATCTTTATCTTAGAAAACATAACTGCAACGCAGCGTTTCCATGGCAACCGTGTAAAGTACATTAAGTATTCTAAACGGTAGAGCGCCGCAGTACCAAACTGATCCTTACAACCAGACGTGACCAATGATCGTATTATTAAAATGAGATTTGAATTAAACTCAAATCACCGATTTTTCTTGAATCAGACAAAAGCACGGCGATGATGAACTCGGTTTTTGTGATTTCTCATCACTGATCTCAGGTTCCTGTTTTTACCCACAAACAGCTGGAGCATTTTCCTTTCATGGCTCCGCCCCTCCATCGGTCATGTGACAGCTGCTCTGCCGGAGGAACTTCAAAACATTTGAATTGATGGATTCTTCTCTGAACTAAAAATTCCCGTTGATGCAGTAGCTGGCCTTCATGTAGAGCGCCTCCTACAGTCAGAGACTGACATTACCACATCAACTAAAAATAAAACCTGTTCATCGGGTGACCCCAAGGGGGCGCCAAAACATCCAATCAGACCTGTCTGGCTGGAGGTGATAATCTGTTGTGGAGGGCGTGGCCTTTTGATTGACAGGTGATGACAGCCTTGGGGATTAGATTAGCCCCTCCCACTCAGGGTCGGTGAACCCCAACCTTTCAAAACTGACGCTAAAAAACTTCAGTTAATAAATTGAGTGTCACTCAAAGGCCACGCCCCCATTCCAAACCAATCATTTTGATGAGAAACATTTTTTTTTATAGAAATATGAAATCCAACCATAAAATGAAGGATGTTTTTGGAACCGGGGGGGAAGAGGCTCTTCTGTTCTGAAGTTGGAGGGGACCTTTTTACCGAGCCCCCTGGTGGTCACCTGGTGAACTGACCTGGTTCCACTTTCCTGTCAGCCTCAAGGCCGCTCAAAGTGGAACTAATCGGTCACAGACGTAGGGGGCTGGCGCCGGCCGGAGAAGGTCCCGTTTCTAATCCGGTTCCTCCACATTCTCCCAGCTGACCTTTGGTTTCCATGGAAACCAGAACGAAGCCCTTTGACGTGGCGACAGAGACGCCTGCAGGTGTTTCCCGGCTGCAGACGTCTTCACGAATGTGTTCACAGGAAGCCTGAGGAGCTTCTGCCCCGCAGCCAGATCACATTCAGGACGCCTTCAGACCGGAGAACAACCCGTGATTTATTCCAACAACAATCATAAATAAAACCTCTGAAATGACGGCGGCGGGATTTGGTTTTTCCCAAACGGCTCCAGGAAGCAGCTGAGAGGTTCTTGTCCAGCATTTGGACCCGAGACGTAAAAGAAAACATGAAGATCAAACGAAAGTTCTTTTCCAAAAGAGAGAAGAAGAATCTGCTGCCCGTCCCGCCGCCTCCTGTTCAGCTTCAGGTCAGTGCAGCGACCGACCGCCGCGGTTCGCCACCGCCGCGGTTGAGTTCTCTTAAGGCAAAGTGTTGAGAGTTTGTAAAGCAAAAATATGAAAATATCTTCTGTCCAGTAAAAATATCATCTGTCAGGAAGCTCCTGCTGCAAGGAGGCGGCGCCTCGGCTCATTGGTCGTCGTCAGAGTCCTGGCGGCTGGCGTGGACCTCCAGCTCTTCGGCGTTGATCATGTCAGGACTGATGGCGGCGAATCTCGTCCCGTGGAACTGCCGCAGGTGAATCTGAAGAAGAGAGGGATCAAACTCGCTGATCTGCAGTGGAAACATCTGGAGGCGTTTCCCGCCCCGGCGTGCGGCGTCACCTGGATGTAGAGGTTGACCTCGGCGCTCCGGCACAGGTACGGGAAGTTCCCTCCGGTCTTCAGGTGAGCTCTCCTGGCGTTGGGATACAGTTTGTACATCTCCTCTTTGGCCTCCAGCGACAGAGCGCTTTGGTCAAACACCTCAACAGGAACAGGAAGTGACAGTCAGGCGGCGGCACTGATGGCGAGCGCGGAGCGGTGGGGAGGGCGGGAACACTTACATCTATGATGGTCACAGCCACGTCTTTTATTTTGTGCGGCTCCACGTAGGAGTTCTGACAGTTGAGCGTTAGCCGTGAAGCTAGCTCGCTTTGGTTGAGGCTCTCCAGCTGCAGACGCACAAGGAGGAGGAGCTCAACAACAACACAACCGCAACACAACCGCACAACAAGGACGCCGGCGTGGTTAGAAAATCCCCACAGAGCTCAGAGACGGTCCGCAGCAGACCGCCACGGCGTCCACGTACCCGGTCCACCATGAAGTCGATGCCGTCGGCCATCTTGGGGTCCATGGGTCCTCGGGCAAAGTTCCCCAGAACGATCTTCTTCAGCAGGAAGGCCGGCATGAGCCAGAAGCTGAAACACAGACAGACGTGAACGCCAGAAGACGGCGAGCGCCCCCTGCCGAGCCCCTGACGACGAGCGGAGAGCGCCACCTGTTGGCCGTCCACGTCTGGTTGAAGATGGAGGTGTCGCTGAAGGAGTTGCACAGGACCAGCGAGTGCACTCTGGGAGACTTGTGGGTGTACTCCGCAAACTTCTGGGCCAGGAACCCGCCCAGTGAGGCGCCGAACAGGTGGACCTGTGAGGGGGAGGGGCACAGGAATCTCATCAGTCCACGCCCCACGGGTTTGGACCCAACACAGTTTCACCTCAGAACCACACCTTGTCCAGCTGCAGGTGATCCAGGAGCTTCCTGAAGCCGTCGCAGAACTCCAGCAGGTCCCAGTAGACCGGGTACTGCAGCTGAAACCAGAACAGAGGAACCGTCAAGTCCAGACGCTCAGGGAAACGCTGCACCATCCGTTCAGGCCGGGCTCTTCATCAGAACCTTCATCAGCACAAACGGAGCAGCGACTGGAATCAACCGATGCAGATAAATGACATGTGAACATAAAGGATTGAGTTAATGTGAAGATGAGCAGGAGAACAGGATGGACCTGCTTACCGAGATGACCCGGTACCCCCAGCCCGTCAGGGCCAGAACCTGCTGGAAGAAAACCTCGGCCGTCCCGCTGACCGGCGGGAGGAAGATGATGGGACAGCGCACGCTCTTCGGGCCGGCGTCGTACAGAGACCACACCTTACTGTCGTCGTCATCCACGATGATCTGGAGGAAACAGGAAACCAGAGAACGCGCCTCAGAGAGAACCAACGGAACCAGGAGAGAACGGCCCAAACAAAGAAATGCTAAAATCTAAAATCACAGAAGTTGAACAAAAGAGGAAAAATGTGAAAAGTGCAGCGAGAAGCAGAAAGATGCCAAACAGGGGGAAAATAGCTGGAATAAAAAATACAAATGAATCTCTAAGAAAATACAACAACGTCATGAAGGTCCATCAAAGGTTGGTTGGTTTATCACAGTGGTTCTGTTGTAAACAATGACCTGCGATGGATGAAAATGGTGGAGTTAGAGTCTAGATGTATGAAGGCAGAAATCTCCTGACTGAAGACTTTCTAGATGTTTCTCTCTGATGAGAGCATGAGACGACAGAATGATAGATGATAATGATAATGATACAGAACCAAAATGATCAACCGGTCCAAAGGCTGAAAAACGCCGACTAAAAACGAGATGGGGGGGGGGCTAAAAAAGAAAAAGAAAATTCTGCATCTTAAAAAGCAAAACCAGAACAAATAAGATCAAGTTGAAGAATTCATGTGCTAACGGCTAAAATGTTAGCATCGATACTTTGTTCTATGGCAGCCCCTCCCACCAATCAGGAGTGAGCTTGTTGGAAGGCCACGCCCCTACCACTGGAAAGCTGTGAACATTTGGACACACTGGACATGGGGGTCAACAAGCCCCGCCTACTTTTATTGAGGCGTCTGATTGGCCAGTTTATGACTTGAATAACTTGAGATAAAGAAAAAAAAAGAGTTTTATCAAGAAGATGTTTAAAAACAAAAAAGGCATCCGATCCACAACGGTTCTTCTGACCAATAGAATGACAGCTGTTGATTTCTCTATGGGAGTTTGCATGTACTTCCTGTTTGGAGCAAAGGGGAGGGGCCCCTCCGTCCAGTTCCAGTGTACAGTCAGTGGTAACGAGGTTTTTCTGAAAAGCTTAAATCCTGCAGATCAAACTTCTCTGGGGGGGTTTAAGCCGTGCTGCCAGAAGCTGACCTGCATCAGTCACTCAACCTCTCTGTCCCAGAATGCATCTCTCCTGAACTGCATGACTCAGAGGGAAAATGAGTGGGTTCGTGCCAGTAAAAGCAGCACATGTGATGCCGTGTGAAGCTGAGGGAAGCATGTGACGGGTGGGTGATGAACGCCGTCACATGACTCCACCTCTCAGAGCCTCAGCAGCAGCGGCTCAACCTCCAGCTGCTGGAACCAGCGCCGGGTGTCGGCTCCAACGCCAAACAAATCCCCATTTTTAAGAGATCTTTGAGCTAAAAACCCGACGGGAATAATCGTCTTATTCCAAAAGACAACGCGAGCCGTTGTTCCACCAAACAGAACTGAGGACCAAACCTGTTTTCTGAAAGATAATCTCAGTTTAATCCAAGACGGCGATCCGTGCCGCTGAAATCCAGCCTCAGATTTCTCATTTTCACGCAGCAGTCAACACAAAAGTCCTGAACTAAAGCAATCAGAGCGATTGTTTAAGCAATAATTGACCACAAATCTTGAAAAAAGCCTAACAAAGTAAATGCAGAGACGCCTGACACTCATGAGAGGATTAGTGAGGTTTAAATTAAACATATTTGGCAGAAAACGTTGTGATCTTTTCTTAGACTAAAATAGAAACACAGCTTCCTTTTTCAAAGGTAAAACCTTCTTTCTGCTGTGGAACGAGATGCAGAGTCTTCCTACTGTATTCACTAACCACAAAACAATGTTTACAACAATCTGAATGTAAATAAAATAAAATAAAAAGACGACATTTGAGCAAAATCCTACAAACTGAGTTTATCAAACATCTGTTTGAGCTTCATTTTTCCAAACTGTGGTTCTCCAGAAAAACCGTAAACCAGTTTAAAAAGTGAATTCAGGAAACAGGTGAGACAGAAGGGACAAAATGAAAACACGTAGTGGCGAAGGGGCGTGGTCTAAGCAGTGCGTTTTTGGCCTTATTTTATTGTTTGTCAACCGTTTTCATGGTGATTTTATTTTACAGAAGGGGGCAGGTCACATGATCAAGTATTAGTGCATTTGATAACATTTGTAAAACGTTTCTTAGACAGCGAGACGAGCTAACGCGTGTTTTAGAGACCATAATACTACCACCACCCGTCAGCTTAAAGACCACGCCCTCATTTCCATATAAAGTGATCCTCAACCTTTGAATAGGAGGGCTTTAAAACCAGGTACGGGAAAGAACACGGGCGCTAAAGCCACGGCGACTAAAGTGTTCATTTACAGAACCAACCGAATTCTACGACAGTCAGTCACAAAAGTCTGGAGGACATTTCACACCGAGCCTCCTCCAGCTGTAGGATGAGGCTATTAACAGTAGAAGAAGAAGAAGCCCCTCCCTGCAGGCGCAGTGTGAACACCTGGTCTGAACGGTTTCAGAAAAAGAACCTCACCTGTTCAGAACCTCCAGTGTTTGTCCTGAAGCTCGGTTCTGAACAGGTTCGGCTCATCAGAACCTGAAGGTTGATCCAGCAGGACAGAATCCCGATGACCCGTCACGGAATGGACCCCTTCACACCTGGGGTGCTTTTGTATCACGTGACCACGAGAGCAGGTGTTTCATAAGAATTTCAACGCGCGCGAGCGGTCAAGCTGCTCCGGGGTGAGGCGCGTGACGAGGCGGGAACTCACCCTCTTCAGTGGCACGGTGCTTCGGAACCAGTTGTAGTCTGGAGACACCTTGATCTCCTCCATCTGCGGACACAGAGACGGTTACTTGTGCGCGGGGGTGTCCGGGCTCAGCTGCTTCCGCGCGGGGGCAGCTGTTAGCCATAGCGGCTAACTCGGCTAGATGCTAAACGAACCCTGCGGTAACCCCGTTAACGGCGTAGAAACCGACCGCCCCGCCAGCCCCACTCACCGTGGACGTCCCCGTGTCAGAGCCCACGCCGCCGCTCGGTGAAGGGTCACCGTGTCCGGAGACGTTTGTCCATGTCGGGGAACGCTTGGAGCGGCTGCAGCTCGGTCATGTGATTTTCCTTTCACACACTTCCGCAAGTAGCCTCTCCGGTGCTGCGTTCGCGGTCCCTCTGAAAATCCTGTTCTCCGGCAGTAAGAAAGCCGCTTTGGTTTCTTAAGAGTCTTGCTTAATTTCTGTTGTCACAGTTTTCATCCTATACAATGTAGCACTCAAATGTGTTCAACGTTTGTCTGAATATGGAATCAATAGAAATGTAAGAAGACATTACAGACTCGAGATTCTTTCCACACAAAACCCAACGAATCTCCGAATTCCCGTTTTTCTCAAACGCATCGGTCAAACTTCTCGCTCATATTTTAAACTTCAGTCATCAAAATATTTGGATGAAAAATTTTCTAAAACAAACTTAATTCTTGAAAGAAATGAATTTTTGTTAGTAAATTGTTCAGAAATGACAATTTATACCAGTAAAATGGAATAATTTACATCTTCAGTGTGGATCAGTCCTTCATTTGTTCTTATTTTTTGTGGTTTAACCTGGACGGGAAACTGAAATAATCAGATGTGTAGATTGGTTCCGTTTCCCAGAGCGGTGTTGGTGTGTCGTCCAGACTTTGGCCCCCATCGGTTTCTTTAAAAACTTCATCTGAAATAGTTTAACCCCCTCCAAGAGTGTCTGACGTGACGCAGAGAAGATCAGTTATGGAAAGTTTAAACTGGTTCCTCAGGTCGTCCCCACTGTGAACATCAGTTTAGTGGAAATGTTTTCTTCCCTTTTGGAACTTAAAGGCTTTAAAGTGTGTGAAACATGAGCGTAAACCCAAAGTGAATTTATTTACCCTAAACTGTTTAGCAGTTTAACAAACATTTGATAATGAGATAAAAAGGAGGAAAACCACAAAAAGACAACAGTAGGAATAATTTTTTTTACCAAACTTTATAAAGTTGAGAGAAATCCTGGAGTCCCAAACAGACTTAAGGACACATTAAGGGAAGAAGCTGCATCAGATTCTCTTCCAGGCACATCAGCGTCTCAAAGACAAACGTTTTGGCAGTGAAAGCTTCAGAAGACAGAAGTGCTTTAAGACGTGCAGAACGGTCCTGTGCAGCAGCGTTCTGCACTGCTGAAGGTCTGAAGGATGGACACATTTAAACTCATTCACCAATGACCAAAGGCCTGTTTGTGAGGGGGCGGGGCCAGAGCCCAGACCCACAGTGGTTAGTCTAGAACACGTTTCAGTCTCCTGTAAACTATCAAACGTACAGAATCACCGAAAGCAGAAAATCCCACTAACTAATCCCTGCTCAGAGTATGAAAAGCCCCGCCCACATCACACAATTTAAAGTAAAAAAATGTACTAACAGAGGCATAAATGCACATTTGGATGAAGGTTTCCGTCCGTTAGTCCTTCAGCTGCTAAACCGATGTGGAGGTTTGAAAAAGCTGGAAGTTTTCTAAGGTTCTCAGTGTGAAAACACACAAACGCACACATTTAACGCTGTGACACATCCGTGCAGAAACACCTTTGCTTCCATGTCAAGCGGGTAAAAACGGCGAGTCCACGGCGGAGCAAAGCTTCTCCAGACTGAAACACGGCGAGCAAAGCGGCGGCACGGAGCCTAGAACTGTTCTGACAGCAGCTGGCAGAGCCTCTGGGAGACGGAGTCCCTGCTGGTCCGGAGGGTGAGGCGGTACATCTGGGGACACAGTCACGCATAAGCATGGCCACCGCGGGGAGGTCAAAGGTCAGAGTGGAGGCTGTCTTACCTGCGCGTGCGTGTTGGGCTCCAGCCGGAGCAGGCAGCCCACCTGAGCGCTCTTGCTGTGAATGATCCCGGCTCCCACAAAGTTGGTGGGATTCGGATCCACGCCCTCCAGCAGCGCCACGCCGAACCCCAGGAGCTGCAGGATTCGCACAGGAAGCGGGTCAGACGTTTGTGTGGCGCTACTGACTGTCCCACAGACCCACAGACCTCTGCAGGGCCACACAGACAGGTTTCTGTGACGGCGATGGCGCGGCATGATGGCGGTTAACCAGTCAAAAATAGACCTAAAGTCTAAGGTTCTAAGGAACAGTCACACACTGATGGCGGCTCCACTGCCAAACGCCAACCCATAACCACCAGGAGCTATGTGGGGTTCAGTGTCTTGCCCAAGGACAATTCAACACATGGGTTGGCAAGGCGGGAATCGAACCCGCAATATTCCAACCAGAGGTTGCCCGCCCTACCTCTGCACCATGGCTGCCACATGTGACAGGACCACGCTGACAGTATGGGCGTGGCCACTTTCAAGGTCCTGTGGTTGCTACGGCGCTGACCATGAGCTGACAGCGGTCCTGCAGGTGAGGGGCAGGTCCTCCTCACCTTGGCTTTGGCGGCGTCCGTTTCCATTGGATGTTGAGCCTTGAAGATCTTCTGGACTTCCTGCTGGGGTCTGAGGAACAGTGAAGGTGGAAAATGATGGACAGAAGGTGCAGGTGAGACGCTGTGACGTTTCAAACCAACATGGAGAAAGGTTCAGCACCAGGAAGGCGGGGCCCGTCGTTAGCATTAGCATGTGAGGTTAGCATCAGCTGAACCAATCGGGTTGTGATTTACATGGGGAGATGGGGGCATTCTCACAAAAACGTCTACAGATCTCAAACATCTGGATAAACTAGAGTTTCATTTCTCCTCTCAGGCCCTAAAAGCAGAATCTGATGGTCTGGAACCAGTGAAAACGGTTTTAGGCGTGCTGACGGAGGTCAGAGGTGAGGACGCTTACGCTCCGAGCTGCTTCCAGCGCTGGAAGAAGTCCTGGGATGTCATCTCTGTGGGCTGAAAAAACTTGTTCAGCATCACAGGAAGTTTGACTTCAATGTGCTGCAAAGTCCCACCGTATCTGCTCTGGCATACAGAGTCAGAGGTTAGCACGTCTGTCCGGAGCCGGGCCTTTCACAATAAGAGCGCGGCTAAACACCCACCTGAACTGGACGTTGAGCACGGGGACGTCAGAGAAATCTGTCACGCACTCGATGTTCAGGACCTGCTGGACCTGGGCTCCGCCCTCGATGACGGGCTCCACGGCTTTGGCGTGGACGTTCAGCTGTGGAGGCGGCGGTCAAGGTTCCATCCGCTCGGGGCTGGAGGGCGGCGCCGGCGTCCTCGGGGATCGTAAAGGATATGAGTCTTCAGCACGTCGCTGCTGCTCACCCACGAGCTGAAGCTGAGGAACGAAGACGCCGTCTTGTTGCCGTAGAAGACGTAGATGCGGCCTGGGAGGAAGAGAGAAGGACGTTCTGCTGGGTGGAAGGTCAGAGGTCATGAATTCCTTCCCTACCCACTCTATAGCGCGTTCTCCATTTCTAATGCCGTCCCAATCTACAAATTCCCAAATCCAGAGCCCTGGAAATTTCCCAGAAGTCTCTGCGATAAACCAGTGTGCATCGATGCTCACTAGGGTTGTGTCTGATTTCCCGCCCTAACTACTAAAAAAACTACATAGTGCGGCTCTATGTAGAGCCCTGGACGCTCACTACTATTTTTAAAGAGCAGATATGACATCATTGATTTCAGGAAGTTACAATCTAATTAATATGAGCGTTTTATTTATGATCCACTGTCAACTGAAGATAAAAATGTTGATTGTTTATTAAAAATTACATTCAAATACATTTTTTTGGTAAAAATTGTTCCGACGCAATGCATTGTGGTCTATATCTAGTGAGCATAGATGCACACTGGTTTTTCAGAGACTTCTGGGAAATTTCTAAGGCTCTGGATTTTGGAATTGTAGATTCAGACAAACTAGAACATGGAGAACGCGCTATATAAGGGTTAGAGTGGGAATTCAGACACAGCCTTGATCGGCAAATATAGACCACAATGCATTGCGTCGGAACATTTTTTCCAACAAATTGTATTTGAATGTAATTTTTAATAAACTACCAACTATCTTCAGAAGACAGTGGATCATAAACACTGGTCTTCTCAGTCCGACACTCACCCAGGTTCTGACGGAACTCGGACTTCAGTCCCACCTGCAGGAGCTGGCTCTCGTACAGAACGCCGTTGTTCTTGCAGATGAACCTGAGCAGACGCGGCAGAACGTCAGGCCCAGTCTGAGGAGGGGGCGGGCGGGGGAGGGGGACCACTCACCTGGACAGGTGGTCCTCCGCCACGGCGGTGGGGGCCGACAGGTCTGAAAAGACGTCCACCAGCAGGCTGTGTGCTGCCGCCGGGGGGGTCGGGTTCAGGGCCAGCACTTCTGTGGGGGGAGGGGGGGACGCCTGGGGGAGCATCAGCAATATTACAATCAACACTTTTATGCAGCTGGTTTTTCTTCACTTATGATTGTCCGGGTGAATCCTCAACTCTGATTGGCTGCTAAAGTGAGGATTAAAAAGTGATAAAACGCGCGTAAAAAGTAGTTCCGGTCAAACTGCCTGAATGTTCCGTATCACTGCGCCGGCTCTCTTCAAACAAACTTTAGCTTCTTCATCTGGACAAAGAAAGGTAGCAACAAGACAAGCGGGTTAACGGCCTTTAAGTCTGCATCATCAGAGATTAACGCACGCCGCCAACAGACTTAAAGAAGATTCTTCTCTGCCGGCTTCACCGTTAAGACGACACTTGAACTTATCAAGTTCTTCGCTTCTCGCCATTTTAGAGGTAAATTCTGCATAAATACCAAACCCAAAAACAATTCACTTTGTTTCAGAACTAAAATCCTTCTGGGCCTAAAAACCGGAGCCGGTCCAGTTCTCAGATCTGCTACACGTTAATGGAGACCCGAGCATCGGGACTCTGAAGGTCTGTGGGTGGAGAGAAGGTCTGATGGACAAACAGAGGAGCTCAGAGACGGCGAGCACGCCCGGCGGGTGGCGCCGTGGCTGCACCGGACCTTGTTGGCGGCAGCAGGCTCCTCGGCGTGCAGCTCGGCGCTGCCGTTCACGTTCTCGGGCAGCTTCCCCGATCCCTTCTTCTTCTTCAGCTTGGCCAGGATGGAGGACTCCCTCTCTGGGAACGGAGGCATTTCTTCTAAGACGGTGGCCTGCAGAGACGGAGAGGCGGGTCAGAGCTCCACGCCGGACGCCGCTTTGAGGCGTCGGGCCTCACAGATGTTAACAGGAAGCAGAAACCCTTTCTGTCAATCTCTGACCAAAGGGGGGCGCTCTTCACACACACCTCAGATCAAAAACCTCTTTTTTTTTATTCCTGCCTCAATGGGAAGACCATTGAAGTCCTGCCTGCACCGTTGCCATGACGACGCCTGAGGCAGAGAAAGATCTGCGCTGGAACAAACATTGTGAAACAAGCTGCAGCTGAGTGGAGGTCAGGCCGTCTGACCACATCAGACCGGCCGGCGCCGGCGTGCAGGAGCGCCCCCCAACTCACCAGGATGTCGGCGCTGGCGATGCAGCTGAGCCGCAGGTACTCCACGGCGCGCTGCTGCAGCTCCACGTCGGCGTTCCTCAGCTGGCTGTCGGAGCGCAGCACGTCCTGGATGGTGGCTTTGACCTCGGGGAACAGGTTGATGAACTTGATGTAGGCGGACAGCAGGAGGGCCCGGGTCGGGACGGAGCACAGGTGGAACTTGGAGTGGAGGAGGTTGAACTGGACCAGAGGGCTGAAGGAGAAACGTTCAGAGGAGCTGCAGCCATCGTGGCGTCCAGCAGCGGAGCCGCTTAGCTTGATGGTTCAGACTAACGAAGCTTTTTCTGGGTCACCAAACTTTAGCCATGGGAAAAATCCAAAGCGGCGTTTGTAAAGATGGCGGCCGTACACTCAATGGTTACAAAAACATTCAGTGTATTTGCCCCGGTCTGAACAAAATGGACCGTTTATGAGCAAAGCGGCGTCTTTAAACGTGAAGGTGCCTATAGAGGGGATCCATTGGCGCTCGTATCACAACGTGCACCATGTCAGGGTTGATGGCTGACCAAGTGAACATTATCAGAAATGAACGCACGCCGCCGAAGCCTGAAGCGTCCGGCGCCAAGCGGATCCACCTCATTGGCTGGAAGACAATGACGAGTTTCCACACATGAATCACAGAGTGGGGCCTGGTCCGTACCTGGAGCGGGGGTCCCCGGCGATCAGGTTCCCGAACTCTCCCAGGATGTAACCGCCCACCTTCACCAGGTTCTCGTGGCAGGCGGGGGCCTGGAGGGCCTGAGGACCACCAACAGCGTTTGAACCCTCTAAACTCATCAACCACGTTCAGCAGAATCCTCTTTGATGAATTTACTTTTAATAACTAACATTTCATTGATTTTTGTCACATTTTTCTGAAAACAATCTTTTACTTTGCTGCTGCTGCTCTATTATATTATTTTGAGTTTATAAAAATGTGTTTTTTCCTTCCTATCAGATTATTTATATTAAATCACATTTAGCAAACGTTTAAAACATCAATTTTGACATCAATTTAAAAAGGCTTTTATTTTGTAAACTTTCTGCAGGCTCAATAGTAGAAGTTGTTCTCGTCGTGTGACGAAGGAAACGGTTCTTCTCTGCGGGTTCAGATTCTGAAGCTCCGCCTCTCACCTCGAACACGGTTTTGGCGGCGTAGCCTTGGACATCGTCCCGGTTGATGACGATCTGGATGACGCGGTACCACACCTCCTCGCTGACGTAGTCCCCCGCGATGCGGATCAGGTTGAGGATGGTGTCCACGTACCAGCTGTAGTCCACCGCGTACTTCTCCGCCAGGATGGCCACCTTCAGCACCTGCGGCAGAAAGTCCAGCTGCTCAAAGACCGCCGGCTCTGAGGCGGCGGCGATCGGTACCGACGGCGACCCACGATCTCCTCTCTGATGGAGTAGTCGGCCGTCTCCAGGTAGCCCAGCATCTCTGCCACGATCTGCCTGGCGTTGCTGCGGTCGCACATGGCGTACAGCAGGTCCACGGCGCGCTGCCGGACGCTCACGTCTCGCTCCGTCTGTTCAGGAAGGAGAGGAGATGCGGATGAGAGCCTTCATCCTGATGAGGGATAGCAGTCATTTCTGGAAATGCTCCTGTACACTTTGCTTTTGGGGGATTTTAGGCAGTTTTGTGTGAGTTTAGTCACATTTCATTCACTGTAAATTCGTAATACTTCCTTTAACGATATCAAGAATATATATATATGCTAACATAGGTGAACAGACGATTCACGTCTGTCCACCACCGTCCTCTCCCTCTGGATCACTGAACATAAACCACAGCTGCTGCAGGGCGGGAGGCAGGTTCTGCAGCCGTTACCACGACAACGCATCACACAAACAGTCTGCTGCTTGTAAAAAAGGATTTAACCATAAAAAAGTCCTAATATCTGCTGGTAGAGGACATTCCTAAAGCTGAACATCTCCAACCCTACTGGTTTCTATGTTTGAGGCTTTTCAATGATACCAAAGGTGAAGGACTCTGGGAAATGTAGTTTTTGGTGGATTTTCAGAATAAACGGCGTGGAAGCCGTCAGGAGGAGCAGCGGGATAACGGCCTTTGAGGTGTCCGTTTCTGACGGCCTGACCTCCGTTTCTGAACTGGATGGACGTCACCGTTCCATTCTGATAGTGGAGCATCGTCCTTTTCTGATCCGCTGCTGCTCTTTTCTTTTTTTCAGTATTCAACATTTCATTCAGCAGTTTTATCATTGATTAGCAAAGATGAAGCATACTTCAGCAATTCTAGACGTTTTTAATTAATTTATGATTTACAGGAATAAATCTGCAGGTTATATATATTTTTGCTTTAATGAGTTTTTGCTTATTTTTAAAACTAGTTTCCAGATTTTGGGGCTAATCTGATAAATCATGCAGCATTTTAATAAGAACAGTAGCTTTGTTAGCATGAATCCAGTTTTTCTTGCTTATATTGATATTTGCGTGATCAGATCTTTGTCATTCTATAATACCTGGACGTATCTAAACAGGACAGAAGTGTCAAAATGTTCGTGTTTGTCTGAAGTCTTGTTCAGCGTGCAGATGAGCGTCACAGATCTCATCTGTCAGGTTATTTTAGAACGCTGCTTTCTATGGGTGGAGCTTTTCTTTGACCCGTCTGGAACTTTTATATTAATTCCAACCTAGTTTGGATCAATGTTTTCCTGTTATTGTTGATCTTGTTGTGTCAGTAAAACATTTTTGCAGATTCACCAGAATTCTGTCAGACCCCCCCCCCCGGCTTTGATGGGGTCAGGACGGAGGGGATCGTGAGGAGACACCCACCTTCAGAGCGCCGATGACCGTCTCCATGTGAGTCTTCACCGCCTCATGGGAGAACTCGGAGCTGGCCAGCGCGCACATGCTCTCCAGCGCCAGGTAGCGCAGGTTGGTCTCCCGGTGCTGCAGGAACTGGCCCAGCTGGTTGCAGGCGCGGACCAGCAGGGTGGGTTCACTGGGAGCAAAGCCCAACATCAGCCAGAAGAGCAGCGTAGAGGAAAAACCAGAGCAGCCGGGGGGTCAAACGGAAGCGTGGCTCACCTGTCGTGGTGGATGATGAGGGCGATGGCTTCCAGCAGAACGGCGTTTCTGGCGTTGGAGTGCTGCACCTTCTTGGACTTGGGCGGCTCCTGAGCTTTGTTGAGGATCGTCTCCAGACACTCGGTCAGGCGACTTCGCAGGGCCGTGTCCTCTGTAACCACGGTAACACGTTTCATGCCTTTGAAGTCACAGGACTGAGACGCAGACGTGACTTAAAACCAACTCAGAGGAAAAACTACCACCATAGAGGGGGGAGACGATAACCCCATCATCGCACGTTTTTTTATTTAAGTGACAGGAATTCATTTGGTTTGTGATTTGAACTATAATAAACATCTTTGCTAATAATCTACTTTTTCTGTGAGTCCAGTGTTCAAACTTCAAGGGCTTCTGGGGGGAAAAGCTGCACCCTCCTGTGCAAAGGAGGGACAGTCCAGTAAACACTATGGGGGATTTTTTTAGTGAGTGTCTGATTTTTAATTAACTGCTCGCCATGTTTCAGTCCTTAAACACGGGCATAAAAGACAACAGCAAAACTAAAACAAAAAGAAGATATTTGCAGGAGGAACCCCCCCCCATCTGCACTCTGATCCGCTTGCCTGGCGGGATAATCAGACTCGAGTCCCTCTTCTGTTAAGAGCGGCAAGAAAATATTTGTCCGTTCGTGCTACGAGCACGCCGTCGGAGCGTGTACTCGGTGCGCCTGGAAACATCGTCACCACGTTTAGATCCTCGCCGAACCTCGATTATTGCGGCTTCATCACCACGGTGATCAAAAATCCCACACAACACAGCTCTACCACCATATGCCGATGATGTGACGCGCTTCAGATTATTAGAGTTTTTGTTCTCTTCTGGACTCAAAGGTCCTCAAATCCCCCAATTTCTGTTGTTGTGAACATCTTCAGGAAAGTTTAACTTCTGTACTTGTCCTGGTTTTAAATTGTTCAGCTCCTTCAGGAGATTCCTGCTTGTCCTTATTGGTGGTTTTAGAAAAATACAACTATTTTATACTCAAACAAAATGAGAAAGGCCTGAAGTCCTCCTATTGATTCTGTTTGAGAGCCGATCCCTTCAGGAAACAGCTAAAAAAAATCATTCAGTGGAGATCCAGATGTTTCATTTTCACGACTTTAACCATTTTCAGCTAATTACACTTAAAGCTGCTAATACAGAAAACCACTTTGATCCTTTTACTTTTTCTTTTTTCCCTCTTTTTAAGACTTTTTCACGTCTTCAGATCTCCATCCCTTTCATCCAGTCATGCAGCATTTCACTGCATTTCTGCTGCATGACTGTGACTTTCTTGCAGCTTTTCAGCCTCTTTAGCTGAGAACATGTGGGACAGGACATGGAAAAGGTCCAGGCGGCACCGCTGAAACCCACCGGGTGGGGGGTAGCACTGCAGCAGGCGCAGCAGCTTGACGGACAGCCACGGCGCAGCCACAAAGTAGTAAGTGTAGTCCTGCAGGTCGATGGAGGCGGACGTGACGATCTGAGCGACAGAAGGAGAAGTTAGACCTTCCGGCGTGACGAGGACAAGCAGACGTCCAGACGGAGCCCCACCCTGCTGAGGCGGGTCACCGCCAGCGACGCCGACGTCTTGAAGTCATCCGGACTCTTCTGGGCCAAAGTGATGATGAGGCTGGTGGCGGCCGTGACCACGCCCTGAAAACCGGCAGACGTGGAGAAAAGTAACTTAACAAAACGTAACATAAATCCAAATGTATCCTAAATCTGCTAAACGCTATGAGGAACCACATCTACAACAAACCCCATAGACATTTGCATGACTGTGATAACTCCGCCCCCAAAACCGTGGCCATAACAACCGAAAACAGAAATGACCAAACTAGGAAAAATGAACTTCTACGTTTGCACGCAGAGGGCGCCACCCTGAGAACTGAGATGGAGAGCCCCTGACAGACCACCAGGTCATGTGACCAGAGGGCGGGTCTTACCAGGTGCTGGTCGTTGAGCAGATGCACCACCCGCGCCGTCCACTCCCCCATGGGGACGAGGTCCGGGGACGTCCTGTTGAGTCTCAGCAGACACAGCGCCGCGCTCTGCTTCACGCCGTCCATGGAGTCTCTGGAGAAGCAGCAACCAATCAGAACAACCGTCAACCTGAACTACTGTTTCTACAGGTAAGACACCTGTGGCTAAAGGGGAGGAGCCAAAACACAGGGCGTGGTCTGGATTCATCAGTTCCTCCTCAATAAAACCAATTATTTTAATCAATCTTCTCTTTTAAAAATAGAACTGCTTTAATTTTTTTGTCTGTTTTTCAAACAAAACATATTTTTGGTTTTAGTTTTGTTCAGTTTAATTCTGAAAACAGTTTTTATAAACAAACTGAATCGGACATTTAAAAAAAAAGAAAAAAGGGTTTGATTCATCGATTCACGTTGATTCACAAACCAGGTTCTTCTGGACAGAACCGGTCTGGAGTTCTGCAGAGACAATGGTCGGGTCTGCAGACGGCGGCGTGGATCCTCGTTACGCGGCGAGGGACCTACCCCGCCACCAGGATCCTGGGAACCTCAGCGGCGAAGGCCTCCGCCATCTCTCTGCTGCCCACGTTGGCGATGCAGTGCAGGGCCAGGTTCATGAAGGCGGGGTTCCGACTAGCGAGGTCGTTCTTGATGGCGTTGTTGATCAGTCGGATCAGGTCGCTGTTGGAGTTCACCAGCACTGAGATGAAGAGGTAACCCTGAAACACGTGACGGAGACGGCGTCAGCGACCCATCTCTGCCGCTCGTGGACAAACCCCCACGGCGTCCTTACGATCTGCTTCTCCGTGTACTTGTTGGAGCTGAGCAGGTTGACGGCCTCCATGTGTCCAAAGTCGATGTCGTGACCCAGCAGGAAGATGAAGAGCAGCTTGCAGACGTACTTCTTCTTGCTGTAGCCGTCCAGAGCCTTGTCTCCTGTCCACACAGGAGGAGGAGGAGCAGTGAGACCGACCGTCTGAAGGTGAAGACTACCTCTCTGTGGGTTTGGACCACGGATGGCGCTCAGCAAACGCCTCTCACCTGGGAGCGTGTGGTGCTACGTGCACACCGGGCACGTGACGCGCGTTCAAACACCAGTTTGGAGCCCATGGTGTTCACACTGGACGGTCACTACTCCATACTGACGCATGTTGGAAGAGGCCTGCTGGGAAAAGTCCGAGCGGAGTAAATCTGGTGACTCTCGCTCCAGACTTTTTCTTTCTCAGCTCGATTCCGATAAATGAAAGACGATCGGCTCGAACCCCAATTACTTATTTCTCCTCCATGATCCATCCCTAAACGGATGGCTGATAGGTCAAAGTTCAACTGGTTTAACGTTCATGGGGCGTTCACTGGTTCCGTGTTTCGTACAGAGTCTGAAAACGATGCGTGAATGCAAGTGTTGTGAACTCGGCAGCACAACACGCATGTTCGCATGTTTACATGGACTTTCAATGGAAGTGGCCGCCTGAGCGCGTCGCAGAGGACGGCGTGAACGTAGTCTAGCGCTGGACAAACACACATTACCTCTGGAAAAACGTTTCAACAACTACAATAAAGTTTACAGTAATGAAGTGACGCCGTGACGCCTTAAAAACGTCAGATGCTCTTCAGCCTCTGTGGTGCTACATAGCAACCAATATTTTAGTCATGAAGATTTTTGTGCTTCTTTGATGGAACAAATCTGGAAAATTATCTTAGCAACCAGTTTGCACATTAGCCACGCCCATTTTGTGATGGACACCTGAGAAAAACAGCCAGAATGTTGAATGTTATTGCGCTGGCCTAAACGCCGGTTGGTAACCGTAGCAACAGAAACCTAGGTGGACTGATGTAATTCCACAGTTTATCAGAACAGCAAGACGGCAGAAAAGACGTCTGTCCTTCAGATGTCAGCTACTATCCTGTGATCTGATATTGATTTATTGTGTAAGTGACGTGGTGTGAGCGGCATAACAGCCGTTTTCTGAGATGAGTAGACTTTGGAGAAGCACCTCGCTACGACAGTATCCTTTAGAGCCCAGTTCCCTCCACAGAGAGGAGTTTGAATGTTTATCCTTCAGCCTAAAGACCTGCTGTCATCGCCTGTTGTCCAGACAAAGGTCAGAACCACAGGAGCTGTACTCAGAACCCAAACGGACTCAACAGATGTGCCGAGTCGGCCCTGAAGGAAACCGGACCGCCACGAAGGAAAAAGGAACTGACAGACGAACAAACGGATATTCCAGGTACGAACGCGTGATCCAGACACAAGAATTCAAAATGTGTCGCCTTCTTTCCTGCCCTGGAGCTGCTTTGCTCCAGCCACTGAGGTCCACAGCCTTGCTCAAGGGCACCACAGTGGGGCAAACACAGCCGAGTATCAGCTGGACAGGGACCTGAACCAGCAGCCCCCTTCAGAGATCCATGCACCACTGCCGAGCGGTTCCGCTCAGTTAGGAACCCAATGTCAGGGTTCACGGAACCCGCTTTGGACCCAAAGACAAAACCGTTGACTCACCTTTGAACTTGGAACGGATGTTGGCCAGCTCTTTGTTGATCCTCTTGACTTCTGCCTCCTTGCTTTTACCTGAAACAGAGCAAACAGGTGAGGCCACAAGATAAAATCTTCCGGATGAAGTTCTGTGATGCCAGCAGTCCAGAACCCGGAGAGGTCCGGTTCCAGAGTGGAGTCTCCCTTTCCAAACCGCGATGAAACGGACTACATTGATCATGAGAAAGCAGCTGCCCCACACCATCACTCTTCCCCCTCCGTGTCTTTGATTGATCTACATTTTCTTCCTGTGAGTAAGTTCCTCACTCACATACTGCTGTATGCAGAAGATAATAATTTGTCCTGAAGATCGATCTAAAGATAAACCACTCTGGTCATAGATGAAACCTTTAGCTCATTTGATGCATGACATAACATTATCAACTACCACCAAAAACTCTGTTTGTTCAGATGAAAATGGCGTTTTTAACACGATCTTGTAGAATCTTTCTGATGACAGACATGTATAAAGAGATTAAGATTAAAACGGAGGATTTGTTTAGTAGCACACAAAAAAAGAAAGGTTAGGTTGGGAGGGGGGCTGTAAGCTAGCAGGAGAGAGAACTAAGAGCTGGCAGCAACAGGGGGGGGGGGCATAGGTGCTCTGAATTGTTCATGAACTCTTGCTGCGTTTGCAGAAATGATGTCCTGACTTTAAGGGCCACAGAGGAGCAGTCTGTGGGTCCAGAGCCTGATAGCAGGCGCCTGTCAAAGCCCATATCAACACACTTCCTCCCCCGTTTCACGTTCGTGTTTACCTCCTCAGGTGAACGTTTATAAACCCAGATGGTGAGGCGGAGGTTGTCCTGGAGTACTTCAGAAAGTAAACGTCCATCAAATCTGTGTGAGTTTCTCTAAACGCAATGATCAAAACACATCTAAGTGTTTGCAGGTTATTCTGATGTCATGATGTGATTTCACCCTGGATACGTCTCTGATGATCAGATGAAATTTCTCTGATGATTCCGTCCGTGCCTGCGTGCACGCGGGTCCACGCCCGTTAACGTCACCTTAGCATGATCGCGGAACTAACGGCTGAGAGAAACTTCACAGCCGGGTTTGAAGAGTTCCACACAGAGGCGGTCACGCCACGGACGGAGTAGGACCGGGTTGCCCCGTCCGGGCGGAGCCGCGGATGTTAAGCCTTTAGAGCGGGGGACCAGGGAGGAACCTTTTTTATGACACCGACGAACTTACAGTTCCTGATGTCGGAGATGAAGACCGCAAGGCCGCGCATGCCGTCCCCCTTAGACACCGCCGGCATCTTCGCTCAGTCAGTCCGACCTTCCTATGCCGAAGGGTTCCGGGAAAACAGCTCCGTGGTCCGGGGAAGAACTTTTGAAAAAGTTGTTTTGCTAACCGGCTAAAAGCTAGCTCGCTCTACTTCCGCCTTATTCTTCTTCTATGGTTGTAACGGGGCGGTCGTCAGCAAACAGCCGTTGGTCGCCAAACCGCCCCCATCTGAACAAAGATCGTCTAGGATCGTCGGAAGCCTCACTACGCACCTCTACCTCTACACAGCCACCACGTACAATTTTGCATTTTCCCCGTAGGAAAGTTCGGTTCTTCATGCGTGCTAAATGTAATATACGTTTATATACGTTTCTTGCGCCCGTCATCCACGAATACATGAATTTTATCGTGAAAAGAGTAGACAAAATCCAACAACAGGCAGCTGTTTCGGGGATGTCAGTCTGTGGGAAAGGAACTACACAAACCATCTTCTAGTACATAAAAAATATAGTTAGTTTTTGCATTTATTTCTCATATGACTAAGTTAACATGACACATTTGTATTATTATGGGCTAGAGATTGGTTGCAAGGCTGAGCCTGTCATGGTAAAGTTGGGCCTCCAGACCAGCAAATGGCGATAGTGCGCCATTCAGCTGTCTGCTACCCGCCATTCTTACCCCAGAAGAAGGACAGAACTCCGTCAGTCCCCTTTAGGGTTAGTAAAATACACAGTTAGCTTAGCCCGATGTGCTAGCCACCGGGAGACCGGGGCGCCGCGGGTCCAAGGCCCGCAAAGATTCCCTTCCCGCGGTTTCTTTGGAGTTTGTAAACGAGCGCCTGATAGTTGCGGTTGGAAAAACATTCAGAGTTAAGACCACCAGCATCTCCGTGACCGGAGGCTTTCAGAGTCCGGGAGCGAGCGAGTCCGCGTCCAGCAGGTATGCAGCATGGCTACGGTAAACCCTGACGAACGGAACCAGGCTGAGGGTTTGTGGGGGGAGTACATTAATGAGTCAGGAGACTGATGCTTGTGGAAAGAGTCGAAAAACAACGAACATTTCCGAAAACGCCCGAATGAAGCAGCGAAGCCCCGCTAGGGTTCATTCAAACACCAAGAAACGCCGAGCACTGGGGGGCGTGGTCAACGCTTACTTAGGGCGTGGCAAAGGTGTTTTTCAAGTGGGCGTTTCCAATGATGTGTACTGGGCCTGAATGTGAGCTGACACGGGTTAAGTGGTTCTAAACCTGTTTAAATGGATGCAGTTTTCTCAAAAACGAGCTTAAACTCCGCCTAACTAATGCAGCAGCAGTTTTACATCCAAAACTATCTGAATAAAGTTGAAGTTTATTGATATTTGTAATGTCAGTACCTGTGGGGTATGGAGTCCTATACTGTTCATAATTAAATACATAAATATTTAAATAAATAAATGTGACCTCATGCAAATACACAATCAACCAATAAATCTTTTATAAATATATAAAAAGATCATGAAATTGTGAAAAACCTGCACACAGATTTCGAATTACCCATTATATTATTCAATATATTTCATTTTGCGTTAACAAACTGTTCATTATTTTAAAACAGCATTTTAAAATATTCATTTTAATCATGTGGAATATTATTATAATTCTACGTCTTTTTTCAGAAACTCAGATTTCAAAATCAGTATTTTCAAAAATAGCTTTGTTTTTATTTCATGTTGCTGTTTTTCAGAATGACTTATTTATTTCATGAAGAGATTTCCAGCAGAATGAGTCTGTCTGTCAATCAGTGAAAGTGGGCGGGATCTAAACGCACATTGGCTCATCCATGAAAATCGACTCATATTCCTCGATATCCGCTCTGCGGTGTGCCAGTCAGAGAGATGAAATATTTCAGCGACATCTGCATGGATTTGGATCAAATAGAGACAAACTATCTGTCTGCTGCAGAAGGTGCAAACATGGACGACTCTGTTTTTGTAGTTTAAGGGGGTTTGTGTGGACCAAACTACAGAGGAGCTCCGGTCTCATCTTGAAGTCCCCCGTTGAAACACTCGGTTCACTCAGCTCTCCTTTGCTCTGCAGCTAACAGCTCTGCTGTCTGAGCTCACAGATCCAGTCTGACGTCATCTTGCCTCATGGCGGCTCGCAGGAGGAGGCGAGCTGGCGGATCGACGGTCAGACCAGGCAGCTGCGGAAAGCAGAACAAGCCTGCTTGGGCCTCCTGAACCTTATGATATTTTTCTCTTTTCATTGAGACAATGATTATAAATCAGGTCCTCTGATTTTAATTTTCCCTCTCGGGGAAAATGTTGAACCTTTCCTGCGATGACGTTTCTGACCGTGGTCGGAAAACACAGCGGAGATCCGGGGTTTGATTTGGGGATCATAGAAGCTAAGTGGAGGCCAGCCTAACTTAGGCCACTACTAGATGTTCATGAGAAGAGGAAAACCGCCGAACCGACCACACAATCACCTGAATTATGCACACTCGCCCAAAGCCACTTTTTTCGTAAATTTAGAACCAAAACTGCCCAATTTCGTGTAACACTGTGGATGTGTTGAGGTGCATACTCCCCCTAGTGTTGAGGAGTGGGCATCGCGCCGTCACGTTCACTGAAGCATCTTCGATCGATGTAGTCGGGGTGCTGCTGCTCATGTCTGAGTAAAGGAGTAGCCAATCACAAAAGTGTCTCCGCCTTGTCTGGTTTGATTGACAGACAGTCATTCTGCTGAAAAAGCTCTTCATGAAATAAGTCATTCTGAAAAACAGCAACATGAAATAAAAACAAAGCTATTTTGGAAAATATTGATTTTGAAATCAGAATTTCTGAAAAAAGACAGAATTATAATAATTAGACAGATAATAATGATTAAAAATGAATATTTTAAAATGCTGTTTTAAAATAATTTACAGGTTTTTAAACAAAATGAAATGTATTGAATAATATAATAGCTAATTGTGCAGGTTTTTTCATAATTTCATGATCTTTTTATATATTTATAAAGATTTGTTGGTTGATTGTGTATTTGCATGAGGTTATATTTATTTATTTTATTATGAACAGTTTAGGGCTCCATAGTGGGGAGCTGCCTTGAATGTGTTCATTGTTAATTTTTTGAGTCTTGTTTTAATAAATAAATAAATAAATGTCTTTTAAAAAATCCATTTCTTTCAGGAAAAGTTCTGCTAAACAGCACATTTTAAGGTGTTTTTCTACCCATTTCCAACTTGTGTTCAGATAGTTTTGGATGTAGACATTTTACTGAAACTGAGTCACTTTATCAACTTACTAATAACCCTCTTTGCTTTTTATTTATTTTTAACAAATCTTGAGGTTTGTTGAAAATACACAGCACTCAACCATTATTAAGACTAAAAACTGTCTCTGCATTTCTTTTCTACAACGGAGTATTAAGGCCACAGAGAAAAAATCATATGAGATTTAAAGTCGTAAACAACTGTAGCTTACCATCACCAAGTATGAATGAGGAGTGAATGAATAATGGACATAATGTAAGCGCTTTGGGTGTCTTGAAAAGCGCAGATAAATCCAATCCATTATTATTATTATTATTATTATTACCATTTAACAGTTATGACGTTTGTCCTCATGGGAGGACAAACCCCTGCATGGGATGTACCACCGGACCATAACTGAAGTGGCTGATATCAAGAAGTCCTACCAATGGCTAGAGAGGGCTGGCCTACAGGACAGCACTGAAGCACTGGAACCATAGAGGCTCAGATCTACCCCACCAGATAAGACCCAAGGTGTAGATCTACCACACCAGACAAGACCCAAGGTGTAGATCTACCACACCAGACAAGACCCAAGGTGTAGATCTACTACACTAGACAAGACCCAAGGTATAGATCTACCACACCAGACAAGAACAACGTGTAGGCTGTGAAAAGAGGCGCCTGAAACAATCCAGCACATAACTGCAGGATGTAAGATGCTGGCAGGGAAAGCATATGTATGTATGTATGTATGTATGTATGTATGTATGTATGTATGTATGTATGTATGTATGTACGTATGTATGTACGTATGTACGTATGTACGTCCATCCATCTAGAACTAAGTCTTAGAAGAAAATACTCGATGACAAACAAGAAAAGGACAAATCTATAAAAGTAACTTTAGCTTTGTGCTTCTGTAAACCTGCTGGACTGTTGTTGATCTCATCAAGTCTACAGACGTTTTGTTAAACTGTTTCATTCTTTTGTAAATAGTTCTGAGCTCAGATCTGTTTGGAACTCACTACTGCTGGATGTGGAATCCGATCCGACCCGTATCTGTGGTCCAGCGTCTGTCCTCTGCTAATTCAGCGTCATTAGCTTTGTTCAGCATTGCTCGTACTTTGAGTATTGTTGAGCTTTTTAAAAGTGTTTTTCATCAAATTGTTTTTTATTTTAATGTTTTTTGCATTTATTTGTGTCTGGAATTAAATCTTGGTTCTTTCACGCTAAGTTTTAGTTTTAAATCATTCATTCTTTTATTCGTTCATGTAACATTTGGTGCTTCATTCTGCATTTTTGACATTTTCTATGTCACTACTTCAGAATTTTGACCTGTTTCTACACACTTGATGATCAGACATGTGCATTCACTCTCTGTTTGTGTGTTTTCTCCTCCAGACCTGCAGCAGACGGCTCTCTGTGATAACCAGGAGGTTCTGACTCCAGCATGGACCAGGAGACGCAGACGCCTCCTCCACCAGCTCAGAGGGAGAACGTCGGCGTTTTCCAGGAGGAGGAGGAGGAGCTTTCCCTGAAGCAGGAACCGGAAACTCCGGAGGAAAGCGAGCCGAGTGAAGCCGAAGAAAGCAGCGATGAGGGTTCTGAGCGGCAGGGGAGCAGCCAGAACCGGCTGTGGGTCCAGAGAGGAGGCCGCTCAGGTGAGGAGCTGCACCTTTGAGGAGATGTCGTGAGATACTCCAGAAGGTTTTTGGTGGTGGATCAATAAATGTCCTGCAGCTGACATTACAGAAGGTTTATGGATAAAGTCACTGAATTTGGTGCAAATAAAGCATAAAATCTGCAGTTTTTAACTATTTTTAAACAACAAATGCAAAATTTGTTGTTTGACGTTTTCCAAGCTGATGTTTTTATGCAACGATGATGATAAATTACTGGGTACTTCTTTAAATCCTTCTGTCTCTATTTAATCAGAAATTCAGTTTCACCTTCATCATCACTTTTATTCAGCTAATTTATTTAGATTTTAATTTTTTTGCTTCTAATTCAGAGAAGATAAAACGATCTTTATATAACCGATCAATTCAGATGATGAAAAGGGTTTTATGAAGCAAACGCTTGGTTGTCTGATTTAACAGGGAACGTTTGAAGCTCACGCTGTGGAAAAAGTAACTAAGTAACTAAAGAAAGTAACTACAGGTTTATTATAACTGATGCATGAAATGAGTATTTATTATTAGTTACTCTGATGTCCAAAGGCGGCTGGAGATGCGGATGGGAATGAATAACAAACTACTGTCCACACAAAAAGTCAAGGTGTTCTCAATCTTTATGTCGTTTTAAGGCAAAATGTGGGGAAAATGCCCCCATTGAAAATGCTGTGGCAGCCTACGGTGCAGCAGCATGGAAGCATGGAAATCACCAGAGGGAGCCTCCATCTTGAAAACAGGTCCTCCTTTACAGGTGGTTGGCTCCACCCCTTACCAAACAAACACAATTAATCATTTTTCTTCAAATGTAGAATCAGGTTTGTCCTTGAGTTGACGGTTGGACCCTACAGAAACGTGTTCCGTGTCTGAATGTAGTGGTTCTGTGTGAATCAGAGGCCGACTTCAGTGCCGTGCTTTGGGGTTAGGAGGACGTCTGAAGGCAGCAGCTGCCGTCCTCTCAGCTCCTCCACCAGAGACCCTGAATCCAGGATCTGAGCAGTGTGTCTTTGTTTTTTCAGGAGAAATGTAGTTCAAATATTTATGGTTCCGACTGTATTTCCAAATGAAGTGGAAGTGAAGAGTCAGAGAGTCTGTGTGAACTTCTGACGATTCTCCCTCCAGGCCTGCAGTGGAGCCACGCCCACCAGGAGACGCTCGACAGCGACCAGCAGCTCAGTTCTGAGGAGGAGCCAGATCTGGTGGTGATCAAGGAGGAGGAGGACGATTTCTTCGTGGATCAGGCGGAGGAGCAGGTCCGACTGAAGCAGGAATTTGGGACTTTTACGGTGACCAGACCCGATGAGGAGAACGACCACAGCGGCCCAGAACCGAGTCGTGCTCGGCTCCTTTTCAGCTCCTCCTCTTTGGCCGAGAGGAAGGGCGAAGGAGGACGCAAAGACTCTGTTCCAAACAGGGTCATCGTGGGAGACCCGTCACGTAAACAAAACTCACAAACAGGTAAACAGGTAAACAAAGCCCCCGGCAGCTCTGCTGGACCCGCCCCCACGACCCAGAGCTTCAAGCACTACGACGCCTGTGGGAAGGCGTTTTTATGCGACAAGTGCGGAAAAGGCTTCAGGCAGCAGGGCCATCTGAATTCCCACATCCGGATCCACACAGGTGAGAAGCCTTACCTGTGTAAGACCTGCGGGAAGAGCTTCTCGCAGTCCTCCGTGTTCAGGAACCACATCATGATCCACACCGGCGAGAAACCCTTTTCCTGCAAGATCTGCGGGAAGCTGCTGCGCTACAGCAGCAGCCTGACGGGCCACATGAAGATCCACACGGGCGAGAAGCCCTACGTCTGCAAGGTGTGCGGCAAACGCTTCTGCCACAGCAGCGGCCTGGTGTCCCACACCCGCAGCCACACCGGCGAGAAGTCCTACTCCTGCCAGGTCTGCGGCAAATGCTTCAGCCACAACAGCACGCTGCTGCGCCACACCCGGACGCACACGGGCGAGAGGCCCTTCCCCTGCCAGACCTGCGGCAAGCGCTTCAACAACAACAGCCACCTGACCATCCACATGCGGACGCACACCGGCGAGAAGCTCTTCTCCTGCGACGCCTGCGGGAAGAGCTTCAGCCACGGCAGCACGCTGCAGCGCCACGCCCGCATGCACACCGGGGAGATGCCGTCGTCCTGCAAGGTCTGCGGGAAGCTGTTCCGCTACAGCAGCAGCTTGGCCAGACACATGAAGATCCACGCCGGCGACAAGCCGTAGCTCCGCGGCGTCTCCGGGGGGCTACAGGTTCTCGTCGGTGTGCGTCCTCATGTGCAGGGCGGCGTGGGACAACCTCAGCGTTCCCTGCATGAGAGGACGCACACCGGCGAGAACCGGTTTTGTTTGCCTGTGACGCCAAGTGTTTCAGCGGCGACGCGCCAGGCAAGGAGAAAACATGACATCCTAACGTCTGGATTTACTTCACAAAAACACAAGAAAGGGATGTGGCAGAACCAGGATCTGGTCCTAATCTGGATTAACAGGAAATCCTCATAAGGGCGACGCTTCGCCGCAGCCTCACAGATCTCTGTTTTCAGATGTGTTTGTGCTGTTTTACGCTCTGGGACTGTTTCCTCTGTTCTTCACGGATGCTCCAGGGATTCTCCTTCCTGCTCTCCCATCTTTACAGTTATCAGCAAAGGTAGCAGAGATCTGGGATTCTCAGGGTGGAGCAGTTTTGGTGGAAGGCCACAGCGGAGAGAGTTGCAGGATCTTCTTCAGGATCCATAACTGCTGCCAAAACGACAAACATTTCAGATTTGTTCCTTCTTCTTCTCCCCATCGATGATCCGTTGTTTTGCCGTTTTTCTCTCCGCCGTCGCCTTTTGCCTCCTCGTTTCGGATCTCAGGACGTCGTCCTTTGGGACAGCTGGACTTGGAGCTTCTTCATGTCTCTGAACTGATCTGAAGAAGAAACGATAAGATCCGCCTCCAACCTCAAGAATGGAGTCCTGTGAAAACCGACCACGAATCTCCACAGATTAAGATCATCTGGATGGAATTAGACTGTAAACGGTCTAAGAAGGTGTTATTTCCTTTAGATGTAGCTGCATTAAACATGCTAACAACATGACTGTGACAAACACTTGGAAAATGCAATTCAACCTCTTGAATTATGAAGGATCCTAACATTTAATGGAAAGTTTTTTAAGTGAGATGTTCAGACTCTAGTGTCTAAATGAAAACACTAAGAAAACAATAGAAGGTAGTTTAACTTTGAAAAGCTCTCATTATCTGTTACTATAGTTTAGCTTTTTATCCTTTAGGTTTAGTAAACAGTTATTTTGTGACTGAGAACCAGAACATTAAAGCTAAAATAAATCTGTTTGAGCTCCGTGTGTTTAATGGGATGGAAAGTTCAGATGCAACAAAGAACTTTTTCTGTAGAAAATGTTTTTGTTTTTTATGCTTTGGCTGAACAGAAATCAGCTTCAAGGACAGAAACATTTCTGACACCTCCTGTGGGGATGAAAGGAAAGCTTTGAATGGGAGGGGCCAGAGTCTGCTCCGCCCACCTTCATTAGCGTTTGTGTTCGTTCTGACCTTTGAAAACATCAGAACCAGAAGACGATCATGCTCCTCATCCATCTGGAACCAGCCTTTCCACGTCTGACCTTTAACCTGCTGCACATCCCTCTATCCGTTTCTCTGCCTCGCCTGAACACTCCCACCTCTCCTCCAAGACCCCATACGACCTTTTGTTTGACCTTTGCTACCTGCGCCTTGCACTCCTGTCTGCTCAGTGTCCCATTCTCTGAACTTCCTCATTCCATCTCCAAGTCTCCTGATCTGCTTTTATCGTTCCAGATGAAACACCAAGAACCTTCTACTGCCATACAGTTGGGGACGTTTCTGTAAAATGTAATAATTTTTTTTTATCAAACCACCCCTAACCTTTGTTCTGTCATCACCAAAGTGCCAATCATCCGGGTATGCTGCCCCCTGCTGGTAGCTTCTTCCTAGTTCTATATTTTACGACAACCCTTACGGTTTGACGGCAGGTCGTCGTCATAACAGCGACCAACATGGCGGCGGCTGCTGCGGGTTCAACGGAGAGCCGGGAAAGTTCGGCGGCGGGAGACGGCGCGGCTTCTCCCCGAGACCGGCCCGTTTGCCTGCTGGTTCTGGGTATGGCGGGTTCCGGGAAGACCACCGTCGTTCAGGTGAGTGACTGACCGGCGTGGCGCGCGGCCGGCGGCGTCTTTTCATCCTCCGTCACCGTCTATGTGCTGAAACCACATCATGACATCCTGTGGTCCCATCTCAACAAACTTCCTGATGGAAACGATTCTGGATTTGAAATGTTAATTCGAACGAGCGAAAATAACCAAGAATGGGCGGAAAATGTCTGAATATATGGAGGAATTTGAAGCCACGTGAGAAAAATAAGAGAAAATCGAAATTCTAAGTAGTGAAATGGAAAAAGTGGAATCTGCTGCAGTAGGCTATCATCACTACTCCATAAGCATAACTACTACAAAAAACTACTTAATTATCAAGTGCTCCGGATTTTAAAAGCACTGCTCACTCATTTTTTGTTTTTCTCAGATTATAGAGCTGATATGAAGTTTGAATTGGAGATGTTTATGAAGCGATTTTTAGTCTGACCAAATATGGATTTGAAATCAAATTTCTTGTTTGGTTCCACCTGATTTAAAGGTTTCAGGCTAACACTACATAAATGCTGTATTGACAATATAAAAGACGTTTCAATTCCAAGCTGCTTCCTGTCAGGTCCTCACCTTCACGGCTTTTCCCGCAGAGGCTGACGGCTCATCTCCATTCCCACAAAGCTCCTCCTTATGTCATCAACCTGGACCCGGCGGTCCACGAAGTCCCCTTTCCAGCCAACATCGGTGAGGAACAGTCTACTTACTGGACACACAGTTTCACACAGTCCTGCTATGGTTTTTGTAACACACAACATTTAAAGACCAGGAAACTTGGTCAAAGATTTTCAGAAGAAAAGCTGAAAGGTTTCTGGATTCAGACACTTTTGAATCCTGGAGTTGAAGACAAATAAATGTTTCATCGACGTGACGGTTCCCTCTGTGACTGAAATAATCACTGACTGTTTCTCTGTTCTTAAAGTAGAAAAAGATGTTTTTTTTTTTTTCAGTTTGTGTTTAAGTGCTTCGCATGTTTGGATTCTGTTCTCATGGACGTTTTCCAGACTTTTGTCTGAGCAGCACAAACCACGCACTGCTAAAAGCACCGGCAGCTCATATTTTTCATTTATTTTATTTTACCAGGAAATTCCATTGAGACTACATCTCTTTTTCAAGAGAGACCTGGGCCAAAGGGCATCAGTACAAAATAAAATGCGGTTAAAACAACTGAAATAAAAATACATTACAACATACAAATGCAATAAAAATTGAGATGAACATTAGGGCAATGACTAATGGGTTAATTAAGAGTGGTACAGATAGGTCAAGGGTGACATGTGCATGTTTCTTTTAAGAGCTCAGAAAGTTTTGCTTTAAAACAATTCAAGGGAATAAGGTCACTTAAATGCAGAGAGTTTTGAATATTATTCCAGGAAAGCGGAGCAGCAATGGAAAAGGCTGTTTTTCCTAATTCACTGAGGAATCTAGGGACATAAAGAAGCAATCTGAGTGAGGAACGAGAGTTATATATGTTGTTAACAGGAGAAAGAAGACGGCACAGATATTGAGGTAGTTTGCCGAGAATGGCCTTATAGGTGAATATTAGCCAGTGTTTCTGTCGCCTGACTTTGAGTGAAGACCCAGAGAGCAGAGAGTACAGTTCACAATGGTGGGTTCTGTATGCAGAGTTTGTGATAAAACGCAAGGCACTGTGATAAACTGTGTCCAGACTACGGAGAGTTGACGAGGCAGCATTCATATACAGAATGTTCCCGTAATCCAAAATTGGGAGGAAAGTGCTCTGAACGAGTCTTTTCCTCACACCTGGGCTTAGACAAGATTTATTTCTGTAGTAAAAACCCAGAAGTGCTTTTAGCTTTTTTAGCAAGTGGTCAGTGTGAGAGGTAAAAGACAATTTGTCATCAATCCACACACCCAGATATTTATATGAGGACACTTTTTCAATTTCCACCCCTTCCAAAGTATGAATATCAGCCTTCAGTACATCATGTGAATGAGACCTGGAAAATATCATGAATTGTGTCTTTTTAGCATTTAGGGTCAGCTGTAATTGATGAAGAAAATACTGAAGTTCATTGAAGGCTTCCTGGAGCTCATTTACAGCAAGATGGACTGAAGAAGCAACTGTGTAAATGATGGTATCATCTGCATAGAGATGGAATTTAACATTTGGCAAATGACTACCCAGGTCATTTATAAAGATGGTGAACAGGATAGGAGCTAAGATGGATCCCTGTGGGACTCCACTATTGATGTTCATAAAGTCTGATTTTACATCTTCAACAATCACACACTGGGTTCTCTGTGAGAGATAATTTCTAAACCACCCAATAGCAGAATCCCCTATACCAATAAGACTTAGCTTTTGTAGTAGAAGCTGATGGTTTACAGAATCAAAGGCTTTAGATAAGTCCACAAATAGGGCTGCACAGTGCAATTTCTTGTCTAGGGCATTGATGATGTCATTTGTTACAGATACAGCAGCTGTTACAGTACTGTGGCCTGATCTGAAACCTGACTGAGTTTCACATAGAACCGAGTTAGATGCTAAAAAGAGTTTTAGTTGAGAGTTTACATGGGATTCTAGAATTTTTGCAAGAACTGATAGTTTGGAGATGGGTCTGTAGTTGTTTAGCTCGGATTGATCTCCACCTTTCAAGAGAGGGAGAACATGAGCTGCCTTCCAGACTTTGGGAATTATGTTTGACTGAATACTTAGATTAAAAATATGGGCGATGGGTTCAACAATAAAATCAGCTGCAAGTCTTAAGAAGTAGGGGTCTAGATCATCTGGACCAGGAGATTTTTTTGGGTCAATGGCTTTAAGAGACTGTAACAACTCTGAATTGGAAATTGGTTGGATGACAAATTTGATTGCATGAGAAGATGCAGAAGATGCTGTAATAGAGGAAGCGGGTAGAGGATCTGAATGACCAGACACTGGTGAAGATAAAAGAGGAGCTAAGCCCACTGAACTAAAATGTTTGTTAAATTGTTTTGCAATTTCCTCTTTGTGTTGTATGGCAACAGAGTTCACTACAAGGTTTGCAGGTGTAGTTGATTTCACATTTTGTCCAGTTAGCATTTTGATTTGTTTCCAGAATTTGGTGGGATTTTTAAGATTTGTTGAAACAGAGTTTATGTAAAAATCAGATTTAGTTTTCCGAGTCAAAGCGGTGCATTTGTTTCTCAGGGCTCTGAAGGTGATCCAGTCAGAGTTTGAATTGGTAAATCTAGAGCCTGAGGCTCAAAATTTTTAAAATGTCTATTAAAAATAAAGCGGGTTTAGATTTTACCATTTTGTCATTCCTTATTACTGCAATTGTGCAATGATCACTAACATCATTGCAGAATACAGCAGAGGAACTAATCTTATGGGGTTTATTCGTTAGTGCAATATCCAACAGAGTGGATTTATTTGAATCAGCTGAATTTAATCGGGTGACATTATTAATGAGTTGTGTCAAGCTTAGTGAATCACACAGTTCCTTAAAGTGATCCGAAACAGGAGAAAGCCAATTCCAGTTGAAATCCCCCATTATTAATATTTCTGAATCACAGAGGCTGTTGAGCACTTTAGAGAGAGAGGACAGAGTTTCTGGTTTGGATAAAGGTGGTCTGTAACAACCAACTAAAGTAAAATATAAAACCTCTGTCAGATTCACTCGGATGGCTAATAGCTCAAATTGCTTAGGTTTAGTGATTGATACGGTTACCGAACAGCAACATTTAGACCTGACACAGATAGCTACTCCACCACCCTTAGCAGCTCTATCGGCTCTATACACATTATAGCCTTGAATAGCAATATTATTGTCAGTAACAGTCTTTTTTAACCAGGTCTCTGAGAGAACAATTATATCAGGATTAGTTGTAAGAACCCATAATTTGATCAAGTCCAGTTTTGGCAACAAACGTCTTACATTGAAATCCAAGTCCAGTTCTACATTTAAAGTGTTCAGGTGTAATGTCTTGAAAAGGCCCCGGATTAAGTTGCACATTACCAGAGAGCAAAAGCAGTAAAGAAATTATACATTTTAATCTATGAATGCGTTTGTTCATATTAATATTTGTTCCGTTAGAGATAAAATGTGACCCATTCTGAGGTGCAACACATTGAAATGTTGCTTTGGGGATGAGAGATGGAATTGGACAGATCTGATGTTTTTCTTCTTCATAGACATAGATAGATATAAACCTTTGTTTCTATGGAAAAAGTAAGAATATTCTTGATTCTGATTGGCTGCTGGGTGTGGAATAAAAAGTGATAACCGCACACCTAAAAAAGTAGTTCCGGTCACATAGCCTAAATGTTCTGCGCTGGCTTCTTTAGAAAAAACTTTATCGTCTGGAGTAAAACAAGCGTTAAAGAGGTGAACTCTGTCTCTGAACTGATACATCGTGATCATCAGTATATATATCACTTTCCTCTACGGGGCACTCGAGATCTGCGGCTAAGCAGCACGTTCTTACGTTACTGGACCACGCTGCACCACTTAGCAACTAGTCCACTTTATGTAATAAAAAAAAGCGATCCAAATGGAAAAACACCACAAGAATGAAGGACTTAAAACTGATTTGAAAATTCATTTCTTTTCTAAGTAACCATGGTATAACGGGTTAATGGCAGCCAAAGTCTACATTATCAGAATTAACACAATTAACCCTTACTTGATAAATCTTCAGACTTTTCTTGGCATCAGACTTCAGAAAATAAATTATTAAAGTTTTTGATTCTAAATCTGCTTTCTGCTCTACTGTCCCCCTCCCCCAGACATCAGGGACACTGTCAACTACAAAGAGGTGATGAAGCAGTACGGGCTCGGCCCGAACGGCGGCATCGTGACCTCGCTCAACCTGTTTGCCACACGCTTCGACCAGGTGAGGTCAGCCAGCCGTACCGTCTGGTCTGAAGGAGGAAAAGCGACAGGCAGAAGCTCGGAGAACCTCAGAGACCAATGAAGGAGCACAACGCTGTTTGATACTAGAGCTAAATAAAAAACTCAGAGTGGCTGAAAGTAGAAAACAACATTTCTGAGTAATGCGTCTCACAAGATGTTAAAATCATGAAGTGAAAGTTTACAGAGAGGTTGGAACTTTGTCTGTTTGAGCCTCTACTGTGTCTGAATTCCCACTCTAACCCTTATACAGCGCGTTCGTCATGTTCTAGTTTGTCTGAATCTACAATGCCAAAATCCAGTGCCTTAGAAATTTCCCAGAAGTCTCTGAAAAAACCACTGTGCATCAATGCTCAGTAGAACATAGACCACAATGCATTGTGTCGGAAAAAGTTTTGCCAAAAAAATGTATTTAAATGTATTTTTTTAATAAACCATCAACGTTTGGTATAGTGCCCCACTATAAAGATGTTAGTAGTTGGGGGTTAGGGTGTGAATTCAGACACAAGCTTAGTCTGTAAAAGTCTCAGAACAGAATTTTAGAAAAGCTACAGACTAAATATTTTAGTTTAGACTGATGGAAACTGAAACTGCAGAGGAACTGTTGAAGCTGAACAGAACTGGACCCACTGACCTGCTGTGTGTGCTTTGGTTCCTGCAGGTGATGCATTTCATTGAGAAGAAGCAGCAGAACCACCGGTCAGTATAAACCAGCACCATAACCGAGAATGAACATCCATAGAGTTCAACAGGGTTAAAGGGGTTTGTGTGGAGCTGGGTTGCAGAATGCTTGTATGCTAACGGTAATAGAGGAGATTTAGAAAACGGAAAACCTGCAGACAGAATCTGTTCTGTTGTTATCAGACATGAACTACTGAGTTTCTACCTGGGATGGTACCGAACAAAAACTCTGTTCCATGTTGCTGCCAGTAACACATAAAATCGTGGATTGCTGTACTTTTTGAGGCTGAGATCAGAACAAGTGAAGCTCTGCAGCAGCACAGCGGCTAACAGGCTAATGCGCTTAGCATCGGCTAACAGGCTGTCGGCAAAGCGGGTCAAAGTTCTGCAGAACCTCTCAGTATTAGATTCTAGTTCAGCGACCTGATGGATCAGAGGGACGTGAACAACGCTCTGAAAAAAGGCCGGCGTCGTGGCGAGGAGCGTTGGTTTACTTCCGTGTGAGAAAGCGTGGCTCAGCGGTGCAGACATGTAAACAAAGCCTCTATGTCACGTCAAGGAAGTCTCCTTCATCCTGTCATTCTGCCTCATCATCATCACTTTGTTGTTCCTGGAAAGAATCCGTGATTTTGAATCTCCTGAACCGTTAGAAATACTGGAGAAGCTACAGTTAGCAATATTGAAAATAGACCACCTTATTTCCCCAATCCTACTTTTACAACCTTATTGGTTAAGAAACATTCATTCCTTTATTTCTCTTATACTGAAAAATCTTTTGTGGTGGAAATCAGACAATGTTGACTGTTCCCTTTCTATATTTGAAGTTACCAAAATAAAAGCAATCAAAGCATTTCTTAACATTGTGATCATTAAATAAACTGAATTTGACCATTTTATTAAATCTTTTTTTTTTTTTTTTTTTTTTTTAAAGAGAAAAAATGTGTTCCGGTCAATATCATCACACGTATCGTCTCGCCAATACACCCCCCTAATGAGAAATGACCAGCTCTAAAAAACGTCACGGCTGCTTTGTGGTCTCGTTAAGGTTTGTTGAAATGTCTCATTTTGTTGCTAATGGCAACCAAACAAAACATTTATCAGAACAATCCATCACCAAACCAGAGACCTGGAAGGATCTGAACGGCTGTCAGACTCATCGTAGGTTGTTGGAACTCAACAGTGTTTGTTTGTTTTCATCCCAACATCCATCCACGACAATATCCTGTAAACTGTGTTTGCGTGTCATCATATTACCTGATTGATGACATCACACTCATGTTTATGACAGAATGACGTTGCTTGTGTCTGAATTCCTTCCCTACTCATTCTGTGGAGCGTTCTGCATTTTCTAGTGCTCTCCAAATCTACACTTCCAAAGTTGAGTGCCCTAGAAATTTCCCAGAAGTCTCGATGCTCACTAGATCTGCCAATATAGACCACAATGGGGGTCTGCCGTGGTGCAGTGGTAGAGCGGTCGACTCCTGATCAGAAGATCAGGCTCGATTCCTGCCCTGCCCGCCCATATGCTAAAGAAGCGCCCTTGGGCAAGACGCCAGACCCCACACTGCCCCGGTGGGGGGTTGGCGCCAGTGTTCAGCAGCAGAGTGTGCCACCAGTGTGTGACTGTGTGCTTTTATAAAATGTATTTTTAAAAAATGTTTTCCTGATCTGAACTCAGTGGATTCATGAATGGTCGTCATTAAACGCTAGATTTTCACTTTGTGGAATCGGTGATGTCTATTGGCCGTTTAAAAAGTAGTGAGCGTGGCGTCCGACCTGCTTTTGTGTTCCAGGGCACTAGATAGTTTTTTAGTAATTAGGGGTTTGGGCGGGAATTCAGACCCAACCTTTAACTGTCATCTGTTTTCAGTCCAAATGTCCAAATTAAAGTGTTTGCGGAAACTCCGCCCCTTTATGGTCTGGTGGACCAGTAAGGTGACGGTCTCGTGCGCCCCTGCAGGTATGTCCTCATCGACACCCCCGGTCAGATTGAGGTCTTCACCTGGTCGGCGTCTGGAACCATCATCACGGAGGCTCTGGTGGGCGGAGTCTCCCATCGTCTACGGCGTCCTGAGGTGGTCGTGGTCGTCACCTTGTGTTTGTGTTTCAGGCTTCGTCCTTTCCCGTCGTGGTCGTCTACGTGATGGACACGTCCCGGAGCGTCAACCCCGTCACCTTCATGTCTAACATGCTGTACGCCTGCAGGTAAAGGCAGCCGGAGTTCAATCTCCCAGAATGCTCAGCGCCGCATCTCAGGTCTCAAACACAGAGAACTTGCAGTAAACGGCGTCTGCGGCGCTTTTCTACCTTCATTCAGGCCCAAAGTGCGTTACATCCAGACACACACATGCACACGCACGTGCACACACCATGCTGCCATGCGAAGGACCACCATGTCTAACCAGAGACACGTGAACAGGCAGAGCGGGTATCAAACCTGCCACTTTCTGATCAGAGCTGGACCCTCATACCTGGAAAGTTGACCGATTTACAAAATAAAAAACGAGCGTCTAAAACTGGAACAGACGGATTATTTCCATTCAAGCTTTTTGTCAAGTTTTTCCTGTAAACGCGTTAAAACTGGAAATAAAAAGCAGAACAAAGAAAAGTTATGAGTAGAACCAACCATCAGGGGGCGCTGTCAGCGCAGATGCCAGCTTCATGTCTTCTGGTGGTTCTTTTGATTTGGATGTGGATTTTTTTTCTTCTCCCTCCTGCCGCCCCCCCCTGTTGGTGTTTGTTGAATGATTTCTTCTTCTTTCTGCTTTCTTCTTCCTGCAGCATTCTCTACAAAACGAAGCTTCCTTTCATCGTCGTCATGAACAAGGTAGGTCGGTCCCGCCTCCACGCCGTCCCGCCGCCGTTCCCGCCGCCGACCGTTTGTCTGTTGGTTCTGCAGACGGACATCATCGACCACAGCTTCGCCGTGGAGTGGATGCAGGACTTTGAGGCCTTCCAGGACGCGCTGAACCAGGAGACGTCCTACGTCAGCAACCTGACCCGGTCCATGAGCCTGGTTCTGGACGAGTTCTACACCAACCTGAGGGTGAGAGTCCGGAGTCCATGGAGGTGCAAAGAGCGCTGATCCATGAGATCAACAGGGAACCAAATCCAAGTTCTGTCGGGACACATTAATCAATGCTTCAGCAGAAATCTGCCAGAGTTATTAGCACAGCGGCTACATTTCAGGATAAAACATTTACAACACAATACAATAGTATTAGTGGTCAAAACATTTACAAAGGTTATTTACAATAAAAACACAGCAGTACCATCCATAGAACAAACCGAGGCAGAGTTTAAGTGGGCGTGTCCCTACAGGTGGTGGGCGTGTCTGCTGTCACGGGAAGCGGGTTGGACGATCTGTTCGTTCAGGTGGAAGACGCGGCCAAAGAGTACGAGACGTGAGTCTGGGAAGCATAATGAGGCTTCAAACCCTCTGCTGCTTCATACGGTGAAAGTAACGAAGCTCCGCCTCCTTCCCCAGAGAGTACCGCCCTGAATACGAACGCCTCCGCCAGCAGCTGGTAAGTGTTTGGCGTTTGTGTGTGGGGTCGACCCCGCCGGCCGCTCTCTGAGTCACGCTCCTGTTCCCAGGCGGAGGCGCAGAGCAGGAAGCAGCAGGAGCAGCTGGAGCGGCTCAGGAAGGACCTGGGAGCCGTCAACGTGACCGGGACTCCGCCCACAGGTGGCGACAGCCCCGCCCACTCTTTAAAAAACCCAGTTTTTAACTCCAACTGACTCTGTGTCCGACCGCAGAGGGCGGCGAGGAGGCGGGACCCAGTGACCTCATCATGATGCGTGGGAACCCCGACGATGACGAGGAGGAGGAGGACAGCGACACGGACGACATCGACCACACAGGTGAGGAAGACGAAGGTGGACGGACTCCGTAGAAGCAGGCGGCCATCACAAACTCCGCCCCTGTTTGGTTGCTGTGGCGACTGAGCCAAATTCTGTGTCATGTGATCAACTTTTATCGGCCCCTGAGCGCCATCATGAGGCGAAACGAGAAAGACAAAGCATCTACGCATAATCTAGAAAACATCTTCATTAAGGGACAAACTCACTGGCTTCACTTCACACTTTCAGTTTGAAAACGAAGCAAAGTAAACTTAAAGGATGGCAAAATCCATAAAGAGCCTTTTTTCCATATTTACATAAACATTAAAACAGATTTTTAGTCTTTAGGGATGTTTGCTCTGCACTTTAACGGAACCGTGAAGATTTTCCTCCGTTTAGATTACGTCCAAACGTAAAGGTTTGACCCTAAACTGTTAGATCAGCGGCGCCGCTGGAGGTCATCCGGCGTCACCAGGCCAACCGGGAGGATCTTCTGCATGAAGACTGGTCTGGGCTGTGGTGGAGCGTCACTCCAGTGGTTCCTGTTGGAGACCCGTCTTCTGCTGCTGAACATCTAGACTCAAATCCAAAAATTACATTTTATTCAGCACCCCCCCCCCGCTAATGTGACCAATGGTTCAGTCCGACTGTAACGATTCTCTACCCTCTGATTAATTGACCCAAACGTCTGGATCTCATCTGTGATCGCCACAGCAGTTTCTGCTCACTTCACTCCCCACCCTTCCAGCTGCTGAGGACGCGCGTTCGATTCCCTCTCTGGACTAGGCGTGTGGATGTTTCCATCAGGGAGGGGGCGCAGAGACGCTAACATGTGAACGTTTGTGCTTGCAGTCACGGAGGAGAGCAAAGAGAGCGCCGCCTTCGGGAACTTCCTGAAGGAGAGACGGGAAGTGGTTCAGGTGCGGAACAGGAAGGGCGCCGTGCCTGACGCGCCGTGACCTCTGAGCGACTCCAGACCGTGGACTGGCACAGGCTACCGAGCAGGTGGTGTCTACACACAGTGAGACCTGTGGACTGATGGGGTGACCTTTGACCCCCATGCAGAGCTCCTGATCGGCTGCTTTGCTCCTTTAGAAAGTATTTTTATATGGAAATGTTTTTGTTTTATGACTGTTTGCTTTTGTGTGTGAACAGATTTATGATCTAAACAAATAAACACTTCAGTCAGTGGCCAGCATGTGACGGCGACCCAGACGCAGGAAATGCATTTTAACAAATGTTAGTTCTTCAGTTTTTACCTTTTATTTAAACACATTTTCTCACCTGAGTCTGTTTTACATTTAGAGGCCATAAAAGCTCTGAGAGGACAAACTTCCTAACGTCGTTTAGCCTCAGTTTTGGTCCTAAAATCCTGATTTAGGCTTTTGGGTCTAAAATGTACGGTAGTCAGATGACGGCAGCAGTTATTTAGAATTGAAAGGTCATATGAGTGCACAGATGGTGTTCCAAACTGAGTCTGAAGCTCCCCAAAGGGCAGCTCTTCTGTAGATAAGGCAGGCATGTCCAAAGTGCGGCCCAGTGGCCAATTGCAGCCCCGCCTTAAAGGGTCTATATCACGCTAAAACCACTTTTTAAGTGTAATATAATGTTCATTCCTCTCTATAAACAACCCAAAGTGGTATTTTGATTCCTTCCTGCATTTCTGTTTCCCTCCCAACCCGCCCATCACTTTGTGATGTCACAATGTGAGGAACCGCCCCTTCCAGGAAGAGTCTGCGCTGCCAGCCCCGCCCCCAGGCTAACACCCACTTTCTCCGTGGAGCTAGCGGTGATCGACTAAACGCTTTTCTATGCTCAATATGCACATCCATTGTTTTGTGGGCGTGGCCTCCATGCTTAGTGAATGGATGTTGATGAGACATAAATACAGGAACAATTATCTCCTGTCAGCTGAAAAACGTCCCACTGATGTTCTGGAAGCACCTCACCCCCACCCCCGGCACACGGTTTTCTTCTCCGGTTCTTCCTCCATTCATGCTTCGGCTCTCATGAATGGATTCAGCCCGCCCACCACCATCTGTCATCGCACGGCGCCCACTCGCCGCGTGGTCGGCCTGAAGAGCTGCTGACTCACTCGGAGCTGGAGTCTGAAAAAAGACACCAGAGAAAAAAGTCTCATCAAGAAAAGGAATCAGATCTGCAAACTAAAATACATTTTTAGTTTTAGTCAAAATCACAATAACCTTATCAAAAACTCAGACAAATGTAACCAAAATAAATCAAGTTTAGCCTAAATTACCGGAGGGGTTTATGCAAATAGACTCCTACGTCTATGAAGACTCTTTCATTCAGGTTGATTCCATCATAGTAGGTTTAAAGGTCATCTGGACTTAGTTTTTAACACTGCTGTAGATGCAGTTTCAGGTCTGACTCCTCCCCCATGAGCGCATATAGTTCAAATAACCTGAGGTCCTCTTCATGGTGGTCTTTGGTAACCCCCACCTCGTTTTCCAGAACATCCTGTCCCTGCCGGACTCATCGGAACCACAACATCCACATCAGAAGGGGGGAGCTTGACGACCAGGGCAGGAGGGGGTCAGAGGGTTTGGAGGTCCGTTGGTACCTTCATCCTCTTTAGCTGCTTCCTCTTGGGCGGTTCTGGATTTCCTAACACAATAGGTGTGTATTTGCATAAACCCCCCTGGTCAATCTAGGCTTATTTTGTTATTTTTGTACTGAAATGGTGATGCTTCAATTTCCTTATGCACTGGACAATGACAATAAAAGCAAATCTAAATCTAATATCTTCATCATCCTCATCAGTTTTTACATCACTTGAAACCAAATGTGTTTTATGTTTTAATTTCAACAATAAAACATCTTTGGATCGGATTTTTCTTTTCGGTCTTTTTTGTGAAAACCCAACATCCTGTTGGATTAGGTGAATTCATTGTTCAACATGGAAAGGAGCCTGTTGGAGGATGACTTCATTCCAGTAAATGTGGTTAGAAAATCCACGTTTCCTTAAAGCTTCTTTCTGCTGGTTTGACGATGCTTTCAAAATAAGAGTCTGCTGGAAAACTCTCCTTTCTGTTCATGTGTGCCAGAATAAAAACAAAGACGGTAAAAACGCTCAGGATCTGATGATCGCAGCCAGCCAGAAATGAACGATGAACAGTTTGGATCCAATTTTGCTAACTTCTCCCAAAAAGTAACAAAACGTCAGAAAAGTTGAAGGAAGTTAATTAAAGGTCACAAAGAACAAATAAAGATGTTTGACCATGGAAACACCATAAACACCATTACCCTTATTTATTAGGGTGGGTGTTTTTCCTGATTGACAGGGGGGGGGGCCGAAAAAACCCCCCCTTTTTCCCCGCCCCCCCCCCCCCCCCCCATTTGACCGTGATGGCGTCTCAGACGACCATGTGGGTGGTGTCAGATTACGGGTGTGCTTAAGATAACGTGTTGTGAGAACAGAGAAAACATAGCAGTTATTCAGACAAAAACAACAAAAGGATGTTTGTTGTTTTCATGGCTTGAATGAATCTTAAAGTATTTAACTCACTGTTTTCAAGATGTTGCAGGATTTCTGCCTCCATTGAAATAAATGGGGAATCCTTGGTTCTGAAGCTCGCTGGTTCGATACCCGGTTCTGGTACTTTTTTTTTACAAACATCTTTTTTTGTTATTGTTCGGTTTCCCTTTATTTATGGTCAACTTTCATCATTTTATTTTTTCCATATATTACCCTTTCGTGTCATCCAGCAGTACAGCATCAAGCCTGGATTTTCTTCTGGAGATTCAGATCCTTCTAGTTTATGTTTAATTTAACAACTAATTCATTTCAATAACTGACGGCTTGATTAGTCGTCTTAAATTAATTACTTATAATTCCTCATTTTTATTGACTGTTTTTGGCTGTACCTGTGACAAAGAACCTGTGAGTTCTGGTTCTGGTGGTTGATCCGGATTCTGTGAGTTCTGGTTCTGGTGGTTGATCCAGACTCTGTGAGTTCTGGTTCTGGTGGTTGATCCAGATTCTGTGAGTTCTGGTTCTGGTCGTGGTGGTTGATCCAGACTCTGTGAGTTCTGGTTCTGGTGGTTGATCCAGATTCTGAGTTCTGGTTCAGACCGTCTCTCCTCACCTGTTTGTCAGTCAGCAGGTGAAACCAGCAGACGGTCCGTCTCTGTGTCTCTGAGCAGATTTCTGGAAGGCTCCGCCCACAGCCTCCGTGACTCACCTCCCACAGCCGCCCCCCTCCCCTCAGAAGCCCAGTCACGACGCCGCTCCGCCTCCCACGACCGCAGGCCTCGCTGTGGACGCTTCTCCTCCTGGTGTGAAGCTGTGCAGAGATAAATATGAACAGAAGACGTTCCAGACAAATGTTTCCTGTTTTCATTTGGCATAAATGTGAAGCCGGCCTTGAACATTTCACTGCCTAAATGTGATTTGGGGGGAATTAAAGTGTTTTTCTGAGATGAATTGAGACGTTTGTTTGGATTCCTGGCATCCTCCTCATCCTCTTCATCACCTCCTCCATGGCGGTTCTCCGTCACGCCTTCTGATCCTCTGGATTGTATCCATGGAAACGTCTGTCCGTTTGCTCCATCACTTTTTCTGGTAAATAATGACATCATGGCGTAAGGACTCGGCGGTGACCTCACTGTCGATGATATCACCCTGCAGGGAGAAAGCTGACGTCACCTCCAGGGATCCTGCAGCAGCGCCCGTTCCAGGCTGCAGGTCGAGGGGGAGGCGTGGCCCTGAGAGCTGCCGCCTGATTGGCTGAGGGTGACCTCATCCTGTAGATGTGGGGGGGGCTCCGTGGTCTTGGTGTGGGAGCTCCTCACAGCAGCTGCATTACATCACCTGCTTCAGCGGGCGGTGCGGCACCAGAACGCTGTGTGCTGCTGCAGTGCATCAAGGGAACTGTAGTCCTTCCAGATGCAGTGTTGTTGTTTTTTGCAGCGTGTTTTCCCACAGATGCCTGAAAGCTGAGAGCAGCAGACTGTTCTGATGGAAGCTCCGCCCTCCCTGAGCGGGATGACTGACAGGCGGAGGCGTCGCGTGTTTGAGCTGCTTCCAGGCGTGATGAGCAACGCCGCTCTGTCAGCCTTCAAATTTAGCTCTGACATTTCCTCAGAAAGGAACCGGACCAGACCGGACCGGACCAGCAGCTCTCCGTGAAGTTCTCCAGGTCCTCTGAGGGTCAAAGCTCCGCCTCCCCCATCAAAGGGTCAACGAGACGTTAGGAGCACAGAAAGGAGATTCTCTGTCAGAGCGTTAAAACTGAACCCACTCAGTCGGAGCCAAAGCTGGTTCTGGCGGACCGAAGCCCAAACTTCAGGAGGCTTAGAGCTGAATCCAAACCGTCTGCAGCGTGACGGTCCAGAAGGTCGTCAGCTGAAGGACATGCAGGTTCACGTCACACGCTGGCGCTCAACGCCACGCGGGCTCAGAGGGATTTGGTTTCTCAAACTACATTCTCTGTGTCTATATGAGGGGCTGAATGGTGGAGCAGTGGTTAGAACCCCGGTGACCCCGTGACCCCAAAAGGGGTTCAGCTCCTTAAGAAGATGGATGGATGAGGAACATCCAATAATTCAGACATCAAAGAATTGTGAAGAAAAGTCAACATTTAGTATTTTAACTGAAGCTTCTTCAGATGTTCTTTAGTAAAACTGCTTTATATTAAACTTATTTCACAAAATTCTCATCATTTATCACCAACCAAACATTTTCATAAAGTTTGGATCATTCTGCCACCAATACGTAAAAAACAAAACGAGTTACTACAGAAAAAAGGAAAGTAACTCATGCTAACGTTTTCCAGTTAGCATCAGTGAATATAGACCACAATGCATTGCGTCGGAACAATGTTTGCCCCATAAAATGTATTTAAATGTATTTTTTATTAAACCATCAACATTTCTATCTTCAGAAGACAGTGGACTCATAAATAATCGTAGCTAAACGCTCATATGAATTAGATTTTAACTTTGTGAATTAAATGACGTCATATCCGACGTTTTAAAGAAACATTGGTGAGCGTAGAGTCTGAGCTGCTTCTAGAGTCCACGACTCTACATAGTAGCACTGTCTGGTTTTTTAGAATTCAGACACAGTTCATGTTTCATCTGTGACGTTTTGCTGCAGCTTAACCTTGTGCTATCCTATGGGGTCCAGATGACCCCCCCCCCCCCTTCCATTGACGTGTTCTCCCTACCATGACAAAGGTGGATAAAGGTGGAAAGATTTCATGTAATCCATGGACACCAGTGAAGATCACAAATCATTGAAGAAAAAAGGTTCAGAGCTCTGTCTAGTGGGTCTAGATGACCCAACTGTCTAGTGGGTCTAGATGACCCCACTAGACAGTGGGTCTAAATGACCCCACTGTCTAGTGGGGTCATTTAGTTGGGTCATGCGTTGGGTCATTTAGACCTAGACAGTGGGTCTAAATGACCCCACTGTCTAGTGGGTCTAAATGACCCAACTCCCAATGGTAGAGTGTCTAGGATAGAACAAGGGTCACAGGAACCGGTCTGTCAATGTGTTCTGCTTTTTTCGTGGGATGCTGGGAACTCTGACAGGTTGAGGTTCCTCGCAGAGAACCGCGTGAACGTCCTGCTGAAGTTGGCTGTGAAACTTTCCCGTGAATTCCTCGCATGAAGAACCCTCAGGCGGTCGTGAGGAGGACGTTTCTCCTCTGCCCCCCTCCTCTCCCCCCCCTCCTCTCCTCCAGCCGCCTCAGCGGACCAATCCCGGCGCGGCTTCTCTTCTGGCCAATCAGAGCGCTGCGCGGTGATGTCATGCCGCAGATGCTGAAGCTGCTGAAGCTGCTGATGCTGCCGAGCTGCAGATCTTCAGAGGAGAGCGGCGGGAGCGGCGCGTCTGCAGGGTGAGTGTCCGTCCGCGGAGCTTTGGGTTTCGAACCCACCTCCGCAGCTTCTCCTCGTCTGCCTGCTTCTGCTTCAACGTCTCCTCATCCGTCATTTTTGTGTTGCATTTGCTGAGTTAGTAGCTGCGTGTCAACAATGACATCATCGTGGCTTCGCGCACGTGCAGTCCCGCGCTCGTGCGCAGTCGCCGCGGGTCTTTTGTTCCTCAGAAAATGCGGTTCAGAGGTTTTCCTCCGCTGTTCCGGTCTGATCGGAAACTTTTCAGTTTTTGGTCCGAAATCTTTGGAATAGAGTTCTGCGCATGCGCCGAGGCGCTGACGGTGCCTGGAGAAGCGGGTTCCGCAGAAAAGTTCTGTAGAAGTGTTTGGGCTGTGCAGGTTCTGCCCCCGCGGACTCCTGGTTCTGGACTCCCACCAGCCTCTGCTGCTGATTCACTCAGATCCCGGAACCTGCTGAGACCAGAACCTCTACTGGACCAGCAGCTGAAGCAGCAGCAGCAGATGCCAGAACCTCTGAGGTTCTCTGAGGAGAACTTTAGCTGGCTGGGTTCTCATGGGTTCTGCGTTTCCTCCTCAGGAACAGACTCTACCTCAGCAGCGTCTTCAGCCGTGGTCGCCATCATCATCATCATCATCATCTTCATCAGGATGACCCTCACAGGTAAACCTGAACTTCTCGGCGTTCCTGGGCTCGTTGGCTGACCCTGTGGAAGCCGCAGAACCTCATTCCTCCTGTCTCCTCTGATGCTCCAGCGTACAAGCAGAAGATGCGAGAGCTCCCCCTGGTGTCCATCTTCTGCTCCTGCCTCCTTCCTGAGCTCGGAGGTCCAAAGGCGGAGGAGAAGGAAGGTGAGCACGCTCAGAGGGTCAGGCCGCCGCGGAGATGCCACAATGTTCTGCTCGACAACAGTTTAGGCCCGACCACGCCCCCTGAGGACAAATGGGGACCATGCTTGACCTTTGTCACCATGGTAACAGGCGGTCTTTAGTTGTCAGTTCCAGCACAGCAGTCATCTCCACCGGTTTCTGTGGAGATGACTGCTGTGCTTGAACCGGCGTTTACACATGCCCCGCCCACATTACTGACCTCCAAACGTCAGGGGTTAAAATCACACCTAGTGTCTGACTCACAACCTCCTGTTGTAACAGTAAAATCTGTCCAACAGGAGCGGCTTTCAGCTCAGATGATGGACAGGTTAAAAAAAAGAAAAGAAGATGTTTCAGAGACACGAGAACAAAGTCTTTGATGTCTCACTGTGACTTTACTGGACAGTTTCTAACTCCACCTAAGATCACCATAGCAACCGTAACTGGGGGCGGGGCCTTTTTGAAGACCTTTTGGCTGGATGTTTTAGTGATGTCATCACAGTCTCCTATGAAAAAAAGCTTTCACATAACCCAATTGTTGTTTCCATGGCAACACAGTTTAGATCCCAGGAGTGCACCCTGATCAAAAGGAAATGCTCGCAGTCCAAAATATTTGTAACTTATTGACAAAATTAGGTTTTGTGGGCGGGGCATGCTGCATGCACTGGTTGCCCAGGACAACCTCCACACACACGTTCATCCGCCCCAGCCGTACAGCGGGACCGTTTCCGTGTCTGCGGTTGACCTGATGCTGAGGTGGCGTCTCCTCCACAGATGTGGGGGTGGTGGACCTGAACCTCTGCAACATCCGAGACATGGAGGTGATCGAGCTAAGCAAGAGGGCCAGCGGCCAGGCCTTCGAGGTCATCCTGAAGCCGCCCACCTTCGACGGCGGCCCCGAGCTGCGGGCCACCACGCCGCCTCGCCCAAAGCCGTCGCTGGAGGAGATCCAGAAGAAACTGGACGCTGCTCAGGAGAGGAGGAAGGTTTGTGTCTTCCTCAGTGTTCAGAAAACTGCCAATCAGACCCGGCGTGGAACGGCCACCAGTGGAAAGAATAGAACCGTGAGGGTAGTTTGATGTTGTCATGTTAACTATGTGGGCGGGGCAAGAAACGGTTTGAAATCCTCCTCAGTCATGACGGACACAACAAAGTGTAACGCAGCATTTTATGAACTCAAACGTGTTTCTAAAAAACCTCCAGCATCTCTAGAAAGGATCCCTGTGGAACGCCGTGACTTTTGTTGACTTAAAAAGTGAAAGCAGCTCATTTGACTGACAAGGCATCTTTGTTTTTCTTCCAATGAAAAGTGTCAGGAGGCGGAGCTTCTGAAACACCTGGCAGAGAGGAGGGAGCACGAGCGGGAAGTCGCTCAGAAAGCTTTGACCAAAGAGCGCCAGGATCACCGCGCCGATGCCAACAAGCAGCAGAAACAGATGCACCTGAACGCCTCACAGGACGAGGAGGTGAGGCCCACCTCAGGCGCCGACGCAGACCTGGAAGCGGCGGGAAAACGGCTCCTTTTAACGCGTTTTTGTTGTTTTGTTGTTGTTTCAGGACAAGCACACGAGGGAGGTGAGTGACAGAACACGTGGCTCTGCTCTTTAGCTGAGGATGATCCAAAGGAGGAGAAGAAACGCTGCTGGTTCTCTGGAAACCCGAATGAGTCCGAGTTCCACTTGTCCTCCTGACTATGTGTCCTCTGGACACATAGTCAGGAGGACAAGATGAATTCAGTCCACAAACCCAAAACAAATGCAACAATGAGACCCAAAAACGTCTGTGAGAGGCGGAGTCACCAGAGAAACGCCGCTCTGATCATCTCTGATCTGCCGTCAAAGCGTCTTTTCATACCGATGATTCTGTCTGTCGCCAAAGTCGGCGTCGTTTTGCAATTTTAGGCTCAACTTTCTTCCTGCGTGTCCATCGTGAGAAAAATGACACAAGAACATGATAAAAACACCGGAGTGGGGCTTTAACCATCTGAGGTACAGCAGACACAGAACAGAGACTAAAGACCCCCCCCCCCAGACCAGCGCCGGCCTGTTTGGGTCCAGCAGGTGTGTCGGCTTCAGGTTAGCAAAGGAAACATTTGAAGATGTTTTACATTTTAGCTGCTGAAGGACTAAAAGTACCTCTGAGGAGGATGGAGGCGCCACCGATGTGTGCGTCACTGCCAACGTCAACCAAAGTCTTTGGGAACGTTTCTTCTAAGTGTTTTTCTAAATAGTTTCAGCGCTCCAGTCAGTAAAGAGAAGCTTTTCATAGATCACGAAGTCCAAAAGGATGTTTGAGGAAAACAAAACGCTGTTTTATTTCAGCCAAGGCTAAGAATGGCTGCTGAACATTTGCTGTGAAAAGTCCACAAGGACTTAAACTTCTAGAATTCAATCAGACCCCCCCAGAAAAATCGAAACCTTCAACCTGCAGAACCTCCGTTCTCCGCGTGCTGCATTCAAAGTCAGCTCAGACAGCAGAGTTTGTGACGGCTGTCCTCTGCCTGCAGGTGTCCTGATGGCCTGATCACAACACAAGCTGAACTTTATTCTGGGAAATCCTTTGAGGGCTGTTTGACGTGGCGGGAAGCTGCTCGCTGGAGCCGGTGGACCGACAGGAGGTGACTCTGACAGAGGAGGAAGAGGAGGAGGAGGAGGACCCAGGTCGGGTCCCACCCATCGCCTTCCAAGACTCAACCAAGACTCTTTAGGAGGAGGGAAACTCCTCCTTCATGAAGCTGCAGCTGCAGCATCACCAGATGGTTTGCAGGCATTTCCCTGTGCTTTGGTGCCGACAGTGCCCGTGTGCTCACCCGTGTGCGCCTGTGTTAGCATGAAGCGGACTGACCCAACGTGAGCAGAGGTCTGCAACGCATCCCCCAGAAGGACAGACGGAGTGGATTTACAGTCCAGTGTCTCCACCTGCTGGACAGTGCAAGTCCGTTTTCATCCCTGTTGCTCCTGGGTGACATCTAGTGGTTGCCGTGGGAACAGCAGCTTCAGCGGTCGGTCCTCGGTCCGGTAATCGGTACCGAGTCAGACGGTTTAAAGCAATCTCACAGCCGAGAGATGTAGTTTGTTCTGAAAGTGAAAACAGCCCCGAACATTTTGACGCCGTAAAGATTCGGCCATCTAATGATCAGAAAGCAGCTCCGCCCTCTTGTTTACAGTTACCATGGCAACAATATTGGCTCAGCAGCAATGAAAATATGTGGGGAAATTTACATCAAAAGAGTAAAAAGAGATTTTTTTTGGCACGAACCCTGAGTGTCGCGGCCGCCGCCGCTGCAGATCAGTACTGTTTGACTTTAACAGGACGCTCACAGGTCTGAACTCCTGACTTACCGGAGCTACAGACCATAACCTACACTAACTTGCTCCCTGGGCGAGTAACTCCACCAGCACACCCCCCCCCCCACCCCGGCACACATACAAGATTTGATAGCATCCTTTTGTGTTCCTTATCTTTTATCTTTTTTTTTTTCATAGATACATAGAAAGACAAACAGGAACATTAATCCAGAAAAACTCAAGTTAAACCTCAAATAACGCATATTTTGCCCTCCATAAAAATATATTCCGTCAAAATTAAAATTATACAAATATGAAGATGCTGCAGAAACAAAACAAAAAAAGCCTGGAAATATTAATAATAAAAAATTACAAATCAAATAATTCCGTTTTCTTTGCTCTTCTATCATTTTGTTAGAGCTGGACTCCTGCATCATTTTTAGAAATAATTTCTTGGTGTGTGACGTCCTGAGTGTCTTAAAAACTAAACCATAGAACTCATCAGCGGGATTACTCCAAAAATATTTGGCATTTCCCTAAATTTGTGCAACACCAATCATAGAAATCCTCCAAAAAACCTAAATGCATGAAAAGTGATCTATAGTTTCTTGATGATCTCATAAAGTGCAGCTGTTCTCCTGCATTATCTGCTATAACTATGTCAAATACTGACAACAACTAAACCACAGAAAAGACACTTAATAAAAATATCTACAATATTTGGTAAATAATGACATTATTAACTTGAACTGCTGAGTGATCCAACAGCACGCGATGATCCAGGTGTTGCGTAATGTAGGCTGCGCTCCTCTGGCTGCGCCCCCCTTCCCTCCTTCTGACATTTGCGGCTCCGTCTCTAAGACAGGAGGCGCAGCTGCGACCTAGAGATGATTGTTAGATCGAAAAAGATTTCTAATTACTTGTTGGTGTGATTCAGCCAGCCACCGGTCAGTTGCACCCCCTCCTCGAATATTTTGACTTGGTATGTTCCAAAGACTACCGCAAAGAGATGGGGGCGCAAGTGTCTTGCAGAAGAGGGCGGTGGTCACGTGCACGTCGGGTCTGCTGTGTCGAAGCTGGGAATTCTGGGAATCCCCATTGCCTGCTCTGGTCGAGATTGGGTTGAGCCCGGTTTTTTCTTCCACCTAATTCCTTTTCATGTGGCTGTTTGACGTCGTTTCACTCTGAGTTAATTAATCCTTTTTTTTGCACCTTAAGTGTGGAGGGGGGAGAGGATGAAGACATGGGTGCGATGTTCAGTATAAAATGTGTCAAAATAAAAGTGCAATGTGCAGGCTGCAGCAGGCATGTCAGGCCGAAGCCTCCAATTGATTAAGCTTATCCCAATGTGAAACGTCGCGGGCACGGGAAATGCCGCCCCCTACAGGGTGCTGCCCTGGGCCACCGCCCACTTCGCCCATAGCAAAAACCGCCACTGCTTGTGGGACTTTGTCTAGATTTTACTGCGTCCCATTGACAGGATCCAGACAAACGCTCCAGAACGGTCCGGTCTGATACCATGTTCTGGAGATTAGAACCAACAAACTCAACAGGAATTTACTGGAACGGCGACTCCGGAGCAGATTTAGGAAAATCAGAGCGGAGGAGTTTCAGCTTCAAAACCAAACACACAACGCGGCTCAAGCCTGGCTGTGCGGCAGCGTCCCTGAAGACAGAGTTTGAGCCCTGAGCTGCTGTTCCTTCAACAGCGCCGGACGGCTCTTTCAAGCGTTTTCTGGGTGATCGGTGGCGGCCCTACAGCTGAGAGGGACGAATCATGACGGCGACGGAGCGACTGAGCGAATGAAGGAGTGTTTCTGTGTTTACAGCTGCTCTGCTGTGTCGTCTGCTGACAACAATGTACAGAAATCTATTTTAAACCCAAATAAAAACACCAACAAACGCTTCTTTGTTCAGTTCGTTTTTTATTGACTTTCCATCTCTTGAAAATAAATAAATCAGTAAATATAAATACCCACTTTAGAAAAGAAAACGTCATTAAATAGTCTGGAAGCATAAATAACATGAAACATTTGCTCAAACCCTCAGAGTGAGTCGATCTGTGTAGTTAGTCTGGGGTTTTGCTACAGTGAGATGAAAAGATCTCAATCCAAAAAAAACAACACAGAAACCTCAGAAAGGCGCCACTATACGCCGATGACGCCGCTTTTACCAAACCTTTCACCGCAGCTCTGAATGTTAGATCAGCTTCCAGGACGTTTGCCACCACTCCCGCACCAATGTAAACGTCAGAGGAAAGGTTTGATTCCGGCAGGAAGTGAGTCTCTGTTGTTCTCACTGCTGGACTTGAACGACGGGCTTCACGCAGGTGCAGCCCACCGCGATGAGGCGTGACTCCAGGTGGTAGTCGTAGCTGTGGCCCGCCGCCCTGACCCGGCGCAGCACCAGGACCTGGTGCATTATGGGTCTGGACTCCAGGCTCAGGTCCTCCTTCCCCTCTAAGTTCAGGCAGCCCCGCAGCAGACATCGGGCCTCGGACAGCGCCGGCATCAGCAGGGAGCTGTCGCTGGAGGTGCTGAGGAGACAGGAGGACAACAGCGTCACCTGGAGAACTTCAGGTGAGGGGCGGAGACTCCGAGGCGCCTGCTCACTTGTACGTCCACGGCGAGATGGAGACGTTCTGCAGCGGACGGATGATCCTGGTGGGAACCAAAGCGCTGGGGTCCAACAGCAGCGGGACCGTCTTTGACGCCTTCGGCGCGGCTGCCGCCTCTGTCACCATCATCCTCATCATCATCATCATCGTCATCATCATCAAGGCCAGAGGAGCCTGAGGCAGAAAAACATCTGATGTTTGGATGCTGCTTTCACTGAGTTCATGCAAAAGAGTTCTGAGAGTCCAACAGGACGGTTCCGGTTACAGACGGCTCAGAACCAGAAACAGAGGCAAAAGGAAATAATGTTTACATGAAAGTTAGACAAAAAAACGAACAACAAAGTCACAAAAATCTGACCACGTTAGAAGATCCGGTTTGGACATTTATGTCCACCAAAAAGAATTCTTTTGGTTTTCTTTCTATAACTTACGTAACAAATTATAACGTCGTCAATTCCTTACAAGATCAAAAAGTCCCTATTTTTTCACTTTTTCTGTCTTTTATCTGAAAAACAAACAGTATTTCAACATTTTTAGAAGCTTTTCATTTTTAACAACATCAAACTGAATATTCGGATTTCAACGTCAAACGTTTATTTTCAGAATCGTCTCCACTTTGCAGATTTCTCATCGGCCTCATCAAACCCACGTTTTGGTCTAAATGTCTCTCATCTGCCGTCCAGCTGAAAATGTCCGGTCTGAAACTAAGAGGACTACTCTGGGATTCAGACCAGCAACCCCCCCATACACACACTAAGCTGCAGCACAGTCACGCCAAAACCCTGACCTTTTGACCTCTCCCCGTCTCTTTGCAGAAGCTGGTTCCTGAAAACATGCTGTTAATCTTCTTCCTCTCAGGTCCCGTCAGAACTTCAGAGTGAAGGCTCCCAGGGCTCGGATGGAGATCAGGCTGCAAGTCGGGTTGTTGAACTGTGTGGCGGCTGCAGACCGTCTCGACTCCTGTTCAGACTGAATCCGGTTTGCTCTGATCTCTTTTTTATCCAGACTGTCAGGGTCTCACTTCCTGTGATGATGTCATCACCTGTGCTTCCTCCAATTACCCCGAACGCCTTTGAACCTCCTTTGTAAACCGGAATGAACCAGCTGCATTTCAAGACTCGAGAGCTGACCCACTTTAGCGTTCGACCTCGCGGGTGATAAAGTCAAGCAGCAGCATATCTGGGTCAAATCACCGCTGCCGCCGCGCCTCACAGGGAGAAGTATGATGACTGTACTCGTCTTTTAGGTCTTTTTTTTTGCTCTCGGAAACTTTCAAAAGTATCAAAGCATCTGTTGAGTCACACTGGGAGGAATCTTTGCTCACACTGGCCGTTGGTCTCCTTGACGACAGCTTTCATTTCAGTTTTTTCTACTAGGCTACGTTTAACATCGTGCTTTACGGGGAGATGCAAGCGAGGTCTCAACTTATAAAGAAAAGGTTTAGATATAAATATTAGAAATGTTTTGTGCAGAACCGCTTTAGGGACCGAAGACGATGTGAAAACACTTAAGAGTTTTGTCAGATACGCCACAACCAAACTTTGCTGCACGTCAGTCTATGAGCCTCCAGCTAAACTTGATTAATCTGCTGATTCTGTTGTTCATCGATTTAATAGTTTATTTTGCTTAGATTTATTTCATCCATCCATCCATCCATCCATCCATCCATCCATCCATCCATCCATCCATCCATCCATCCATCCATCATCCATCCATCCATCCATCCATCCATCCATCCATCCATCATCCATCTTCACACAACCTCCTTTTGGGATCATAGGGTTGCTGGAGCCTATCTCAGCTGCCACTGGCAGACAGTGTTGGACAAATAAAAACAGGTCAGTTCTGTTTCCTTCCCACAGACATGAACTTCCCTTAAGCCGACTGAACTTCCGGTCAGAATGAGTTCTGCAGAGGCTTCAACTAAAGAAACAAGAACATGGTGAATGACCAAACGTTTTAGGAGGCTGTAGCACACACTCAGAGGAGTCCAGATGGTAAAGATGAAGGCTCAGGTGGGACAGGTATATTCATCAGCGTTTGCTCCGCCCACCTCAACAACCTTCCAAAAAAATCAAAATTCTTGACCCGCTGTGGGTCACGGGTCTCCTGCAGGGCGAAGGCAAGGTTCACCCTGAACAAGTGGCCAGTCTGTTGCAGGCCACAGTCAAACTTCAAACTTTATTGATTTGTACAGCGCCTTTCATTTTGGTCAAAAACACAAAGCGCTTAACATAATAGCAGATAAAATAGTCATAAAATATGAAAATTATTAAAAAACAGAAAACACAGGACAAGGACCCCTCCCTTACCAGATTCCTCTCTCCAGGTTGCAGCTGGGATTTGAACCAGGGCTTTCTTGCTTTGAGGCGAGGGTGTGAACCACTGCACCACTTTTAAAACATTTTAGAACTATTTATTTCATAACTATTAAAACATTTTATGACTAGATAACTATTTTTTAGTAATATAAAGTCAATATTGTTGGTATTTTGAATATCCATCCTTATGCTGATGACACCTGACTGCTGTGCTGCTTTAAACTCTTCTTTTAGTAACTGCGTTCTACACACAGCAGGGATTCTCCTCTGAGATAAGCCTGAGGTGTAAATCAAAGTCACAGCTGACCACAGTCTCCTGTGATGGTCGAGAACTCCGCTCTGATCAGGTCGGGGCCCCGGGGGCCCCTGAGGCCTCTGAAGTTCAGCCCCAATGCGGTCTTTTTCTGATGTCCAGAATCTGACCTGGTTTGCAGTCGTGTGGTGGCTCAGCAGGATCCAGAATGCTGTGTCATCTTTTGCGTTTTGTAAATGTTTCCGCTAAACCTCGTCTGTGTTGATGCAGTCGCTTATCTGCCATCTGACAGATTTCCTGCTATTTGCATCTGTGGCCTTCAGTTTTTATTCCTGTCATGGTGGGGGGTTCACACACCATATAAGGTAATGCAAGAACACCTATGATAGAAAAAGGCAAAGATGCAAACAGGAACGCCGAAGCAGCTAAAAAAAGAAATAAACTTCAGAAGATGAAAATCGCTGTTATGATTTCTGCATTACTTGATTAACCCTGGAACACTTTCGCTATAAAAAGTTACTCAGGGTAATTTTTACCGATATAATAAGCCCAACAACAAGTACTTGTTATGAAAAGTAGATCAAGACATGACAAAGCATGAATTATAATGGTTTTTATTTTTTATTTTCAACTGTGGTGTGTAACAAAAGGAAAAAAACATAAGAAGTTCCTAAAAACATACTAAAATATTACTGAAAAATTAGGAATTTGAGAACAAAACTAAAACATATCTTGAAAAAAATAGGAAAATAATCCTAGAAGCGTGGTCTTTGGTCCACCCATACCTGGGACAAGTGGGACGTCCCTGATGACGGCACAGACACCTGAACACACACCACATTCAATTCATGCAAATAGTTTTGCTCGAGTGAAAACCATGTGGTGATGGTGCTCTAGGGCAGCGGTCCCCAACCACCGGGCCGCGGACTGGTGGTTGGGGACCACTGCTCTAGGGTTAATGCTCAATTCATTGAAGAGTTCAACAAACAATAAAGTTGTATATATATAAACTGATAGACTGGTGGCTGAAAGAACCACCCGTCAATCAAAAGAAAACCCACACTGCTTTGTGTGGTTCATATGGAAACATCTCAACCTTAAAAATGACGAGTCAGCAGTGAAACTGGACCCGATCATCAACGTATTTTTACCTCCTGCTGTTTCCTGAAGCGTCTTCATGAAAACGCCGTTCTAACATTCACAAAGAGGCTCTCAAAGCTTCTAGTTCTGACCCCAACGTGTCTGCACAAGGTCATGGGGTCTGGCGTGAAGGCACCTGCGTAGAATTCAGGTAGTCATGATAACCGTGTGGGCGTGGCAGCAAACAGCAGGAGCCTTTACTTTGATGTCAAGCATTGAGATGTGTGTCAAACAGAAATGATAGTTTAATTGCAGCTGCTCTAGATAATGTCAGACGAGCTGCGTACGGGCTGCAGACGGGCTGCAGACGAGCTGCAGACGGGCTGCAGACGGGCTGCAGACGAGCTGCAGACGGGCTGCAGACGGGCTGCAGACGGGCTGCAGACGGGCTGCAGGTGCAATGCAGAAGTCCTTTGCATTGAAGTCTGTAGAATGCAGGAAGGATGAAGAGCAGCTGAACTGACTGTTCCTGAATATTTGAGTGAATCTTTTATATTTGAGCAACTAGAAAATGGAATCCCAAGATGGCAGAAAATTATGAATTTATTCAAAAACACAGAAAGCCTCATATCTGAAACAGAAATCATTTGTCGTCAGGTGTCCTGCGACACACAAGGCAACCTGCGGTAACCAGGACAGGCTCCAGCAACCCCTGACCCTGAAGGGGAAAAAGTGGGTGAAGAACATGGATGGATTTGACATCAGGTTAGACATTTATAGCCTTACATTTCTTTTAGAAATTCCTTTTATCAGTATTCATTGTGTGTGGGGTCATGGGTCGTATGTGTTAACAGAGGGGAGTGGCCACTCGCAGGTGACATCCTGGACAGGTCACCAGTCTCTCGGAGGACCACAGTCACACCTATGGACAATTTAGAGTCACCTATGAAGCAAGTTTTTGGACGGTGGGAAGAAGCCAGAGACCCCGGAGAACTCTGGTTCAGGTCCCGTCTGGTTCAGGTCCCCCAGCCAGGACTTGAACCGGAGACCTTCCTTCTTGCTATGAGGCAAGAGCACTAACCGCTGTAACCACCGCGCCACTGTGCAGCCCAAACTTACGTGTGGAAGTGGGCTTCTGCTGCTTTCTGGAAACAGGGTTTCTGTGCAGCCGGGGGTTTCTAAAAGCTTCAGTTGTGGTCTGCATGAACCACAGGCCGGCTGACATCCAGGAATGAAAAGCTGCTGAGGTTATCAAGACAACCTTGTTTCGTTCCTGAATTCCTCCAGAAAGAAAGAAAACATACCTCCCTTTTGATTTGACCCAATTAGCTAAAAGCTGCAGTTTTCTAGTCCTGAACCGTCTCGTTTGCAGCAAAAACGCCGTCATGATGTCAGAGTTGTGTATTTGTGTATTTCTGATGAAATTAAACCTGAAGTTTACGTTAACGTATCCAGTCACTGCATGCTTTAGCATGATTTGCTTTAGCTGCATTAGCATTTCTCAGCTGAAAACCCAAAGTGTTGGAACCACTGACTGTTAGAACAGAAGCAGAAAAAGAACTAACTCTGTGAACCGGATCTATAACAAACACTTCTACAGGTTTGCAAATACATTCTGCAAGGTCTGGTTCTGGTCTGGTTCTGGTCTGGTTCTGGTCTGATCCTGGTCATGTGTGTGTGTTTGTGCGTGTGTGTGTGTGTGTGCGTGGCTGTGTTTGTGCTTGTGTGTTTGTGTGTGTGTTTGTGCATGTGTGTGTGTTTGTGTGTGTGTGTCTGTGTGTGTTTGTGCAAGTGGATATGTTTGTTTGTGTGCGTGTTTGTGTGTATTCATGTGTGTGTGTGTTTGTGTGTGGGTGTGTGTGTGCGTGGCTGTGTGTGTTTGTGCGAGTGGATATGTTTGTTTGTGTGCGTGTTTGTGTGTATTCATATGTGTGTGTGTTTGTGTGTGGGTGTATGTGTGTGTTTGTGCACACTAGGAATGGAACGGTTCCCCTCCCCCCGTGATATGAGTTTTGTTTTGGTTCCATATGTGGTTTATGTTTTACAAAACAACTAAAAACTTTCAATTTTCTAATAAACGAGAAACAACAAAGTGAAACCTTTCTGCTGTCTCAGACTGAGCCAGGTGTGTTGTCATTCATTCATCTGCTAAACCCGTTTTTTGTCCCTTTTGGGGTCACGGGGGTGCTGGAGCCTATCCCGCTCACTCGTGGGGGAAGGCAGGGAATCCTGGACAGGTCGCCAGTCTGTTGCAGTGTCACATGCACTCTCACATACACACATAGGGGAAATTTAGAGTAACCAATGAACCTATGAAGCATGTGTTCTGGTTCGGTCCCCCCACCCGGGACTTGAACCGGGGCCTTCTTAGAATAGAATAGAATAGAATAGAATAGAATAGAATAGAATAGAATAGAATAGAATAGAATAGAATAGAATAGAATAGGTCTTTCATAATCCCTGAGGAAATTTAAAAATGGCCATTTGCTCACACTCATAAAACACATACACATATTAAAAACAATAATAGTAGAAATAGCAATAGATTAAAAAGATTAATAGATAAAAAGATTAATAATATAAAAAACAGTGGGTAAGAAAAAGAAATTAAATAAATAAATAAAAACAAGAATTACAAACAAGGTGGCACAGGAAGGCCCCCGGTTCAAGTCCCGGTTGGGGGACATGAAAAAACACAACATCAATGGGGGGCCTTTCTGTGTGGAGTTTGCATGTTCTCCCCGTGTATGCGTGGGTTTTCTCCAGGATCTCCGGCTTCCTCCCACCGTCCAAAAACATGCTTCATAGGTTGATTGGCAACTCTAAATTGTCCCTAGGTGTGACAGTGAGAGAGAATGGATGTGTGATTGAAGAATTCTACCCTGCGAGTGGCCAGGATAGGCTCCAGCAACCCCGTGACCCCAAAAGGGAATAAACGGTAAAGAAGATGAAAAAAAAAAGAATTACAAGAAATTGCTTCTAAGATGCCCTGCCAGAGAATTGTATTGCCTGATGGCACGAGGAACAAACGATTGCTTCTTGCTGCGCCATCATGCAGCCGGGTGTAATGTAATAAAACTAAATGAAAATAAAAGTCCTTCTTGAGTTTAACTCAGCAGCTGTTTGACACTTTCAGCGTGAACATATGGAGATAAACTCCAGTGACCTCGTGACCCAGAACAGGACTAAACAGCAACAGAAGTCAGCTGAACAGCAACCAGTTCTTATCTCTGCCTGTAGAGGGCGATGTTTCATCAGAAAATAGGTTGAAACAGAAAGAGTTCTGCTCACACTGAAACATTCAATCTGGGTTTTAGCTTCAGTCCTTCACTCATAGAAATGGTTCATGAAGACAAAGATTTTAAAAACTGTCAGTAATTATTTGTTCTGTAAGAGACTTTATGTGGAATAGAAATAGACATTCTGCAGAAGGTTCCTTCTTAGAACCTTTTGTTGACTCCTCCGGTCATTATGTTAACTGGTGAAAAGTCCAGTTTGACACGCCGCCATGTGTGACGTCTTCAACCGTTTCAACAACTTCAAAACAGACCCGCCTCAAATTTGATTTGATCAAATTAGAGATGTTAAGGGTGAACATTCCGTTCAACATTTCCATCAGAATTCTTCATGTCAGAAGTGTCACATTATTTTCCGTTAGAGTCTGCTGTGGAGTTCCTCAGGGTTCTTTGTTGGGTTCTTGTTGATTCTAGCTGATAGACGTCTCCACTGAAGAACCCTGACGGCTGCCTTTGGTCTAACCTCTGGCTGTTCACCACACCGTCCACAGCAATCCCTAGACGCTGACGTTCCCTCCCATACAGCAGGTGGCAGTATGCCCTCTTCTCGCCGTCATCTACCAAAAAATAAGAGCAAACAGAAGTCTACGATTCTACAAATGTTGGGCTGTATTTTCTACTCAGGCCTGTTTTTGGAGCAGAATTCTTGCAGTTTTTTTTAACCGACGCCATAGGATTGGAAAATCGGTAGATGTGTAGGATTCCCAATTCCTCTGGACCACTTCAGCACGGTTCACGATTCACATGGGGTCAAATGTGATCAAGCATGTCCGGACGCTCTCAGGTGAGTCAGCGTGTGTGTGTGTGTGTGGGGGGGGGGGGCTTTTTGACTCAGATCAGACCTTATTGGAGAAAGAAATAACACAGAATCTTTACAAAAACAGTCAAAAGTAATTTGGCACCGATTGGTCTGGACTGATGGGAAGGAGTGGTAAAGTTCTTCATGAATGAAGTTTCATTCATTCATTCTCTACTGCTCCCCTCATAGTCACCTGTGTCGTTTGTTGAGATCCACAGGCTGCCAAACCTTTTCTCTGCATTTCATCCTCCAATGAAATGTGAAACTGAAAATGGGACACGTAGAAAAACATGCATAAAGACATTCTGCACTCACATATGGAAACATGAAATGGAAATGCTATATTTTCATGAAACACAACCAATGAGGCAGTAAAATGAAAGTAAAACTAAAGCCAGCATGAAAAATTATTACGTTCTGAAAAGTACTATCTAAATAAATCCTGCTACATATGACAAATTAGCCTCAATGCTTTCTTTACTATCACCTTTCTAACTTGTCTCATTACAAGCAAAAGGCTGGATGGCTTATGATGACAACTGAACACATTGAACTTTCATCATTTTCTTTGCAGACAAATTTCCTGTTGATGACTACAGACAGATCATGATTTCATACCAACACATAAAAATGCTGAGAATAAGAACTGCGCCCTCTAGAGGCCTGGAAATACATTCATTCATTCACTAAAAATCCTTTAAAAAATAAACACCTATTTAGTAAATTAAAAAAAATAACTTTTTGTGATCTTTAAATAAAAAAAATCAGGATAAAATGACACTAAAAATAAAACCAATAAATAATCCGTCTTCTCTTATCTTCGTCTCTGTGAGACTTTGGAGGTTTACAAAGTTTACAAAAGTTTACAAGTAGAGGCCATTTACCATAAACGATGGACCTAATCCTGATGTCTGCTGATTAGCGTTCAAATCTCAACACGCAAGCAGAGTTCATCTTAAGACCTGATTCCCAACAGCTCAAGTCCAAAAACCAAAAATGCCAACTTTTGCTCCACTCTCCCGGTGCCTCATTTCTAAAGGTTGTGTACGCACAAAAGAAGGCGTACGCCACTCTCTACGCAATAGTTGATATTTATAAAAAGCAAACTTGATGGGAAAATGTGCGGTCCTTCATGCTCTGACCCAGGCGTACGCACAAAAACGGGTGAAATGAGAAACGGCGACACCGTCGGCAGATGGAAGAAACACGTGAAAGTGAAAATGACAATAATGCCTCTCAGAAATAACATGAAGACTTCACAAAGCAAGTCTGACAATTAACAGCTACACCAACACCGTTTGATCGATCAGCAGTGAAACAAACAAAAAAATCAAACGGAAATTACAACAGAAATTCAAATGAACACATATTTGCAGAAAGAAAAGTGAAATATGTTCTGCAATATTGGCATGTTGTGCAATTCATCCTCATAAATAATATAGTTAACAGAACGAAATAATGTACAAAACTGATATTCTCGTTAATGTGTCCGTCTGGCGGAGCAGATAGAGGTGCGGGCGTGCGGACGGACGGACAGACGTACTAATTGTCCACTGGGGAAAGTTGTTTTCATATTAAAACATTTCTTCATAAGCTATGGAATTATGGTATTCATGCTTATGCCTTTAGTTTGTTTTATTTTTGATAAAACAATGTATGGCGTATGTCTCAACCATTCAGAAAGCAACAAGAAATGACATTTGCTGATCAATTTCCCATTTCCACGTGGATTATTACCGACATCTGTAGCTTGTCAGATGTAATTAAATGGATGGAAATAAAATGCCCCATCACAATGCGGAATGACGCACAATGGCTGATCTTAGAAGATGTGGCAAATGGAAGAATTGGGAGTGAACGCATCTTTAGACAGCAAGAAGACTTGCTGGAAAACGAGGACGAGTGGCTGATGAGCCGGTTCTGACTTCCTCCAGCCGTCCTTTTGGACCTCTGCGGTCTTTTGGGGGGGGGGGTGTCACCCGCTGCATCTGGGGCGTCGGCGTCCCCCTCCGCCACAGTCACCACTCCACTTAACAGGGATTCCCCAATAATTGCCGCCATTCTCTCATCAAGAGGGGTCAGCTCCGGTGACCCCCCACCCCCCCCACCCGTCAGACACACTCAGGCGATGCAGCACCAGATGTTTTTTTGCCTTGACTTTGATGTCTGCCCATTTCTTTTTTATTTCGGCCACGGTCCGAGGTTGTGAGGCTACAGCATTTACGGCGTCTGCCACCGTTTGCCGCTCACGTGCCTTTTTGGCATTAGTAATGCCCACACTGTCCCTCCAAACAACAAGCAAAAGCAAAAGCAAAAGCTGCGCTACATTTAGAATTGATTGTGATTTATTAAAGGAAAGATGCGTAGGATGTGCGTGCGCACGGTTTTATAAATCCGAATATTTCTGTGCGTACGCACGTCTTATGTTTCATCCGTACGCCACTTCTGACGCAAATCCTACGCAAAGCTTTAGAAATGAGGCCCCTGGTGTTTTGCTGCATCTGGATCTGACTGATGGCCAGGAACTGGACGTGTTCAGGGCACGGCTGAACCCAGAGCTTTTAGAAACATCCGCGACGAAGCTCTAAAATGCTGAATGGACTCCAATGTCTCAGGAACAAAAACTGTCTTCTTTGTTGGTTTCCTTCAGCCTCCAACACACGCTCTTTAAACTACGGCAATTCTTCTGCCTTTAATGCCAATTATTACCATAATTCCAACAGATTCTGAGATGCAGAAAGCCAGCTGCTTTCCTCTATGTCAGAACCAGCTGCTTTATGTTCACATAAACACTTCACGTCTGTAAAGTGTTGCATTTATAGCTGTTCCTGTCTTCCAAATCCCTTTGAAATTACGTTAATTGCGTTAACGGTTGAGGAGTTACTGTAGTTCAAAGAACACCGATCTCTGGGTTTAAAGAGTCTTTTTGTTGTTGTAATGAACTGAATTTCAGGGACTAAACATTGCTTACTGTATTTAAGGCTTAGTCACATGTACCTGTTCAGAGGGTTGACCCCTTATGGGTTCTGCAGGTTTTTGGGTTGTCCAGGTCTGTGTGTGTGTGTGTGTGTGTGTGTGGGGGGGGGGGTCATGGAGATCTACAGTTCCCTTCAGGCTCATACGACCACCTCAAGGGACGTCATGAAAATGGAGCATACCATTGTTGTGGGTCTGGTAAGTGTATTCATAAGGGTAATTGAAGCTACACACATTTATGATGTACGGGTGATGCTGTCGTACGACGTCCTTACGCCACATTCTGGTCGTTAGTAAGGTGTGAGTTCTGGCTCCTTACTGACCGTACAAATGCTGGACGCACGGGGTGTGCACGTGATACCCAAGTGCCTATATGGCATTCACACCAACTTCACGATGATTGTCTAATTTTCCAACTGCCAGATTGTGCAGAAAGGACACATAGGGGGAGCATAAGGAGCACAAACCTTTCCCTTCAACAATACTAACCCAGGGAGTGCGGTTGGAAGGGGTAGAAAAAAAAGGGAAAATCAGTACGGCACACCTACGGCACACCTGCGTCTCAACTGTTTCCCCCTTACTCACCCTTTTGTGTTGTCTAAGAGTTCACTACAACCTGTCGCCACAGCATGAAGAAAATAAATGTGCATGAACATTTTCTCTCTACGGGTTCGCTGAGCGGCATTTCATGCAGACACCTGCTTGACCCATGCAGGTTTGATCATTTTTCACCTCCAGATTGGACAGTTGGGAGTACATCTTCATGGACCTGAAGTGTTGTCTTGTTGGACTGGATTGTTGGACGAAAGCACAGCCAACAGCTTCACGCTTTCGACGAACGGGATGCACTTTGGATTCCCTGAAACTCATCAAGCATGCAAAGTGGTCAAACAGTTGCGGTAAAAGTTTAAAAATGTTCCCTCGACACTGAAGAGTAACCAGCAGAGGATCGAGACCTTTATCATGTAATCTAATCTGGTTTCTTTTGTGTCAAAGCAGGTCACAGAAATTTGCTGATGCCTCTGACAGAAAGTGACAACCATGACATCAAATTCAACCACAAGAATACATCTGGGAGTTCACAGTAGGAGGCGGAGTCACACCATTCCCAATACTCAGACAAAGAAGGAACTAAATGATCTGGATTCTTTCATTCCTAATCCTCATCTGGTGCAACTGTCAGAGGATCTCCAGACGAACTCCATCATGTTAAAGCAACTAGGAATGTATTTAGCATAAAACAATTGAAACAGGTCACAGAACTGAAAGGCTTTTCTCATCAGAGTTTCAGTGTGTCTTTCTTTGTGTGCGCCTCAAAAACACATTTCCATGTCGAGCGCAAAAGTGCGCTTGGTGCCCTGAAAACGTTTAGATGGGACAGATAAGATCATGTCTGATCCCACACAGAGAAACGGCAGCGATCTCGGGTGTGATCTGTGGTCAGATATGAAACAAATGCAGAAGACGGAGAGAAGTAGTTCACGGCAAACAGTGGGTGAACACAATGTCAAAACTTCTGGAGTTTCCCTTCAGTTTTAGTTTTTAAACTTCAGCTAAAAAGGTGAAACAAGTCTGAGGGGCACACATATGTTTCAATCAAAAGATGTCTTTTGCTTATTTTCTATTGTTCGACTGACATGCTAGCTGCTAGCATGTCTCCAGCTATGATTCTTTCCTAGATGGGTCTTAGAGTTACTGCGCAGATTAGCATTGTGTCCACTTTGTCATCATTTGATCAGATAATTCCTAAAAAAAAAAGTTGATAAACAACTGATGCTAACGACCGATGCTAAGGTCTGAAGCTAAACTCTGATGAAAACAGACACATTTCCATGTCCATTGCATAAGTGCACTAGCACCTATGTTTTCCCTGACAACCGTTTTCTGACCAGGCTGCGGCCTGGTCTGTTCATTATCTGTCAAATAGATCCCAATCTATACAAATATCTGGCTCCACCTCTCCTGCTCACAAGGTCAAAATAGGTGTGCCACTGGGTTCGGTTCTTGGACCTATTCTATTCTCATCTATTTCAACAACTTATGTCAATACTTATCAAATGCATCCTTTTTTTTCCAGACAATACTGTCATTTATTGTTGATCTCGGTCAATCTGACAAGGATTTGAGTTTTTACAGTCTGCTTTTTAATGTTGTTCAGTCTCGTCTTCGGTCACTAAAAATGATCTTAAATGCAGGAAAAACCAAAGTGATGCAATTTTCACATAAACATGAATTTAATTATATCATATATTTTGAACAAAAATGATCTGAACTAGTCTCATTTCAATGCTTTCGTTTTTCCCGAGAAAAAGTGAGTTTGTGACTCTCAACTGGTGCACCTTGCATCTCTTGCACTTTAACATCGTCATGTTACTGCAGTTGTCTAGAAACCTGAAACTGAAAACAGTTGATGCTCACAAACCAGGAGAAGGCTTGTACTGTAGCTTTTTTTTCTTTCTGAAAATGTGCGAATTCGTGAAACCAGCAAACCTGTTTGTTGTTGGAACACATCCACCAAGGCTGTTTACGTCTGACATTGGTCAGGTGTGAGGACTGAGCGCTTTGGTTTGGGTTTTGGTTCTCTGTGCTGTTCTCCCTGTCAGTCACTCCAGCTTTAGGTTGCCAATCATCCACAGCCGTCTGGATTTCTGTTAACAGTCGTTCGTCTATTTATATAGCTCATTTGCTTTGTGGCCTTCTTGGTTCTCCATGGTTTTGTCAGATATAAGTTAAAATGCTTCATTTAAGTGATTTGCTTTTTTTGGAATTACACATAAAATGCATCCGAGTTACTTGGTGGTCACACAGACCATCAGTAAAATACATTTAAAGTTCCACTTCAATCATCTTCTGATCTGTTGTCAAAGCGTTCCCAGTGGTCTGTTAATGTTGATGATGATGCTGTTTTTAGCCAAAATCCAAGAACCTCTGTTGTTTTCTTGGACATAGTTTCTGCAGAGCGGCAGGAGTTCGTCATAAACTCACCTCTTGAATTGTGGGCGGGACTGTTGCCGCAGAACAATCCCATCCCCCTTCCTGTCACCCATCTATTTACACTATCTCCTGCTAGCTTACAGCCCCTAACACCCCCAACCTAACATTAGTAATAATAAATAATACTAAACTTTATTTATATAAACTTTTCAAAATCAAGATTACAAAGTGCTGTACAAGACCAAGGACCAGGGTTAAAAACAGTATTGAGATGTTTGACAGTACGACAAAATAAAACTCTAAATCAGTAAAATCATTAAAATCAATAATACCATAAGTTCAAATTTAATAGCCAGTAAAATCATTAAAAGCGTGCCTATAAAGGTGCACTTTTTTTTATAAGATTTAAATGCCGGTAGGGACTCAGCTGGCCTGATCTCTTATAGCAAAGGCCCTGTCTCCCTTGGTCTTCAATCTATTCAATTCAATTTTATTTATATAGCCCAATATTTAAAACAATAGTAATCTCAATGGGCTGGGGCCTGTTTCACAAAGGAGGTTCAACCAACTCTGAGGTCAAACCTGAACTCTGAGTTGGTCAATCGAGAGATTGACAACTCTGAGTTTTCAGTTTCAGAGCAGCTGATCCGCGTTAGATCAATCAACTCTGAGTGGACTGATTCGGAGGTGAGCGTGCGCACTGCGTCTATAAGAAGCCATTATCAATGGAGCGCAGATATCACGAGTCACCATGGCAACCGTGAAAAAAAGAGGTCTGCGTATTTTTCTCCAGCTGAACTTGACGTGCTGCTGCAGAGTTGCAGTGAATATGAGCAGATATTCCAGAAGAAAAGCAACACCGCTGCATCTGCAAAACAGAGACAGTTAGCGTGGAAAACATAGCTGCTCAAGTCAATGCCTAAGTTTGCATTTAAATCATTGTTATAAAATATTGACTGTAATAACTTTTTAAATAGCGTAAGGAGTGAAATAAAAAATGGCGATGTTTAGGTTTACTTTTGAAGTGTTATTCCTGGTGTAATTGCATGAAATGCTGCATAGTGTACAGAACCAATCTGGGGGAAAAATGCATTTAACGTCGGTAATGTTTAGAGGACTTTTTTGTTAACCTTCCCCTCTAGCAAACGTTGGTCAGTTTAATATTAATACATGCAATTGTGTTTTTAAAAGTGAACTTTTGTCTACTGTTGAACCTTTCGCTGCGCAAAGACTTCCTTCTTTTCTCTCGTCTTTCCGACCGTGGTCAAAAGCGCAGGGGAGATTTCCTTCAGGGCCGAAGGGAATTCTCCTTCGGGGTTCACTTCCCGTTGGAAACCCTCAACCTCCAGAGCGGAATAAGAATGACTC
>CM074488.1:27658493-27676381 GCA_037389245.1 Oryzias sinensis
CCCCCCCCCCCCCCATCTGCACCTGCACTCGCCCCTCCCCTTGTCTCTCGTGGATCGCACCCCGCTCAGCACACACACGCTGCAACACTACCCTTGTATTGATCAAGTGGTATAGGTTTATATGGGATTAAGAAAGTAAGCAGTGCTAGAAAATTGTGTTTCCAAAAAGTAATTGTTACATTAATCTAATTCAATGTCCCTGATTTCATTTTCATGTAGATGCAATCATGCAGGAATTAAAAGAACATGGCAGCAGCTAAAAATGAAGTATAAATATATTTGACATATGAAACATCTACATAGCAAGACCTAATGTTGTTTTCATTTTATATATGTGATTGACTGCAACGAAAAACGGTAACGCTCAAACAAAAACGTATGGGGAAATGACAAAACATCGAGTCGAGGTCTCAAAATCCTCGCACGACGTAAATGTAATTCTCTACGAATTAATGCAGCCTCCTCGTCTATTGGGTCCTCCAAAAAAGGACAAGCCATTCTTGTCACTTAGACCGTGTGACGGAAATGTGGGCAATGAAGGTTGAAGCGAAATATACCGCTTCGTCTTTAAAAAGGGGAGGGGACCGGCAAAAACTTCGAGTTTGGAGAATAAAACCTGCTCCCGACCAGGTTAGGTTCACAGCATAAGTAACCATGGATACTGACTCCGAGTAAAAGTTACCTCTCTTTCAGAAACGGGTTTGACTTACTCTGCTTTCTCTGGTTTGACAAACCTCCGATTCTGAAACGGAAAACCCAGGGTTTCCCTGATTTCCGGGTTTATGAACTCAGAGTTTACACTTAACCTCCTTTGTGAAACAGGCCCCTGGACTGTAAGGATTCAGTGGTTTGGTTTGGTTTTGTTGTTCTTGGTCATGTTTTTGGTTCCCTTTTTGTCAGTCAAACAAGTTTCAGGTTCATGATCCACAGCTGTCTTCAGTTTAGTTAATTGACCTCAGTCTATTTAAGTGTCTTGGTTTCTGTTCATTCTCGTCAGATCATCTGCTCTGTTGTATCACCTTTTTGTTTCTCCCTGTAGTTTTGGCATGTTTTGATTTGGTTTGGTTATTAAATATTTTATTTTCTGTCACCAAACCTGGTCTTCTGCATTTTGGTTTGGAGGAACTGTTTAGTTTATACACACTCTGCTGTGAAAGTCATGTGTAGAGTGCAATTCATGAGTCCAAACGGGAAAAAATCAAAGCGTGAATCACCATCTCAACACGTTTTCTAGATAGGAGAGGGGTTATCCTGTATAATCTGTGTATTTGTCAGAAACAAGATTTGACCACCGCTTTGACATGTGTCTCCAAATTCAAATCAGTATCAAATATCACCCCCAGATTTCTGCAGTTTGTAGAAACATTCTTAGACAGAGACTCCAATTTCTGAGCTACACGGTTTTGGGCCTCAACTGATCCAAAAATAATTACATTATGCTTGTCCATATTCAACTCCAGAAAGCTTTGAGCCATCCAGGTTTTAATTTCTGCAATGCATCCATAGAGATTCTTTAGAAGACCAAGGTCATCAGGTTTAATGGATAAGAACAGTTGAGTGTCATCGGCATAAAAATGAAAATTGAGGCTATGTCGGCGTATTATCTCCCCAAGTGGTAGCATGTAAATTGAAAATAACAGAGGTCCCAATACCGAACCCTGAAGAAGGCGACGTGTCATGTTCACCTTAGATGAGCAAGTATTGTCAATTGAAACATTAAAAACCTGTCAGATAAGTCAAAGTCAAAGTCAGTTTTATTGTCAAATATGCTGCATCCATAAGACATACAGCACAGATGAAATTGCTTTCCTCTCACCCCACAGTGCAAGCAGCATATAAAATAATAAATAAACGACTTAAAAAAAAGATAAAAAGACAGTAATAGTCAGAGGATTAACAGTAATCTAAACAGTGCTAAAGAACAGTGGCATGGTTAAAGTGGCAGTTTGAAGTGACATCAGTGCTGAGAACAGTAAGTGGATGAGTCAGTGATGGCAGTCTTTGGTGATGATGGTGTTCTGAAATGCTGTGAAGTTTTCAATGTGAGCTTGTAGGATGGAGTGGAGGGGCCAGAGGGGGGAGGGCAGGGAGGGAGTTGAGGGTCCTTATTGCCTGATGGAGGAAACTGTCTTTTAGTCTGCTGGTTCTGGCCTGCAGACTTTGCAGCCTCCTCCCTGATGGCAGCAGGTTGAAGTGTCTCTGGGATGAGTGGGAGGGGTCCCCGGGGGGGAGGGGTCCCCTGCAATCCTGATGGCTCTGCGGGTGAGGCGGGAGCGGTAAATGTCAGAGAGGCCAGTAAGAGGGACACCAACGATCTTCTCAGCTGTTTTCACAATGTGCTGCAGAGTCTTCCAGCAGGAAGCGGTGAAGGCTCCGTACCACACGGTGATGCAGCTGGTCAGGATGCTCTCCATGGCCCCCCTGTAGAAGGTCATCATGATGGGGGGAGGAGCTCTGGCCCTCTTCAGTTTGCGGAGGAAGTACAGGCGTTGTTGGGATTTTTTGGCCAGTGATGCAGTGTTGTGGTTCCAAGACGGAGATGTGCCCCCCCAGGAAATTGGTGCAGCTCACCCTTTCCACAGCAGCCCTATTGACGATCAGTGGGGCGTGTTGGATGGGAGTTCTCCTGAAGTCCACAACCATTTCCTTTGTCTTCTCCACATTCAGGTGGAGATTGTTGTCTTTGCACCACAGAGCCAGCCTGTTCACCTCCCTCCTGTAGGGGGTCTCATCGTTGTTGTTGATGAGACCCACCATTGTTGTGTCATCCGCAAACTTGATAAAGAGGTTGGAGATTGATGTTGGGGTGCAGTCGTGAGTCAGCAGACTGAAGAGAAGGGGGCTCAGCACACATCCTTGGGGGACCCCTGTGTTAATTGTGATGGTGCTGGAGGTGTTGTTGCCGACACAGACTGCCTGTGGTCTCTCTGACAGAAAGTCCAGCAGCCAGTTCCACAGGGAGGTGTTGAGTCCTAGCTGGTCTAGCTTGTGGATGAGCTGCTGGGGGATGACTGTATTGAAGGCGGAGCTGAAGTCAATGAATAGCATTCTGACATGAGAGTCTTTTGTTTCCAGGTGAGTGAGGGCTGAGTGGAGGGCTGTAGAGATGGCATCATCGGTCGATCGGTTAGACCGATATGCAAACTGGTAGGGGTCCAGAGTGGGGGGGAGGGTGGACTTGAGTAAGAATAAGTAAGAACAAAACCAGTTAAGAACTGTGCCAGAAAAACCAACCCAAGATTTCAGACATTGTAATGAATTTGAATGGTCAACTGAATCAAATTGGTGCAACAAAAATGTTGATCAATATAGAGATATCCAGCCACACAGTTTAGACCAAAATTCCAGCTCAGACTAGGAAAAAAAGACATTCATGGATTATTTGTCTTCAGGTGGATGATCAGAATGGAGCAGAGCAGGGAGCTTCTGGCCCCGGCTGCGGTACTTTCTATGTCACAAATACAATATGTTTAAATGGCATTTTCTTGTCTGCTCCTGATTTGCAAAAATTGGAATAAAGAAATACTAAGAAATGGGCGACAGTGGCTCAGGCAGTGGCTCAGGTGGTAGAGCAGGTCGTCCAACCGAAGGATCGGTAGTTCGATCCATGCTCCCCCCAACCAGCTGTGGTTGTGTCCTTGGGCAAGATACTTCACCCTCCTTGCCTCCAGTCTGGTGTCTGAATGTGTATAAATGATCCCAGTGATGGTCAGAGGGGCTGTAGGCGCAAACCGGCAGCCACGCCTCTGTCAGTCTGCCTCAGGGCAGCTGAGTCTACAACAGTAGCTACCATCACCAAGTATGAATGAGGAGTGAATGAATAATGGACACACTGTAAGCGCTTTGAGCAACAAGAAAGAGCGCATATAAATCTAATCCATTATTATTAATATTGTTAAGAAATGCTATTTTAAGCTGAATTTTCTAAATTAAAGGTCTCTATAATCAGAAAAATGTCAGAAGAAAATGTCAAAACACCAAAACAGCGTTTTTATCAGAGATAGTCTGATTTGAGTCAAAAAGATGGTATTTGACTGTAATGACAGTTTTTATCTGTTTGATGTTTCTCTTGAACTCTTTTGCACTCTAAGAATCGGGGCCTACGGCACGCACATGAAGAGGCCTACACATGAAATTCTTCGAAAGACGTTGTTGACCTTTATTCTCGAGCTTTGATGTTGAAGAGCAGCTTTGCATCACCTGGAATGATTTACCCACACGAGCTTCGACCTCTGAAAACCCCACCTGGCTGTTTGCTTCACCTTATTCAGCAGGTGTAGTGGCGGCTGGCAGGTCAAATCAGTTTTCCCGTCAGAGATGTTATCAGAGAAGGAAATGTGTCCATTTCATCTCAGATTCCTCTGATCGGACTCTGATTACCTGGAAATTCAAAGCTGCTGAGATCAAATTTTTGACTTTGTTGTCTGCGGCGGGTTATCAGATCACAGAGCGGCGCTCATCCTCTTAAATACCTGAGATCTCGGAGACGTGAGCTCAGAAGCTGGTACTGACCCAAGTGACAGGATGGAGCTGCCGACCCACAGCATCTGCATTCTGATGGTGAGCTCTTCCTCAAACCGATGGATTAGTTTGTAGTTTTAGATGTTCAAAGGGTTCACGTTTTTAATTATCTAGAATGACGCATAGATTTAGTTGAGAATGTAAAAAAATGTGCTTCATTTTGGGGGGTTAAATGAAGAAAACTGATGAAGGATTCATTCAGTCCTGAATGAATCCTTCATCAGTTTTCTTCATTTTCTTTAGTTTCCTGCGTTCTCTGTACTTTTCCTCAAAAATTATGTCATGTGATGAATCTTTTCAGGCGATTGGGTCATCTTTGTGGTTCTCTATCCTCAGGTCATATGCTGTTCATTGCGGTTCTCTTCGTGCTCTGATGAAGGAGCTCCTCATCCTCTTGACTGCAACGTGACGCTGCAGTTCTCCTCAGAGATCTTCTCCCTCTCCAGAGGGAATGGTAACATCCATCAGAGGTCGATGTCTCCTTGGAGATGGAGGTCAGTAAAAATCTGGACCTCTGGGTCTGAACGCTTTTGGTTCTAAGCTTCTGCTCCTCTGTGTTCAGGTCCACCACGGTGAGGCACCGGATCCCCTCCACGCTGTGGGAGGCCGAGTGCGACAGCATCTTCTGCTCCAATCCCACCTCAGGACAGCCCAAAGACTATAGCCTGAACTCTGTTCCGATCTACCAGAACATTCTGGTTCTGAACCACGTCAAAGGCAGCCACTGCTACACAGCCTCGTACCATTTGGTGGCCGTTGGCTGCACCTGCGTCTGGGCCAAGACCAGCCAGAGTTAGCAGAACTATAACCGAAGCATCTTCACAACAAACCTTTGACAACGCCAAGCGGATGAAGAGCCTTTGAAGCTCGGTGTGAGTTTTTGTGGCGCTTCCTTTTTTTTATTGTTAAATAATGGAATTCATTCTGTAATTTTCATAAATAATTTATGACAAACCGCAAAACCCAACAATTTTTGAGTGATAGAAGCTCGTTGACATCTTAATTAGTCCTCCGGACTTCGGCTGGTTGTGGATCTTCTGTCAGGTTTAGGTAGAAAACCAGCAGACATTGATGCTAGCATTGAAGTATTACATAGTTTATTGTTTGAAGAAAAAGTTACAAAATAACAGAACAAACTCCTCATGTTTATTACCTAAATGTAAAAGATGAGTAAAAAAACCTGTTTAAAAAAGCTAGTTTAAAACCAGAAATAATGAGTACTAAACACATTAAAGTCAAAACCCACAGGTAGTCAACCCAAAAGAAAAAAAATTTAAGAGCATAAATGTCAGATTGTAAGTTCAAAAGATAAATTATATCGGATCAATTTGTCACGTTGGATGGAGTTTCTGTATCTAAATTAAAAAAAATGAAAACAACTCTGTGTATTCTGAACGTGACTAAAATCCTGAAGCCCCAGGTCACCTGAATGAAGAAGGTAGACATTTTAGCAAATATTCTCTAAACCTGTTTCCCCCCACCCAGGGTCAGAGGAGGCTGGGGCCTATCCCAGGTCCCCCCTGACCAGGTCGGCAGTGTGTTTCAGGTCCAAACACTCACATTCACACTTATGGACCAGTAAAAGACTCACTTACTAATCATGTTTGTGGACTGGAGTAAAACTGGAGAAAAGCAACGCATGCACAAGGAGAACTTGCAAACTCCACACAGAAAGAAGCCGGCCGGGATTTGAACCTTCTTCTGTGAGACGGTAGTGCTACCAGCTACGCAGTGGTGCAGCTGGTGTGATTAAATTTTTAAAATAAATCTAAAAATGCGGACAGAATATTTAAAAGTTGTGATAAAGGTTAAAATGTTTTAAGATTACTGGAGTGAAAAAATTTTCTTTCAGAAATGCTGTGAAAATTTTCTATTCTAGGAATTTACAAATGTATTACAAATTATTTATAGACCCACTCAAATAAAAAATGTGCTTTTAAAATGCTTTTGTAGCTTTTTTTCATGATGGATGACATATATAAAGACAATTTTACAGCCATGATCAATGTCTTGTATCAAATAAATTTTCTAAAAACATCAGCTTTTATGCGAATGAAGATATTTTCTTGTGGTTAAATTATACTGTCAACACAACTGCTGTAACATGTTCGCTGTTAAGTTTAAAATCACAGGAAAATTCTGAAGACTTGTGGGGAAAATGAAAATATTTGGTTTAAATATTAAAGCTTGGTCATATTTCTAGTTACTCGTCTCTTCTGTAAACAATTTCACAAATCCAGAAATAAATTTTTCTACTGTGTAGAAAAGGTGGATCCAACAAACACCTGTCAGTCAACACATCCCCATAGGTCTTTTAAACGGGTATATGTGTGTCTGCATGAGTGTGTGTTTGTGCGCGCATGTTTGTCACTTGCAGAAGGTCCGGTCTGGTTCTGAATTCTGATAGACTCCGCCACCTAGTCCTTTGAGGCTTCCGTCCCTCCAGCAATTGACTAGACAGAGGTTCTTTTGCACTATGGACTTAACAGTCAAAAATTAGAGCCTTATATAAATTCATGCCTGAATAATGAAAACACATTCAACAAAGGCAACAATGGGACACTAAATCATGTTCCTGTGATCCAGCATGAAGGTGACTCATCTGTTGGAGTCTGTGTTTCTTCCCTGCAGCTGAAACGTTGTCTGGAAATGAGAAAAATGCCACAAAATCCTTTGAACGATGCAGGATGGTAAACATTTAGCGATGGAACAAACTTTGAATCTACACATTTATTTCATTTATTCAGACATGAAACTAAAATATCAAAGAATTAGGATGAAAAAGCAGAAATAAGAAATGTTCAGAACTCAGACCTAGAACCGGCACATAGAGGCTCTGGGAAGCAACCTCTTGTGGTGTCACATTCGGGATGTTCCAGGCGATCCATCTACAGACTAAACCCTCATCTGCTGTAAAACGTGTTCACGCCGCGTCCCATTTTATTCCAAATCCTGAATCTGTTGATTAAACTCATAAAATGCAGCAATGAGTTCTGCAGTTCAGATGTTTGGGGTCCATTACAGAGAGGACAGGCTCTGCTCTTCACTTGAACTTCAGCTCAAGCTACGCCAGGAGCTGTGAAAGATCACGGCCAAGGCAGCAGAACCGGCGGCGGTTCCGCCCGTCAGCTCTGTTGTTTAAAGATAAGGTGTTTGTCTGCTCCGCCCTGCAGCGCCGCTCTGTGTGTCTTTAAGCAGCTTGTTCAGTTGAGCAGATCACTGTTTGTCCAGTCTGTCAATGAGTAAACGTGGAACAGGAACAACAGCTGACCAGAACCAGTACTCTGCACGCAGGTTGGTCTGCACCCTTTAATTCTACCCGTTAGCCCACAGGGCTAGAACTAGTCAGAACAAACGAGGAATGTTTGTTTGCATTTTGCCTCCCTCAACGGAGCTGTGGAGGTTAAGTGTTCATCAACCCCTGACTGCTGAAGAAACCTTTAACTGGTTTAGACATATTCTTTATAAAAAATTATTCAGATTGTCTTCGATTTACATGACAACAACCTGCAGTTGTTCTATTGGATGTACGGTTATGGACTGAACTCTTTTCCCAAGAACTTGGAACATTTGGCTGCATAAATGCTCAGTGAGGCTGAACTGAGGATTTGTTAAAGTCATTCCTCTGGACTGGAAAATAATCTTCGACCAAAGGTCCAACAGGTAGTTCCTCAAAAGTTTTTCAAGAACTATATAGACAAAACTCACAAGGATTTGTATTTACTGGTGTCAAACTTTCCAGAAGATACCAACTCATCCGACAACCTGATCCAGAGTCAATAAACCTTAGCAAACGGTTATTCTTTTGTCACCGGGTGGAGTTGGTGTAAACGGAGGACGGGTTGGGTGTTGGGTGGTTGGTCGATCGGAATGCTGTGAGCAGAAAGAGGATATGTGGGATGCGTTAAAATCTTGCGAAGACCTGGAAGTTCTGGTGGTGGTCTTCTTTGGTGGTGAAGGATGTGCCACTAGTAAACTCCCTGAGAAACTCTGAGACCTGTCATCTGACGGTTATTGTTGTGGGTTATGAGCCCATCCTGATTGCAGGGGGGGCTTCCACTGACTGATGGTGTTTAGATGTAGAGGGGATGAACAGTCTGGGAGCTGTGTGAGCCGACTGTCTTGGTCTGCGTCATCTATGTTTATGGATTTCACAGAAATTAAATATTGTACATTTAGATTGCGTTACATATTTCACCTTAGTGACACACAGACCTGCTGTTCCTCATCAGTCACTATCAAGCTCATTCGTCTCGGTTATATACTCTCACATCTCCAATTCGTAGTAATTTGTTTACTTGTTACAGTGACCTTCAAGTTCTGTCAAGTTCGTGTTCCCGACCCAGCTACGTCCCTGACAATGTCTCTGCCTTGCCTTCCGTTACTCCTGTCTTATCGTGAGTCTTCACGTTGCCGACTAAGATTCCGTCCTTGACCAGGCTCCTGTGAACGCCCCCCGTTTATTGAACCACTTCCTGTCTTTGAGGGTTAGCCATTTTTGAGTTTCCACGCTGTCCATCTGACGTCTTCACTGCCATTGGCTCTGTGTGCCCCTCTGATGCCTATTTCCTGTTTGAACAACAAACTCAGCCGTACAAAAACTACGACCTGCATGGATTTTCTATATGGACTTTCTATATGGCTGTGACCCCCGCCAGGGATAAAACGGGTCAAGAAAATGGATAAATGGATGGATGTTCTATGTGGACCTTCTCAACTCTATACCTGCATACCTCCCTCCACTGCCCCCTTCAGTGACCTGACTCATCCGGAGTTGTGTCCTGATAGTCCATTTTCCTAACGTTCAGGCGTTACACTTAAATACTTAAACCTGCAGGAGGAAGTGGCAAGGTGCCAAATAACAGCGTTAACCTCACTGAGGAGTTTGGAAAGACCAGAGATGTTAAAATAAAGAAACTCAACAAAAACTGCAGTGACTATGGTGGCGCTGTTTGGATGCTATTTGACTAATTACCCCGGCTGATGACTGAAACCACAAAGAGAACACGCCTTTCTCGGGGTAATGGTGGGGGCGTGGCACAGAGAGTTCTGGTTCCTGTGGACAATCGTGAAAACGGTTTCAAAGCTGAGCCGTGAAAATCTGCTCAGACCTGCCCACCCTGGACCTGGAAAAGGTTTGGTCACAATGGACCATCACCTTAAAGGAAACTTTGAATCCAAACCACCTCCTGCATCTCTGTATGTTACTGCAAACAGCCTGCGCCGTTTAGACACTGTCCCGTTTACCACAGTACCAAATACTGCCTCTTTAAACCGACAGGTCATTCACCCTTTAACACCTGAGCTGTCGCCGGCGACAGCAAAATAACACACGTCAACTACGAACTGCAGGAACTTTTTAAGCATTTACGTAGTTAACATGATTCTAATGTACTATAACACAGAAAGAAGTGCCTCTGGGTCGATCTGCAGAGCGAAGCAGAATCAGCTGGTTTATGTTGATAGCATAAACATTTCCTCGCTATAAAGTGCTGCACATCAGCATAAAGCTGCTTTTCTCCCCTTCAGAATCCACTGGAGTTACGTTAGTTGAGTAAAATGGATAAAGAGTTACAGCAGTCGAAATATTGTCAACATTGGAGCGTTAAAGTGTTAAAAATAAAATGATTGATGGTCTTTGCAACATTGATGAGGTCATCTGTTGAATGATCGTCCGGCATTCCTCCAGGTTTTTTTGTTATGTTACCATGGCAACGGCAGAAACCCAGTCAGAAGAAGCGCATAGGGTTGGTTGGAATAGATGATTGTGAGGTTATGACCTCTGACCTAAAGGAAATTAGCCATTCTGAAGGAAGGTTACGAGGTTTTGGACTTTATCTGACTTCAAAAAAGCTGATCAACCACCAACCAATCAGTGTCGCACAATCAGTTAAGGCAGAGTTTGTGGGAACCAGCAAAGGACCCTGGCTTTAGTCTCACGATGCCGTTTCTCTGGGATCTTGGAGAGAACACATCAGAACATTTCTTCTGACCATTTCTGTGGAAACAGACAAACCGGCATAAGTTGGTCTACGACCAGCTAAAGAAAGACAGACACACCTCATCCAGTCTTTAGTGTGTCTTCATTGAAAAGTTTTATTTTACGGTCAACACGGCAGACAATCTTTTGGTTTAATAATCAATTTCAACACAATCAAAACCAAACAAAGGCTGGTCCATTAGAGAATGATGATGATGATGTAAGGTGAGAATACACATGGGTGTGATGACGCCTGCAGAGGTCACAGGAAGAATCTTATCAAATCTGTTCATTATCCTCTTCATCATTTCATCACATTGGTGTTTGTTTTCATTGACAAGTTTGACCCCTTGGATCCCCCGTGGTTATGCTCAGCTAACTTTCATACGTACGTCAACAGAACAATCTGTGTTTACGATGAATTGCTTCAAGAAAGACGAATAATTGAAAACACAAACTCCTGCTGGGTCATGGGTGTAGATGCTGCGTCCGCCCAGAAACTGCTCCACCTGTTTGCTTACAACAGAGAAGGTTGACTCAGTACATTCTTTGCCTGCAGTGCTTCAGATCCTCACATTCCATCTGTTATTTTATGGCATTGAATGTAAATAAGGGATCAAAGTTCAGCGGCTTGTCACCGATGGACTGTTTGTTCTGATTACGCAACATCTGCTCTACTTCCAATTGAGCAAAATATTAGATATTTGAGTTCAAATCCGTTCTGTAGAAAACACAATCCCCTCAAAACCTGGACCTAAAGTCATCACAGAAACTGCACCTGGAATGGAAACAAATTAAGCTTTTCATTACAAAGAACAGCCTCCATGGGGGGTGGAGGCTTTTCTCCCCTCTAGAGGTGTCAACTGATAATGACGGGAATTTCCTTCGTTAGGATTAAAAAGCTCCTTTGTTCAGCATCTCAAGGAAACAAACTGCTGAAGACGTGAACTCTTCCCATCTCTGTACCTGATTTTTCTCCCATCGTGATCGTGCTGCTCCGAACAGCGTCCGAGAAATTTTAATGTCAGAAAATCTGGAATTTTTAGCTTTTCTAACAACATTCATTTGAAAAAATTAAATCAGAGGAACTCCATCAGGCTCCTCCCTAAGTCCTAAATCAAAGCAGAGGAAAAAAAGAAAGTCAAAATAGAAGCCCCCCCCAGGGAGGCAGATATTACTGCTTAATGTTGTGCCCCCCCCACCCCACACACACACAGCACATAGAGCCGAGGCCCCCACAGCAACCATTCAGGTGGTGTGGTGTATGAAGGTGGTAGTTTGGTACGCTTTTTTCCATTTCTATGTCGCGGTTGTTTCCATGGTACGCTTTTTTCCATTTCTATGTCGCGGTTGTTTCCATGGCAACCACTGTTTGAGAACTGCTGTGGCCACGTCTCATTCACAGGGTTCTGTTGGGACGGGCTCTGACAAAGAGAACTCTGTTTGAGTGTTCACGCAGGAACGCATCGGCGCAAAGCTGGGTCACAATCCGTGGCACTCTGATGATCGCGTGAACAGCGGAAGAGTTCCGATCATTCGGAGAACGTCGACACTGCAGCTACAGGAGCTAAAGGGTTCACTGGAAAAGAAACATTTGAACTTTTTTAAAGAGGGGCCGCATGTTAATATGAAGCCCAGCAAAGCAGAACAGAGATTTCATAGTTAGCGGCCCCTGGTGGATATTTGGCAGATTTCCTTGAAGACGAGACAAATGGGTGCAGGATGATTACATTTCTACACAACGAAGCTTTTGCCTTTTTGGAATGTTGGAGTTGACATGATTGTCTGCAACACAGGAGCACCGCAGGGAACAGTTCTGGCTCCGTTCCTGTTCACTGTCTACACCGCAGACTTCATGTCCAGCTCAGCATCTTGTCATCTGCAGAAGTTCTCGGATGACTCTGCCGTTGTCGGACTAATCATGGATGACGATGACAGAGAGTATAGAGAACTGGTTCAGAACTTTGTGGACTGGTGCCAGCGGAACTACCTCCAGATTAATGCAGGGAAAACCAAGGAGCTGGTGGTAGACTTTCGCAGGCACACACACTCTACATTAGCACCGGTGAACATCCAAGGAAGGGACATTGATAGAGTAGATTCATACAAGTACTTGGGTGTTCACCTCAACAATAAACTGGACTGGTCACACAATACAGAAGCACTGTACAAAAAAGGTCAGAGCAGGCTTTATCTGCTGAGGAGACTGAGGTCTTTTGGAGTGCAGGGATCACTCCTAAAGACTTTTTATGACTCTGTAGTGGCATCAGCCATCTTTTATGGATTGGTCTGCTGGTGTAGCAGCATCTCGGCTGCAGAAAAGAAGCGGCTGGAGAAGCTTGTGAAGAAGGCCAGCTCCGTTCTGGGGCTGCCTTTGGACTCAATGCAGGAGGTGGGAGAGAGGAGGATGGTAGCTAAGCTATCATCCATGATGGAGAACGACGCCCACCCCATGTATGAGTCTGTGTCCTCTCTGTGCAGCTCCTTCAGCGTCAGACTGAGACATCCTAAGTGTCTGAAGGAGCGACACCGCAGGTCGTTTCTACCTGCTGCCGTTAGACTGTACAACGTTAGCTGCTCCCAGTGAACCACGTTAACCAACATCATTGGCTCTGTCAGATTTCTTTTATCCTGTGCAATAACCGATATATGGTCATCCTGTGCAATTTTTTTTGGAAATGTATGTGTATATTGACTCCATAGTTTGTTTCTTATATATATTGCTCTCTCTCTGCCCTGTACTGCTGCCGCAAAAAGGAAATTTCCCCATCGTGGGACGAATAAAGGAATATCTTATCTTATCTTATCTTATCTTATTTGCTTCAGATGATCCAACACATCCCGGTTTTCATCACCGTTGTGCTTCTTCTCAGCTGAAGGAAGCTGCTCACCTGTGGGAGGGAAGTCTCCCGGTTCACCCCGTCTCCATGGCGTCCCTGGAGTCAGAGCTCACGGCATCCTCTCTCCCATCGGGTCTCGTCCTCGTCTTCATCCTGCTCCTCCTCCTCACCATCTTCCTCACGGCTCTCTGCAGCGACTGCAACAGGTCAGCTTCAGTCACTGGCTCCTTCCTTTTCCGTCATGAACGTTCAGAGATCCGCAGGTGCAGAAGGTCGGACACTCCTTCCTTCAGGTCCTTCTTCATCTTTTCACTCTCAAAGAAAACACTGTGCAGCTCCTCAAAGATCCACGAACCCCAAAGCTCAAACATCTGCAGCCAAGGGAGAGGAGAGCGTTCAGCCCCACGTGGCTCCACCGTTTTTATATCACCATGGTAACCGTTTTAGATCAAAGATCTGTCCACGTTAAAGACTCTTGATCATCAATCCGTCAGATTAAACAATTAACAGGAAATGACATTAAAGATGAACTTCTCATCAACCAATCTTTCATGACTTTTACTTGTTTTATAAATAAAGTTATGTTTTGAGTTATTTTGCTTTTTTTTTAAATTACCCTGTTTTTGGAAAAATATCAATGTACTTGTTGGTGTTTATTGGATTTTTGTAAATCCAGTTTTTGAGATTGAGTTTTTAAGGAGCTTGTTGACCCTTGACCTCAGCCTTTCGGCTGAAAGGTCTCTGACCCCCCTCGCTCTTTGGGCTGTTAAGGTGGACTGTGCCCCCCCCCCCAAAAAAAAAAAAAAAAAAACAGGAGTAGAAACTTTTCTTTAATTTTTTTTTATTTTTCAGAGATAATACACGGCAGGCAGCATCACTTTTATTCCAAAATAAAAGCCAACACACATTTAAAGAAAGCTAAAAGTAAATAAATGGATAAAATTAGGATTTTTGTTTGAACTTGATTTGGTTTTATGATTTTTCTCAGACGTTCTTTTGAGCTGAAGGATCCAGAAGCAGCAAAAAGTCCTTCGGCTCTCATCCGAGTGGTAAGACACGAAGAAAAGACGTTTGATCTTCAGCTTTCACGCAAACACTTGTGAACGTGTCTTTCACCTGAACGCTGGCAGGTGAGGCTGGAGGAGGTCAGAGAGAACCCCATGATCCAAGAGATCCAGAAGGATGAGCGAGGTGAGCCAAGGACGGAGACGCAGGAAATGAAGCTGTCAAAGCTAAAAACTCTGAGTGATGTCAGCCATGAATGTAAACCAGGATCTTCTCCTCCACTGGAGAAGGAGTGAGAGGAGAAAAGATTTACTCTTTTAGGCCAAATGACTCTAAGACGACTAAAAAGAGGCTAAAAACATTGAAAAAATCGCTGCAAAAACGTCACATTGAAGCTAAGAAAAGTTATTGTAACTAAACAAAAACTGAAAACTGATCAACCAAAATGCAGATTTATACCCTAAACATCCCTGGAACAGACTAGAAACCTGTTCAGAGTGAATCCCGCCTTCACCCAACAGGGGCTGGGATAGGCTCCAGCAACCCTGCAAAACCCAAAGGGATTCAGCAAGTTCTGAAGATGGATGGATGGATGGATGGATGGATGGATGGATGGATGGATGGCCTGGGGAAGATGTGTCAAAAAGCTGAAAATGCTAAGCTAAATGCTACAAATTTCAAAATAAAACTACCAAGATAAATTAGAAAAATGGTACAAGCTTCTAAATGAAGGACTAAATGCTGAAAACTCTATACTCTAAAGTTTAGTCCAGCAAAAAATTGAATCATTTTTATAAAAAGCACTAAAACATGCAGATTATTATAAATAAAAACTGCGTAAAAAGAAAAAAGACAAGAGTTACACTCAACAATAAAATGTCTAAACTAAATGCCCCAACTGAAAAAGGAATATAAAGAAAGCAGATAAAACAGAAACAATGAAGATTTTAGATTTTAGAAATGCTCAAATCTACACATTCAGTCGTAAAGGAGCTATGGAGAATAAACATTTCTCATCATATGGAAGGAAAGCTGCAACATGTCAGACAAACACTGATGATCAGGGAAACCTTTGACCCTGAAAACGGACATAAATGGTAGAATATGAAAAGTAGAGATGAAAACCAAGTTATTTAAGGAGTAAAGACTTTGGTGGCCCCAGAAGTCTGCTGTTTGTTTGTGTGCTTGTTTGTTTTTTGTGTTTGTTTGTTTATGTGCTTGTCTGCATGTTTATTTACTCTCTGTGTTTGTCTGATTCTGTTTAGAGTTTCATCCTAAAGGGGAAGCGCCGGTCATTCCCTCCCAAATCCAGCAGGGGGAGCCGCAGACTAATAAAGGTCAGTTTGCCTCTGAAAGCGGAAGGACAGAATGTGTGTGTGGGTGTGTGTGTGTGTGGGGGGGGGGGGGTCAAGTGATGCTGCAGACAGACGGAGGCTTTTCTCTCCATTAGAGTTTATACCTAAAAACATTTTGAAGCGCTTGGACTGCCTCAACTTCCTGGACATGTTCTGACAACAGAACCAAAGAAAACAGGACCAAAAAAAATTGTTTTTTTAAATCCATCTTACAACCTGGGGGGTATTCCAGAAAGCAGGTTCTGCTAGGTACCACGGTAAGTTTGAGGCTAAGGAAATGGATAACCTCAGCTTTGGGTTCCAAAAACAGAGGTATGTTTTAGGGTAGGTCAAGTTGCCATAGCAACTCATGCTGTGAACATAACCTGGTCTGGAGCAGGTTTAGTTGAAGCTTAGTTTGTTTTCAGAGAGGTGAAGCAGCATGGCGTGTCCATTTGAAGATGATTTAGTGGATGAAGAAGCTCAGATAATACTTTTTCCACCGTGAGAGGGTGATAAGACCACATATGGATGTTGGAAAATTAAACTTATTACTTTGATCTAACTTCATTATTTGCTTTAGTTAAGATAAATCATTTTTTTGTTAAGTCAGCTTAAAAATAACACGTAGTTATGAGACATTTATTTTACTTTCATTCAAATTAGTTCAATTAAGTAGGTGTAACTTTGCTGCTGCTGTTAGATCAGTACCGCAAGGGATTGTGGGATACCATTCCCTTTGCCTGTCTGGACGGATTTGGGTTTAAGTGTGGGTTTTTGACCAAATGTGTTTAGTTGTTTGGCTGTTTTACTGTGTTTTTGTCTAGTTATTTGTCTTGTTATGTTACATTCTTTCTGCACCATGAGTGAGAGGGAGGAAGAGGAGGATGAGTTTATTTAGCACCACTAGTGTGTCGTCGTTTAATGAATAAGTCAGATATGGTAAATGACATCATACAGTAATTCCGTTTTGTATAATTCATTTTGTTGTTTGAAAATGAAAAAATCTGCAGGCTTAAATTTAGACATATGAGATTTCAAGAAGTACAATAAATTAAGAAGAAAAACATTTAAATGAATTGGAGTAATATGACATTTAGTTAGATAAATATCTTCACACGCCGTCATTACAATCTCAGGCTCTGTCTCACTGAAATATTGCGCTCTCTTTCTTTCTCCACGTGTTTCCATGGTGACCATTGAGAATGTCTTTATGTACCTGCTGTGTACGTGCATTAACCCAGGGTTACCAAGTGGAGCGTAATTACTCTAACTCATATCCGGTCTGTTGGAACCGACATACCCAGAGTAAGCAAGTTCAGGCGGATTTCAGCCAAAGTTCAGGGTTAAAGTCAGGCTAGTTTAAACATGCTTCCAGGGGCCTGTTTCACAAAGGAGGTTCAAACAACTCTGAGGTTGAACTTGAACTCTGAGTTGGTCAATCGAGAGATTGACAACTCTGAGTTTTCAGTTTCAGAGCAGCTGATCCGCGTTAGATCAATCAACTCTGAGTGGACAGATTCGGAGGTGAGCGTGCGCACCGCGTCTATAAGAAGCCATTATCAATGGAGCGCAGATATCACGAGTCACCATGGCAACCGTGAAAAAAAGAGGTCTGCGTATTTTTCTCCAGCTGAACTTGACGTGCTGCTGCAGAGTTGCAGTGAATATGAGCAGATATTCCAGAAGAAAAGCAACACCGCTGCATCTGCAAAACAGAGACAGTTAGCGTGGAAAACATAGCTGCTCAAGTCAATGCCTAAGTTTGCATTTAAATCATTGTTATAAAATATTGACTGTAATAACTTTTTAAATAGCGTAAGGAGTGAAATAAAAAATGGCGATGTTTAGGTTTACTTTTGAAGTGTTATTCCTGGTGTAATTGCATGAAATGCTGCATAGTGTACAGAACCAATCTGGGGGAAAAATGCATTTAACGTCGGTAATGTTTAGAGGACTTTTTTGTTAACCTTCCCCTCTAGCAAACGTTGGTCAGTTTAATATTAATACATGCAATTGTGTTTTTAAAAGTGAACTTTTGTCTACTGTTGAACCTTTCGCTGCGCAAAGACTTCCTTCTTTTCTCTCGTCTTTCCGACCGTGGTCAAAAGCGCAGGGGAGATTTCCTTCAGGGCCGAAGGGAATTCTCCTTCGGGGTTCACTTCCCGTTGGAAACCCTCAACCTCCAGAGCGGAATAAGAATGACTC
>CM074488.1:27676481-27716362 GCA_037389245.1 Oryzias sinensis
CCCCCCCCCCCCCCATCTGCACCTGCACTCGCCCCTCCCCTTGTCTCTCGTGGATCGCACCCCGCTCAGCACACACACGCTGCAACACTACCCTTGTATTGATCAAGTGGTATAGGTTTATATGGGATTAAGAAAGTAAGCAGTGCTAGAAAATTGTGTTTCCAAAAAGTAATTGTTACATTAATCTAATTCAATGTCCCTGATTTCATTTTCATGTAGATGCAATCATGCAGGAATTAAAAGAACATGGCAGCAGCTAAAAATGAAGTATAAATATATTTGACATATGAAACATCTACATAGCAAGACCTAATGTTGTTTTCATTTTATATATGTGATTGACTGCAACGAAAAACGGTAACGCTCAAACAAAAACGTATGGGGAAATGACAAAACATCGAGTCGAGGTCTCAAAATCCTCGCACGACGTAAATGTAATTCTCTACGAATTAATGCAGCCTCCTCCTCTATTGGGTCCTCCAAAAAAGGACAAGCCATTCTTGTCATTTAGATCGTGTGACGGAAATGTGGGCAATGAAGGTTGAAGCGAAATATACCGCTTCGTCTTTAAAAAGGGGAGGGGACCGGCAAAAACTTCGAGTTTGGAGAATAAAACCTGCTCCCGACCAGGTTAGGTTCACAGCATAAGTAACCATGGATACTGACTCCGAGTAAAAGTTAACTCTCTTTCAGAAACGGGTTTGACTTACTCTGCTTTCTCTGGTTTGACAAACCTCCGATTCTGAAACGGAAAACCCAGAGTTTCCCTGATTTCAGGGTTTATGAACTCAGAGTTTACACTTAACCTCCTTTCTGAAACAGGCCCCTGGAATACCCCCCAGGTTTCCTTCAGACCTGCTTGTATGTCTGATGGCTGACATCACCTGTCTGAACGCCACAGATGAGGCTTGAAGTGTGGCGGCCACATAGACATCCCTCACTAAAAGACGGTTCACCTTTCGCTGTTTCCCTTTTTTTCCCCGTTCATTGTGTTCCGTGTCCTGATTGGCTGTAGACATCGTCTCCTGTACGGAAAGCGCTCAGTTCACTAAATCTACAGAAATCTTTGATCCCGGTAAGATCTTTGCTTTCAGTCCATCTGGACTCATTTTTCTGCTAAGGTTTGAACTTTGAGAGTTCACACAAGAGAGAAAAGTCTGAAAATGTTCATGTCTGTCTGAAAAACGCGTTTTTAAGTATAGTGAGGAGTTTTACTGCCTTGAAACATCTAGAATTATTGTAAAAAACTAAGGTGATTACCTTACGGATTTTACTTTTCTGATTATTTTTAAACACTGTAGAGTTTACTCCGCCCACCTCCTCAATAAAATGGTCAATGGGACGTAGACATTGTCTGAGTCCATCCTGTACAAACTTTAACACCTCTTCTTTTCTTTAGTCTGGGACTACATTTCCCATGAATCCGGCTTGTTTTTTTCAGACTCACTTCCTGGTGGAACCCCTGTTTCCTACATTCCTTGGAGAAGCCACCTGATGGCGCCAGAGAGCAAAGGTTTGCTTGACTGCTGAAAAAGTGAAACTTTGACGAATGATGCAAAAAAACAATTTTTTTATGTTTGTAGATTTAAACGGCACTGCCCCTTCAGACTCCGCCCACCTCTTTAACCCCTTGGAGTGTGGGCGGAGCAACGACATCCCATCACCTCCAGCCAATGACAGCCCTGCTCAGCAATGCCATGGTGACAGCGCACCTCGTTCTGCTGTCACACTGCACTTCAGCGGTCCAGACAGGAACTCCGTTTATGCCCGGGTCAGCAAAAAGCTCCGCCTTACCGACTCACCTGAGGAGAAGCAGGAGGGGCCGGAGGAGGCGGGGCCTCCACTGCCTGACAGGAACCCAGAGATGGATGGATGATGAAAAAACACAAACCTGGAGGTGAGAAGATAAAGACTTCTGTTGGAAACAGATGGTGAGGAAGAGGAGGACAGGAAACAGACTTTCACAATAAAAGCTCCTCTGGTGAAGTTTTTTTTAAAGTCAGTGAAGTGATCATAAAATTAAGAATAAAGTTCACCTTAGGAGGAGCAACAACATGCAGATGAAGTCAAACGCATGGCAAATGACATGACTCCTCCCACTGGTGTATGACCCCTCCCACCAATGTATAACCCCTCCTACTGCTGTATGACCCGTCCTATTGCTACATGCCTCTTCCCACTGATACATGGCTCCTCCTACTGCCACATGACCCGTCCTATTTCTGTACAACTCCCCCCACTGCTACATGACCCCTCCCATTCCTACATGGCTCCTCCCACTGCTAAAGATTGCAGAAAATGTACTACTTTAGCATGTTTTGCTTTTTTAAGCGATTTACTTTAAACTTATATATTTTTATAATACTTTCTGGGGAAAATTGGACATGTTTTTGCCTTTTGTGTGTGGATAAATATAATGCAGTATCTTTTTTGTAACTGAATGCTGTAAATTGGCTCAGACTTGGTTCCATTCCAAAGACTGAAGACAGCAGCAGCATCACTCAGCATCTAACAGCTTCAGGCTTTGACGCCTCTGTCTGCATCACAGAAGGACCACTTTGAAAACTGCTGGGATTTTCACACACAAGTCTTGAAGTTTGGAAAAAGACGAGAGAAAGAATCCGTGTCAAAGGTTAAGACCATAGAAATCCTGAGGCTGGGAGATGCTGCGTTCAGGGACCTCAGCAGCAGCGGGGTCATTCTGCAGAGTGACATCATCATCAGGTCAGACCCAAACAGGAGAGTGCAGTAGGTCGGATCTGAAAACTGGATTTCAGCTGCTTTTTGAGGGACTTTGAAGCACTTTGGGCCTCAGAAAAGGCGGAGAAGCAGATTGTTATATTTACTTTGACTCCCGCTTTCCTTAACACTAGTATATGAATGTCCCCTCCATCCATCGGTTTGCCCTCACACGGAAAGCAGAAGTGGACCGGGCCGCCTGCAGAATCCAGCAGCTCGGAGCAGAAGGAGGAAGCTGGAGGGAGGAAGCCGTCCCGTGGTCCTCTGACTGAAGCTGCAGAAACAGTAAAACAGCTGTTTGAGGATCGGTTACAAATGAAGATAAAGACTTGAGACCTCTCAAGACAACTTTCATTCAACAGCAAATGACTAAATTATGTTGTAAAGTGTTTCGTAATCACACATTTAAAATCCAACTAAAACAGGAGTTGCATTATTTAGCATGTGATTCATAAATATTGCGGTTTGAAAAGAATTTTTCCGAAAATAAAACTGAATCACATTTTGTCAATCTGGTTTGAAAAGTGAGCCGGGTTCTGCTCAGTTCTGTGTGCTGACAGTTGTATGTTCTGCTGGGAGCCCATAGAACCCGACGTCAGAACCAGACTTTAGGAATATTGTCTTGCAGATGCAAAATGGTGCATAGTGGGATAAATAGAGGCTTTCATATCTTATCAGTAGCTTTTTTTTTTACTGCTGTGATTTATTTTGCAGTTTTTTATGTGGTTCCTAAACTGTTTAATTGTTTTGGTGTCATGGGTGCATTTAATGAATTAAATTTTTCGCCGTGTTTTAAATAAAGTTGGAGTCTTTTGAAGCAGTAATGTGATCAGAGCAAACATTTATTTACAACAATAAAGGGGCACTGCTCCTTTAAACGAGGACCTTCCGAATTCGCACGTAGCTCACGAGCGCGACGCCTGTGGCTCGGCGCGTGGGGGGAAGGGCGCGCGGACATGCCGCACGTGCACGCACACGCTGCTGATGCCCCGCCTCCCCGGCTGCTCTTTGTTAGCGCCTTTACTCCGCTCAATAACGGCGCAGCCGCAGAATGTTGTCGGCGGAACTACTTTTCTGAGGCCGTAGAACAACCTCCCCCCCGCAGAAAGTTCGTGAAAACCGCATCGGCGTCTTTCCCCGCCGCGCGGCGGCTCCGCGTTCCCTCACGACAGTTTCGGTTGGTAAACAACGGAACTCGGAGGGGTGTGTGCTGCTGCACAGCGATGATCCAACCAATCGGTGCTCGAATCCCGCCCACGTGACCTGCTTGTTTACTACGCGAAGGGAGAGCTGCTGGGAAACCCCGGAGCGGGTTCCAGACCGGATCTTCCTGCGGGATCAGCAAGGTGCCAAACCCAAAGAGACTCAGACAAAACTAAGATGACATTTAGCCAAAGAACACAAACGGGAGTGACGTTCAAATGACAAACAATGACCAACAATCCAATCTTTGTTGGTTTTTGCTATAAAACGCCACCATTTCATTATTATTATGACCAATACCTCAGAAGAAGAAAAGTGTTTACAAAGATTGTTATAATTTATTCCTTAACGGACCGACTTCCGGATTTAGAGTCACCAAAATGGCCGCTCATCTGGGATGAGGTGAAATAGTTCCAGAGCAACGTTTGGTGTAGACTAATTCACGGTTACAGAGTAACAGTGATGTGATGTTTGGCTGCAGCTGCTTTGCTGCTTATCTGCAACAGAATCACATGATCAAATTTTGATTTCCTTGTTGAAATGATATTATTCTTTGTGATATTTAAAGATAAAAACTACGAATCCCAGGTAAGGCTGGTGGTGAAGCTACGTGGCTGAAGTAGTTTGTGAAGACCTTCGTGGAAAATGTCTCCTCAGTTCCATCGGAGTGAGGATCCGGTCCTGGTGTTCCAGGCTGCTCTGTCAGGCTCACACACACACACTCAGTCACAGACACTCACATTCACAGACACACACACTCACACTCTGCCATTGAGCAGCAGCACACACAGAGCTGCAGGACTCCTCGGTGCTGCTGGTTGCTTCTGCAGGTACGTGACAGCTTCTTGTTTCTGCTGTTTGCAGCTCAGCCTGGGGTGGTTGGGAATTATTAATGTATGCGTGTGTGTGTGTGTTGAGGGGGGGGGGGGTATAAAGTTCTCACCGAAAAACGAGACCCCCCCTCCCCCCCGGATTGCTGCAGTTTGTGCAGAAATGTTCTCTGATGTGATTGTCCCTCAGAGGAGTTGCTGTGTGATGAAGACTATGGAGGTGATGAAGTTTCTCCTTCATTCTGGACTCTTATTGCGGGGGGGTTGTGTGATTGGCTCACAGCAGATGGGGTGTGTTGGGCCTGTGCATGGGTGTGTGTGTGTGTGTGTGTGTGCTGGCCAGCCAGGCATGTTTTGCGTCTCCACTTTTCTTTGCGTTGGTTTTGACAAAAATCGTGTGACTGACATGAATTCCGTCCTTCTGGGTTTTCACTGAAGTCTGTGTGACCTTTAAACTCAACACATTCAGAGGCTCAGCGGCTAGCATTCGCTCCAGAGCGTGTTTTTGGGAAGAAAAAGCCATGAGTCCAGGTTGTGGAGATGGGACTCACGGTTGTGGTTCTCCTGGACTCTTCAGGTTCTGCTGAAATCTGGTTCAAACCCACAAACCAACAGGAGCTTTGAAGCAACAATAAACACGATAATCTGAGCAGAAAAGTCGGGAACCAAAACTTTTCTGGGACCAGAATCTGCTAGAAAGTTTGGTGGGAAAACTGTTGTGAGGTTCATTCAGAGAAAGATTGAACATGTCTGCTGAAAACCGTGTTTCAGGAGGGAAAACTTTGACTGAAGGAATTCAGTAAACCTGAATTTATGATTGGGATAAAATCAAGAGGAAATCATGGAAGTCAGGATGCACACAGGTAAAACAGGCGGAGCACACAAAGTCTTAGTCGACCATTAGCTCACCGTTGAGTCTTGGCCCCACAATTCAGAGGAGGTTTGAACCCAGAAGGAAAGAGAAGAACCGAGATCATCTGATGAAGAACGGAGCAGAAACTCAGCGTGGTGAGTGTTGGAGAAGCTTCGGACTAACTGAGAGAATCCCACTGAAGCTTCACGGTTTCAAAGCTGACTGAAGGTGTTTTTAGTCTGGAGTAGGGCTGCACGATATGAGGACAACTCGTGATATCGAAATTGGTAATTAATATTGCGATAACGATAAATTGCGGTATATAAACAAATAGCAAAACAAAAACATCATTTCCATTTCACTGCAGCAGTTTAAAAATTATACTCCAAATGACCCTCGTCGACGTAGGAGGCAAACATCAAACATAAAAGGGCTCATCTGATTGATCAACATGTAAACGGGTCCTTCTGATTGGTTAAATGCATAAAGGGATTTATTTCATTTGTTCAATATTTCAAGCTGCCATGAGTTTGTCTTAGCACATTTAAGGTAACCATTTATTGTGATTTTTTGCCGTCTTTTGCGGTATGCATATTGCACAGCTTGATGTCGCGATAACGGTAAATTTGCGGTATATTGTGCAGGCCTAGTCTGGAGACACACGAGTGGACCCGGTTCCTGGACCAGAAACCGCTCTAGGACTCATCTTTTGAGGGAGTCTCTGTTCGATTCCCATCGGATTGAGCTCCAGCTTTGTCTGAATAGGCTCCATGCTCGGAGCGGAACAACTGGACCAAACGGCCGAATATTATGGGATGTAAACATAGTAGCAATGACGAGACACAGCAACTGATCAGAATGTGGTTGGATGAATTGCAGGCTCAGTAAAACAACTTTTAAGGAGATGCACATTGCTCCTCACTGCTTGCCCGACAATCTATATGTATCTAACACTCAGCAGTCAGCGTACCTTCTTAGCCGCCCGTGCAGCCTTGCAGCCTTTGCATTGGTTGTACCAAAGTAAAAGCTGTTGTACCTGACGTTGACACACGTGTTCAAAATTGAGTTTGAGTCTGTGAACTACCGCGACAAGGACTGCAAAGAGATCTTTAGTCGAAACAGGAAAGTACACTTGACGGCAGTATGATTACAGACCAAACACGGGGTTCAGGACTTGATCCGGACCAAATCAGGCGGGCTGGATCCGGACCAAAAGACTTCCCCAGTCTGAGTACGCCCCGAAACACATAAACACGCGTGATGGCCATACGTTAGGACACCGTCACACAAATACACCAACACGTGGATTCAGTTTAGGTTTTAGAAACTCTACCAGTTTTACCAACAGATCCCGATTTAACCAACGTCATTAAAATGTTATCAGACCTAAGAGGACTGATTATCTCCCCCATGTGTCCCTGCTGGGCATCACAGCAAAGGCAAATGTGGAAAAGGGTGTAAAACAAGTCAAAATGGTGGCCTTGATGAAGGTGGGGGCCCATAGCAGCTGTCATTCACTCAGTAGTGTGTTTTTAAAGGAAATGTTTGGCTTCATGGTTGACTAACTAACAAACGGTGAGGCCGAAGCTTTCCCACAGAAGAACTGGGTTCTAAATCCACTGTAGTCCATTTGTTGGACTTAAAGAAGCTCCTGTGAAACATAAAGACAAGCATAGTTAGTCTTTCAACACCAACCTTTCATTCAAGGCCAAGTGGCCAATCGGACCCTCAGGAGGGAGTGTCTGAGATCATCTGCAGAAAATCCCTTCAAAGTGGAACAAGAGTGTTTAGCTCTGTAGCTGTGAAACCAAAGAACTGAAGAGTGAAAGACTTTAGGACAGAGGCTTCATGGTTTACAGATGATGAGCTGCTGTTCACTGCGATTGTTGGAGTTCAGATGCAAATGATCACAGACACACACACCAGTTGAAGGCATTTAAAGGTTGAACCCTGGAGTCCAACCGATGTCTTCTTCCAGAACCAACCGCTCTAGACGCTCCCGTCTTTGACGTCACAGTTGTTTGGGAGCTTTGGTCCATGAAAATGTGAGGCTTGTTGTGAAGTGGACCGAGCTGGAGGAACATCTGAGTATCCAGAACCAAACAAAAGTCCCTGCATCTCCTGGAAGTGCAGCCCCCCCCCACCAAAGCAGCGTTCTGACCTCTTTGCTCAGCTGGAATCATAACATTAGCTCATATTTTAGAGCTTTTTACACTTGATGCACATGTCCACGTGTTGGAAATAGGAATTCTGGTGTGGAAACTCTGCCTCGCTGATTAACAGGAAACCAGGGGGGCGTGGGGGGTGGGGGGGGGCAGGCTTACTGTTAAATCCATCAGATCTGTTCGTCTTCCCAGCAGATTGATCACTGGTTTTGCTGGTCGTCTTCCAGCTGCTCTCTGACGCTGCAGACGGACTCAGTAGTTTCAGATCTTTCATGGATTATCGGTGTTTTGCACGTTGATGCGTTTTGCAGCCGGCTCAAAGGCATCTTTGCACCTGAGTTTGGATCAGAACAATCGTTTTGGTTCCCCAACAGGAAAGTGGTCTCAAAACGTTGCCTTGTCTTTTGCTTTGGAGGCCCCTTCACACTACCGCCCCACCCCACCCCGCTCCCACACCCACCCTCCGCCATGCTGTGAGAGTGGGACAAAAAAGTCTTTCATTGTTTTGTATTCTGGCTCCTTGGGACACCAGAGGAGCTGTTTTCAGGAAACGCTGCTTCTCCTGCTCAGACTGGCGTTGTCCGTGACAATCTGAGCCTGAGCGTGGATGCCCCCCCCCATCCAGCAGGTTCCAGTATGCCCTCTTTTCATTGGTTTATGTTTCATCTTTAAATAAAAGAAGAAGTGGGAGGGTAGGAAAAGACATCTATGGAGCTAGTCCAACAGAAAGCTGCCCCACAGCCTTCAGTCTGAGTACTGAGACCAGAAGTTTCCTCTGAGTAAAAGTTCAGAACCTCAAGAAACCAAAGGTTTCACCCCCATGAGTACCTTTAGTAAAACACAACCAGAGATACTCAGGTCATGATCCTCATGCAAGGCCGTACCCCAGCAGAGAGATCCTGTACAGCACCTTCGTACGAAACGGAGGGCTTTCCACCACAGCCGGGGAAAAGCAGCAACTTCCAGAGTTTTTATTACAGATCTCAACGTTTCGGATCATTTCCAGGAACATAAAAGTTGGTCAAAACTGAAAACGATTCTCTGGTTTTGGCAACTGTTGGTCCACCAGAGTTTGGTGAAATCTCCAGGGGCTGAAGCTGCAACAGTCTGTGTTAAACTACCAGAGCTTGGTGCTAAAATCAGAGATATCAGGTCTCTGACGGTACCTGACTCTCTGTACCCGTATGCCTCCTGCAGACATGTTACCAAAGACCCGTTTGGGGAAGCGTTCTCCTTTTGGGGCGCTGGTGAGCTCGCCTTGTTCAACGGTAGAGTCCTCCAAGACTGGCTGCGCCACAGCAATGGGGTCCCAACAGCAAGGGATAAGCAGAGTCAAAGGTCATGGCGATTTGAAGGTGAGCAGACAGTCTTATCATAATGTATTACAGTAGTATCATAGCATACTGCAGTATAATCATAAGTCTTGTTTACACTGAGCGGTCCTGTCCAATCTGGTTTAGAATGGACCAGGCAATTCAGGTGAGCGTTTCAGCTCAAAGTTGGACCGTCACGCCGCATGCGGCTGGAAGCTAACAACAACAACAACAATGGCGGTCATCCAGGAGCTCATTTTCACAGCTTAGCTCTTTGTAGACACAAAGGATTTAATGTAGTGTGAGAGAAGATGGCGGGCGGCGACGAGGAATTCCCGATGCTTTTTATTGTGTTGTAATGACCTTCAGTCAATCAACGAGTTCCAACATGCATAGTTATTAATTACTTCATCTTTGTCATGTGATGTATTGATACTTCAGCATACGTAATGACCTGAAACTGTGTTAGGGAGGCATAGATATCTGATCAAAAGTTATGAACCGGATAATGATAAATCATGTAATAAAAGGGTTAAACTAGAAACAGAATTATATAAGGATTATATATGTTTTCTTCCTTCCACTCCCTTTCAAGCAATCTTTAATTTGATGTCTAATTATCCTAAGTTTGATACGTCTTTGTATAAACGGATAACTGATGATTGTAATGTTTTGTGCATCATTCTTCCTTTGATTGCTTGAAATAAACCATTTCAAATCAATTCAAAATCAAAACAGCAGCCCCGCCCTAACCAGTCCGTTCCATTTTTTTATGGACCAACAACCAATGGAGGCCAAAAAATGGTACCATTCAGTCCAGCTTAATTTAATAACGGGAATGCTCAACATACCGGACTGGACTAGACCACTCAGTGGAAGCGAGGCTCTAGTGTACTAGGGTATGATCGTACTCTGTTATGGTATGATCACAGTGTATGTTAGTACTATCATCATGTATTACCGTATTATCAAAGTGAACTGAGTGTCAGAATCAGCGTCAGAACAGCAGAAAGGTCTGTCCAGGAGTTAAAAACTCAACTCGTCAAGTAAAAGTTGAGAAGATCGGATATTCTTTTGTCTAACTGTAGCGAGCCTAAAGGGAAACCAAAAAGCGGCTACATAGGGCGACTGATCTGGTTAGCTAGTGTCTGTTATTCAGCTTCTTGTACTGAAACACAGAACCTGTAATAACTCTGGCGTCATTTTTCGTCGTACTGGAGACATTTGCTGCAGATTTGAGGTCTTTAATTATGTAAACTTTAGTTTCTGGTCCTGATACTCTGGGATGGGAACTTCACGTGTTGCCGGGTCCTTTGCTGCTGCTGCTGGATTCCCGCTGAACTTCAGAACTCAAAGCTTTGGTTCTGGGTTCAGTGGAAGCGTTCTTGGGTTCCTAACTGAATGCAGTCATAGCGACTGACGCCTGAACTTAGCTCCAGTTGGATTCAATAGAAACACCACTGAGCTGAGCTGCAGGAGGTGTTCCTTATTAATAATGAACTATGAGGAACAAAAAGAAATAGTTGAGCCCAAAGTTCAGCAGCTTTTGGATAGGTTGTCTTGTCATTTGAACCTGAAAAGTTTCTGATTTTCTTCAGGTTCTTGTTTTATCTCCACCCCAGCTGTTGGAGAAGAAGTCCGTCTGAGTCCGTCATGTTTCTCCTCAGGTGTACTTTCAGTGTGCAGGACCAGATAAAGGGTCGGGGGCTCTGGATCTGTCGAGCCGCGCCCCGGCTGACGCAGCGGTCGGCGCTTCGTCCCATCACAGCAGTAGATCCGTCTCTTCCTGCATCGACGTCCCCAGGAGGTGAGGCTCCTCCCACCTCCGCTGCTTCTGGGTTGTTTATCGATGAGGTTTGTCACGTTTGTTGTCGTCCTGCAGCTCCAGGGGTGTGCAGGAGGTGGACATGGACGAACTGATGGCCGCCATGGTCCTCAGCAGTTTGTCCTGCAGTCCACCCCCAAAGCCCATCCCCCCGCCAAACTCTGCAGGTGAACAACAAACTCAAAACCCCAAAAGAACTGTAGAAACTCTGAGTTATTTCAGATTTATGGAAGCGTTTTTAATCTTCTTCAGGTCCTTCTGTGGAGTCTGGACCCGAGCTCTCGGATAGCGGCAGCAGCGGTCACTGGAGCGTCGACATTGCCAATGGAAGCTCCGCCCCCTCTTCCCCAGCCACAGCAGAGCCTGAGAATGAAACTGTGGTGCCATCGGATGAGGGCCTGGACATGGAGCTGGATCAGGTTCTTTTTGACGAACCGGCACCACGGAAACGAAGGGTGAGGCGGGGCCACGTGCCGGTCTGACGAAGCTGGAATGAAGGAGGGCGGGGCTAACACTCCATCTGACCCCACAGAACTCCGTGAAAGTGGCGTACCGATGTCTGTGGCCAAGCTGCGGCAAGGTGCTGACTTCAGTGGTTGGGATCAAACGTCACATCAGAACAACACATCTGAGGTGAGACTCATCTGATAATGTTTCAAAGATGAAATGTCAAACTCAACCAACGATCCTCCGAAGAGAGGCTGTCCGCTCCACCCCTGCGCCACAACGGCCTAATTCATGTAAAATAATGTCACACACCAATGAGAACAGCTATGTGGCAAAACAGCCGCGGTGCAGAGGTGGAGCGGTCGGCCTGGTATTGGCCTGTCCAGAGTGTGCCATCAGCAGCTGGGATAGGCTCCAGCAACCTACAACCGCAAAAGGGATTGAACAGATCAAGAAAATGTGTGGATGGATGTATGAGACGGTGGAAAAGGAAAAAAAAGGCAATTAATGTGTTTCTTTGATTGTCATTTAGCTTTTGCAGACATTTTAAAATGACTGTTGTGGATTTGTCTTTCTAATCAAACTTTTTAAGAAGGTTTAAAAATTACGGACCATAAACAAAACACAGTTATTCAATGCGAAATGACTGCACTTCCCAGAATGCCTAGAGAGGACCAGAGGCAGCTGGCAATTAGTCAGAGGAGTCAATGGGAGGTTTTATGGTGAGAAGGATGTATAACTCCACTGACTACATTACCCATAATGCTCCAACAATCCATCAAGCCATGCAGCTTCGTAGTTAATCAAAGTCGTAAAAAATCATTTTATCTGATTTTGAGGTGAAGAGAATATGATCTCAAAAATGATGACAATGTTTAAAGAAAAATGCTAATCAGGAAAAAGGTCAAAAAGATGGATTTGAACTTCTGTTAAAAACGTTTTCATGCGAGACACGGAAAAATGTTTCCAAACGTCTTCTGACCCCACAGCCGCGGGGGGGAACACGAGCGCTGCTCCCGCAGCGAGGAGGACTTCTACTACACCGAGATCAGCCAGCCGCCGCATCAGTCTCCTCCCCCTCCGCTCCAAGCCTCCTCTAGCTCCTCCCCTTCCTCCCCCCCCAGTCCCCCTCCTCCCTCCCCGCCCTCTCCGTCAGGCTGCGTTGCTCTGAGCCGTTCTGCCCCCTCCCCCTGTGGCAGCTCCTGGCAGGTCCAATCAGAGCACTCCTACCAGGTAACCTGAATAACAAACGGGATGGATTTTTATTCTGTAAATTGTTTTGTTTCCAATCGATAATGTTTTGGATATTTAATTTCACCCGAGCGTTTAAAGTTCAAATATGAAGCTGCGTAGAATTGATTTGGTAATATTTAGTCTTTTTGTCTAGGCCCCGCCTCCGAGCCACGTGGTGCTGCCAGCTCCGCCCACCTTGTGCCGCCTGATGACTGCGCCCGTCCCCTGCAGCAGACCGGTAAATAACCTTTATTTATGTCTGGATGCACAGGCCACGCCCACACCGCTGTGGCTGTCACGGATCACGACAGAATGTAAAACTTCAGTTTGCCTCCACAATATCGGTTTATGGTCAGAACAACACGAAGAACCTGAAACCGTGACATCAAAGAAACCGACTGGCGGACTCCAACTGCTTGTTGCATGACGTTACCATGGCAACTGTGACCTTTGAATCGGCCTGGCAAATCTCTATTTCTGTGTAAACCTGAAACTCGGGCTAAGAAAGACATTTTTAGTGACCTTAAAGCTCATCGTTAAATCCATTTTTATCCGTTTCTTCTAACACGTGGAGCGGAGGTCCACTCCTCCAGTCCGCCTGCATCTGCACTGCAGTGAGCCGCACCAGAGTCCACCTGCATGTGAAAAACAAACCCCTCCTTCATCCACCTGAAGATTTTAACCTGCAGATTTTTCAGTCGGCTGATGGTTTTTCTCGTTAATCGTTGGCAGATTGCAGACTTTTTTTCTCCTGGACGTTTTGACCCAAACCTCCGGTCAGAATTTGAAGGCGGATCTGCCTTGGTGCAGAAAGTTCTAAGCGGGTTCTTGAAGCCAGAACTCTGCAGACATGCATGAGGGGGTTTGGTTGTCATTTTGGGTTTGGACTCTCAAACTTCCTCACTCGGGTGATTCTGTGAAACTTGCTGCAGCTGGGAGGCGGCGTTCGCGTCTCCTCGCACAGCGGCCGATTGTTTACTTCCTGAGGAGCCTGCTGGAACTGGTTTCCTCCTGGAGTGGGAGGGGGAGGGGGGTTACCTTTTTTCCCTCAGAAGGGAAACCCCTTTGCGTCATTGTTGGGACGCTGCTGCCCCCTGCAGGCGGGTCGGCGGCACGCTCCGTCTCACGGCCGCGCTGTCGTCCTCAGGGCTCCACGTTCCGGGTCCGTTCTGTCAGCGTGGGGGAGCAGTGGCTGCAGCACCAGGGCGCCCCCTGCAGGTCAGTGCTTCCTGGTGGCGCCGGCCTCCTCTCAGACCCAGCTCTGACGTTTCCTCTGTCTCGCAGGAGGATCCGCAGCGAGGCCAAGAAGTGCCGCAAGGTGTACGGCATCGAACACAGGGACCAGTGGTGCACGGCCTGCCGCTGGAAGAAAGCCTGTCAGCGCTTCCTGGACTGAGGAAGAGGAGGAGGAAGAGCAGCAGACATGCCATGTCTGTCAGTTTCTATGTCTGGAAAAATGTTTTTTTTTTGGGATAGTTTTGGTCTTCAGTGTAACAAAGACGTCTGGCAGCTACGCCGCCGCCACCCCCCCACCCCACCCCTGCTGAGGTCAGAGGTCACGGATCAAGAGACCTTTTTTAATACATTTCAGGCTGGTTGGAAACCATTTCTCCAGGTTGAAAATGGGGGTGGACGAAAAGACGAGAACATTCGAGGGAACCTCATCGGTTTCAAACAAAAAAACTGAACACTGGTGCTTTATTCTGACAAAAAATGTTTTTCTCTTCAAGAGTATGTTTTAAGGAATAAGGGAACTGTTTATTTTGTAAAAAAAAAAGAAAAAAGATCTCTATGTAAAAGGTTTTTTTTTTTAAAAAAGCACTTATTTTCAGAGTAAATTCCTCGGTCAGACTATCGGAAATCAAAGCTTCAGATTAAAAGTGTAGAGTCTACTGAGATTTAGTCTAAAAATAGTCACCATCAGGCTTTAAACGGACGAAGACTCAACCTGACAGGATGAAGAGGGGCGGCCATTTTGACTGATGAGTCAGCATTCGCGCTGTGATCAGGGGTAGAGAAATGCCCATTGAAGTCTCAATTGGATTGAAAACCGCCGCCTTCTTGAAGGAGATGCATCATAGCAACCATCTGACTTTTTTCTCCTCTTCAGTTGGGCAACGTGTGGGCCAAGTTTTGTGTCTCTACCTCTAAGTAAACGTTGGAGTTTCCATAGCAACCATGTTTAAACTGGCCGCGCCTCCTCTGTTCAGGTGATGATGTGAACTGCTCCGTCTGGCCTTCACAGTAGAACTGTGGTTTTGTTCCGGTTTGTTCTGGTCAGATCGAACGCGTGCGAATCAAGAGGAAAACATTTTCTACGCTTAAGTCGGCCATCTTTGTGAGGTCACAATGAGAACCGCTCAAGTGAGGCTTCAGCTTTTTATGATGAAGAACAAAACTGTTTGGTTATCCTGTGATGTCAGACTCTAACTCAAGGTGGCGCCTTCTCCAGAGGTCATGACCATGTGGACTTGTCTTCATGTCTTGGTTATTCACATGTGTGTACCATCTTTTGTAATCGTACTAAAAACTAATGTTTTTGATCTTCGTCGTCGATCTCGGACCATTTTTGATGTTTTTTGTGCCAAAGCCTCTTCATCCTCTTCTTCACATCCGGCTGGTTTTATAAAATCTCAGTGAAGAAGCCGGATTTTCTGTTGTCTCGGTTTTGTATCTGAAATGGACTTTTCGAGCCAACATTTTTGCCGACTTCGGTGGTAAACTGAGGAAGAGGAGGGTCTTCGGAGAGGAGAGGCACTCCACCAGCTCCACAAAACGTCCAGAGACCTCTGTGGGAGTCATGCAGTTCTGATGGCGTCCACCGTGGCGTTCCTCCTGATGTCCGAGCAGCGGGAACGTTTCATTCCAGCTCTGCGGAGCGTCTGTCTTCCTCAGCGGGAAGACGAAGGACGGCTTCCGCACAGTCTCTGCATGATGGTCGTAATAAAAACAGAAAAAGGGTTTTGTTTCCCGTTTGACTTCGTTCACAACACTGTTTTGTTTTTAACTCTAAATAGAAATAAGTTCATTTGAATAAAAGTAACCTACAGCTGTTCAGTGAAAAAAGACAAAGAAGCTGCTGTTCTGTCCTCCAGATTTTTGGTTTGGGGAGTTGATCCCAATTTTACATGGGGGCGGGGCAAAGTGATTGACATTGGATGATAGAATCAGAAATACTTAAGTTTGTGACGGAGGTTACGATGATGTCACTTCCTGCCCAAACTTTGGGAGAAGGTTCTCACTAATGTCCACAGCCTTTCAAAAAGCATTCCTCTGGTTTTTCGCTCCCGCTTTGACTCGCACCGGGATCGTGAACGGATCCGATCCCGGTTATTCCACACCGCTGACGATGTGAAAACGTTTAGATCAAACACGTGGCGTTTTTCTGCTGACCTCTGTGTAGATTTGACTCATGTCTTCATCCATCCCATAATAACCTGGTTCACTTGAATCCGGCTTCTGCTCCTTTGGGTTCAGGGGTTTCTTCGGGTTCTGATGTTCAGGCTCAGAAGGTCCAGACCTGCTGGGTTCTTCCTCCAACTGCCCCATGAGTCTTGGTGGACCTTTGGGCTCTTTCTGGACCCCCACCATGATCCCCCCGCCACCATGCTTTACATGGAGCGAAAAGCAGACAAAAACCCTCTCACGTAGAACACCAGCCTGGAGGAGGTTTCTTTTCTTTTTTTAAGTTTGGTTCTGATCCAGACACACTAGAACTATTGCCGGTTGTTCCCGCTGAGCAGAAACTCCTGAAGAACACGAAAGCCTTTTAAATAAAGTTTTTATTAAAGATGATCCAGCGCATACACAAACTGAAAACCTTCCGTTTGAATAAAAAAAGACCTGCTGCATGTGGTCACACACTCACAAGTAACCGTGCTGTAATAAATTATATGTACAGTCGTGGTCCGCCCACAGCGCCGCCGCCGCCGCCGTCACTCTGCAGCGTTGGAGCCCGAGTCTGAGGAGAACAAGAGTTTCATCAGGATCCTGGAGAATGTGGCGAGGAGGAGGAGGAGCTTCAGACGCTTGGACTCACTCTTTCCGTCGCACGCCACAATCTTCACCTTGTCCACCTTCACCAGGTCCGTCACCTCCCGGAACTCCACGTCGTTCAGCACGAACGTCCACACGTTGTCGCAGAACCGGTAGGTGTTCAGAGAACCCTGCGGACGCACACAGGGTCAGCGCTCACGCCCGCGTCAGCCGCAGAACCCCCGAGCTGCACTCACCCGGAAGTTGACCCGGTTCCGGACCCGGTTGGCCAGCGCCGTGTTGATGGCTTTGTCGAACTGGAGGAGGACCTGGAGGGCCAGCTGGGGGGTGATCTGCTGGGTCTGCGCCCCAAACCGAACAAGCAGAAACAATGTCTCACTTTGGCACAAAAACACAGAAACTGAGGCCGAACTATCGGGCGTCTGCAGGTCTGTCCGAGGGTCCGATTCCAAAACTCAGAACCCTGGAAATTTCCCAGGAGTCTCTGCGAAAAACCAGTGTGCATCAATGCTCACTAGATTAGACTCACTATAGACCAAAATGCATTGCGTTTGAACGATTATCAATAGAAAAACGGTATGTTATTCAGAAAACAATGGACTCAAACGGTCTTTGAAAATGTTTACTTCGGGAAATTTGTGACGTGTGAATTCGGACGCAGCCGAAGATAGAAAAAAAAAAGTTCAGGCGATCGAAGAAACCGAATATCACGTGACATTTAGTTTAGCCAACAATTAACAAAGTAACCTAGCATGCGCCTTGGTGGCTGTTTACCGTCATTATAGTCAAGTTTTCTGACCTAAAGACGTTTTTAGGGTTGTATTATCTAATTTTCAAACCAACGCTCTGTTGTTTTCTCAGAGTTTTTAACGTGTTAACAAACTAGAAACAAACAATGTGATGTTTTTTTTTATTAACAACGCGCTACTCCGTCCTGCTAAACCGGAAACTTCCATGTTTGTTACAACAGTAAAAAAAAAACCAGAAAAACTTATTCATAAGCGGGTTTGGTGCGAAACCAGCCGCGGACTGCAGCGTCCCGCTCGAACCGGACCGGACCGCCGCTGCTCTCGCGGGCTAACGGAGCTAGCCGTTCCCGCTAGCTGACCTGGATGAGCTCGTCCAGACTCTCCTGCAGGCTGTTTCCCAGCGTGGTGTTCCGGTACAGCTGGTACGCCATGGCCACGGCTGCGTCCGGACGAGTTTCAATAAACAAACAAACAAAACACGCAAACAACAAGTCCAGTTAGAGAGGATGTCTGCCTTTTACTGTAACAGCAAACTCAGCAGCGCATGCGCAGACCAGGCCGAGTTTCCTGTAAATGTTATTGGCGGGATGCTGGCCACAGTATAAGATTACCGCCCCCTATCGGCGTGGACGTCCACTTGAATAAGGCTTTGGAAAACTACACTACCGACATATTTTATTTGAACGTTATTTAATTTTATTTCCTTTCATTTTTTTCGTTATTTAATTTTATATCATTTTATTTTAATTTAAGTCTTGTAAATCATTTTCCTCTTCTTTGGATTTTGATCCAAAATATTTATTTATTTCCTTAGAATTGTTTAAATGTTGAATTTGCTTATTTCATTAGGATCAGTGACCCTTGACCTTCACGGGCTTTGCAAGGACTGCTGTGTGATGTAGCGATGGTAAAGATGTGGTGTTTTCATATCAATTGTTGTAATATTGCTTATGCTGGGATGTTTCATTTGGTTTTCTACCCGTTCTTTGATGTGAAATGAGGCCTGTTAATGTCCAATATAGTACTATATATATACAGTATATTTTCTTTCTTAATTCTATTGCCTATAACACATATATAGATATTGTTATTACAGTACTGTTGTAACCCTTGTTCTATCCTGGGCACTTTAACGTTGGGAGTTGGGTCATCTAGACCCACTAGACAGAGCTCTGAACCTTTTTCCTTCAATGATTTGTGATCTTCACTGGTGTCCATGGATTACATGAAATCTTTCCACCTTTATCCACCTTTGTCATGGTAGGGAGAACACCTCAATGGAAGGGGGGGGGGTCATCTGGACCCCATAGGTTAGCACAAGGGTTTTAACAGATATCAAAAGTTTGTCCTTTTCTAACATTTGTAATTCTCCTGTTTGACCACTAGATGGGAGCAGAACACGAGTCTGTGTTCACATAGTAATGGACAGATCAGTGTTTACCTGGGAGTGTAAATAACTTCTTAGTAAACTCTGACAGTCCAACACTTATCATTCAGGGATTGTTAGGAGCAGAAAATTAGGATTTATCTCCAACAAACAAACAAGAATTCCTCACAGACCCGCTGCTTCTTCTGCAGAAACGCTCCTCCTGGTTACCTGTATTCATGCCACCCTTTTCAACTGGCTATAAGCCACATGTCCACATCCTTAAAGAACAGCAGGACCTGTAATGTCTAACTTCCCAATCATTTATCTTATCAGAGACCACCACTCCCATCAGCTTATGTAGATTTCATCCTCATGGACCAATTAAAACTCTTTCTTTTGCATTTTAACTAACTATTCCACCCAGTTCAGTAAAAGTTGCTGTTTCTGTTGTTGCTGTGTTTAATGTCTTTCTTCGTCCTTTTTTCAGCTGCTTTTCACACGTTTGATCCAAATTAGCACTAAAGAAACGTTAGCATTCGATGTGTTTTTGGAACATCTCTACATTTTTAGCTGTTTTCCAGTGAAACACCATTTTTTTCCGTTTAATTCTTTCTCTATCTGCTTTTTGAACTTGTAGATGATCATTTTGTGTTTGAATGGTTTTCTTTGAAACGACTTCACGTTTCGATCGCTGCCTTTATCATTTTTCAGCTCTGAAAGTAAAACGTTGAAAGTTTTCCTTCGATGTCAAAACCGAACAGGGAAAACTGATCGTTGACGTTTGGTTCCTGCTGAGTTTTCATTGGAACATTGAAATCTTTCCTTTATTGTTTTATCATTAATTTAACAGCTAAAAGTCTGTGGATTCACTCAAACATTTTATACGTTTTCTTGAAGTTAAAGTTGTTCACATCTAATCCAAAAACGTCCTGAAAGAGGAAACTGGAACAGATGGAGAGACCGTTCTCCATGTTCTCCTCATCCCGTCCAAACCTTCACTTCTGTTTTCTTTGACCTGTTTTGTCTTGTGTGCAGGTCTGCTGTGGGTTCACCTGCAGGGCTCCGCCCCCTCTCCTGTGGCTCTCGGTGAGCGGCGCACAGCTCTGGTTAAGTGTGTGCGTTTCTGCTCTGTGTCTTTGCGTTGCTGTAGTTCAGTCTGTTCCTCCTGGTTTCTTCATGCTGGTTTCCAGTCCTGTTATGTTTGTGGTAGGGATGGGAGTTGAAGCCTCATGAAGCTTTTAAAGGGGTTCACGGAATTGTGCCGGAAAAATGAAACAACCTTTCAGGGCTTTGAAGCCACACAGAACAGCGGCATCTGGTGGCGGACTGGACGTCCATCATCTGCTCCAACTGCAACACTTCAATGTGGAAATGATGAGAAAAGCGTAACACTAAATGTGTGAGGATTTCTGTGAGAAGCGCTTTCTAGACGCTGCAGAACATACATCACATGACGAAAATACACGCTGGTCTGGAACTCATGACATCCAGATGCAAACGGCACTGACCATAAGTGACCATCCGCCCTCGCCATCATAAGTTTATCATATCCTCCCGTTTATGAGTACAGAAATGTATCTATGGAAACACAGTTGAAATGATCCCAGAGTGTTTTTTATCAGGAGCCATGGTTGAGTGAACTGACGCTGATTCCCATACATGGAAACAGCAGAACTGGTCGGGAACCGTTGCTTGGGATTTCTATGTAATGTAGAGAATAGCGCCCAACTGTTCCAACACGTGTGACCTCTGAACCCTGGTTCCAACGAACAATGCATTCACCGCTTCATTCGTCATCAACCACCTGATCTGCGCTAGTTAACATAAACATTGTGTCGGAACCGCCCTGCTTCAAACAAGCGCCGGAGCGTCCGTGTCAGGTGGAGTTTTTCCCGCCTTGTGGGGTTTTTCTGTGTTATCTAAAGAACTCTTCCTGTCTTGCCCTGACACACCGTAACACATCCATCACCATGAACGTTTGAGCGTTTCCTCGCAGGACTCTGCAGCCGTGAACCGGCCCCTGCGGGCGGGGGGCTCGGCCTGCAGGCAGGCGTCTGCCCGTGATGGATGTCCGCCGTTTGCTAACGCGACCCTGAGAGGAGCTCCACGTTCAGCGTCTGATGGCCTCCAGGAAGAACCAAGAAGACTGACTCAGCTGTAGACGGGATCAGTGATGGGTTTTTAAACCCAGGAGTCTGCAGAGATCAACTTCAAACATAAAACGTAGACAATGAAGGAACCAGTTCAGATCCACTGAAGGCAGACGAACTGGAGATGAATCCTGGAGCAGAGGTCAGGGCTGATGAGGTGAGTCCAATTAGGAAAGGTGGAACCCAAGGAGTAGATTCTATCTGGAGAGGAGGAGCAAAGAAGGGAGTGGGAAAAAAGGAGTAAATCCTTCAAAGCGCCGTGACACGTTTAGAGAAGCAAACCGTCGCCTTGTTGAAGTGACTTCCTCTTCTTGGAATATATCCTTCCTATACTGATGAACCTTTTTTAGTTTTATTGATTTGATATTTTTGGACTTAATACTAAATACCTGCAGACCCACTCACCTGAAATCTCTCTGGTTTATAAGGAAGGAAAGCTCAGGGGGCGGAGTCTTTGACAGCAAATCAAATAAATGTATTTATATGTAGAAAAATTCTGGGAATCAAATTCTAATATTTTTCACAGAAAAAAGAAAAAAAGAAAAAGAATATTTAAAACAATTATTTCCATCAGGTTTCTCATGTTTCTGATGGGATCTGAACGTCTGTCAGGTTACAGTCACAAACGTTTTAGGATCTTGTGACTTTGATTTCTCCTCAGGGGAAAGTTTTCTTTCTTTGCTGTTCAACATTTACGGTTCTGATCCGTTTGAATTGTTTTAATGTTCAAACGAATCCCAGTTGAGTCCTGAAAGGCCGGAGGTCCAGCCAGAAACAGATTTTCTGATGATGGAGACAAAAACAAACCCTTCAGTCCCTTTGGTGGATTACCCCTCAGATCTGGCAACGCTCTGATCTCCCAGAGCAAACATGGCCGCCTGAATGCGCAGCGTTAGCTTTAATCTGCTGCTAATAATCCACAGTCAAACAGGCGTCTCCATCCAGACTCTGAACACAATAAAAGCAACATTTGCATAAAGTCTCATTAAGACTCGCCATCGAAGGCTTTGGTTCTCGCCGTCTGAAGGATTCCCGCCCAGAGGAACCAATCCTTTTAGGTAAACCTCACTGTTTGGCTTCGTTTCTATTTTCTGTAACTTATAGAATTTTCTCTTCCATAACTCCTCTCTCAGGACTTTTCTTCTCTGGTCCAGAGTTTTCTTTGGACCGTTTGGCTGCAGATGAACATTTGCTCTGCTGTTTTTCTGACTAAAAACTAAACTCAACTCCGCTGTGCTGTAAGAGAGAGACTCTGGAAAGGCTTTTGAGATGATAAAATCCTGTTTTCACAACACTTTTAATGTGTGAGATCAAACTTAGCTCAGAGTCAAAAAGCACGCCCAGGTTTCTCACACATTGAGAAGTTTAACATTCCTGAGTTTTGGTAAAATCATCTCTGTCTCGTCTTCAGAACCAATGATTCAAATTTCCGTTTTGTCCTGATTGAGCTGTAGGAAGTTTTCTGCCCTCCATGACTTCATATCCAAAATACAGTTTAAAAGAGTTTTAACAGGTTCAAGGTCATCAGGAGACACGGCGATGTAAAGCTGTGTATCATCAGCATAGCTGACAAAGTCGAGGCCGTGTATCCTGATGACATCACCAAGACGTACAAGTTAAAAAGCGTAGAACCGAGAACCGACCCTTAGGGAACCCCACTGATATAAAAAGGGGGGGTGAACATAGAGTTTTTCCTCTACTCCTTTTTGAGTCTATTTTTAAACTCTTCTGTTTATTTTTCATTTTTCCTTCTCATTGTGAAAAGATCTGTAAATATAAAACCTCTGACTGACGTCTGTCCCTCTGTGAAGCTGACCGCCACGCTCCCCGCCACATGAACACCAGAATCCGTCCAGTCGTCATGTTTTGGTCCAACATCAAACACAACGGAGGGAATTTAGCACAAACAAACCGACTTTTTATACAGAAATACAGGAACAGAAATGGCAGTACTAGTTGTGTAACAGGATTAAGACTGTTGAGCTACAATAATGTTATTTTGTGGTGCTGAAAATGCAGATTTTTGATGTTTGGTTTAGTTTGATTTTGTTTTCTGGTCTTTTTACGGAGTGAGCTTTAATAAGCTAAACTTCTGCCTGCTCCCTTTTAAACACGTGTCTGTATTATTTATTATTATCCACTCAATTGAAAACTATGAACATGTTTGAAACCCATTGGAATATATAAATTCTGATCCTTTTCTGGAGCTCGGCTTTGGAACCAAAAGTTCTTCTTTGAGTTCTGTTGAATCGGTTCATTTTCCAGCTGATTGGATCATGTCGGTCATGAGGTTTTGGAGAACAGACCGCTGTGGATCTCCTGAGTTCCCCTTAAAGAAGCTGCATGGTTTTCTCAGTTCCATCGTCCGTTGGGTTCTCTAGAAGTCTGTCTAGAAAAGATCCGTTCGGAGTCCGGTTGGTTTGTCTGCTGGGATCGGAGGCAGTCCGTCAGAGGTGATCCAGACCAGGTTTCACTGCTGACAGATCCAACAGGACCTGGATCTCCAAAGTTTTGACGTTAGCGTCGCTCCAAACTTCTCAGGAGAAAACCTCAATGTGAACCAAGGTGCCAACAACGGCGTCCTCCACAGGTGGACCGTAGAGGAACACCTGGAACAGCTGGAACGTCTGGAACACCTAGAACACCTGGAATACCTGGAACACCTAGAACACATGGAATACCTGGAACGCCTAGAACACCTGGAATACCTGGAACACCTAGAACACCTAGAACACATGGAATACCTGGAACGCCTAGAACACCTGGAACACCTAGAACATGGAACACCTGGAACGCCTAGAACACCTGGAACGCCTAGAACACCTAGAACACCTGGACTACCTGGAACACCTAGAACACCTGGAACACTTGGAACGCCTAGAACACCTGGAATACCTGGAACACCTAGAACACCTAGAACACATGGAATACCTGGAACGCCTAGAACACCTGGAACACCTAGAACATGGAACACCTGGAACGCCTAGAACACCTGGAACGCCTAGAACACCTAGAACACCTGGACTACCTGGAACACCTAGAACACCTGGAACACTTGGAACGCCTAGAACACCTGGAATACCTGGAACACCTAGAACACCTGGAACACCTGGAACCCAATACTTCTTTGTCTGTAAACTCACACTGCCCCCTGCTGTGTGGGAGGAGAAACAGCAGCCGGCCAGGTTTACTGAACTCTGGACAGGTAGGGCAGACTAACCTGGATCAGATCGGATCAGATCATTTGGTGTGGGGGGTGTGGGGGTTTCTGATTGTTGTGAATTTACTGAAGCTCCAGGAAGAAACTGCAGAAACCAGGAGAAATATGAAAGATCTACAGCCGGTTTGTAAATAACACCTTTACGTCTGAATCCACAGAAAACAACCCCAACGTGCAACTGGACCCCCCACTCCCCGCCCCCCACAGCTGAGTAATGGAGGACTTCCTCCTTCCATGTTTGATGCCCACAGACTGTCTGCGGTTCCACTGCTGCTCTTTGGTCCCGCGTTCCCTGAACACATCAGGGCGGTGATGGTGGCGGATCGCCCCTCTACCTCTTCAGGTCCATCTGAACGCCCCTCCCCACCCCCATGACAGCTAAAGAAATGACGAATGACCATTATTATGGAAAGAAGGTTACTTTTAAACATGGCGTGCAGCACTGGGGGGGGGAGTGCGGGGGCACTGCCGGCTGCTCCATCACTGACAGGAAAACTAATGATAAGATATCATCAGACACAGGGCGGCCATGTTAAGATGGAGTGCCCCCCCCCAACTGAGTCTCCAGCGCCCCTGCCCCGCATTCATCTTGATTCTGCATCCGCTCGCACTTATTTCACTTCACAGCCGCAAAAATACATCAAACTCTGCGAGGCGGCGTGGATTTATGCCGCCGCGCTGTAATTAAGATGAAAGGCCCTTTTTTTGCACAACTTCCTGTCCTCACATGGGGGGGGGGGGGGTAACATGAAAAGATCTCCTGCTTTTGTCAGTTATAATAATCATTCCTGCTGTCATAAATCATTTGATCAATCTCTGCAGTTTAATTCTGATTGTCTGTTTTAGTGTTAAAATCTGACAAAAGGATTTAAATTCTGTTTTTTATTTAATGTGATTTTATTCAAACAAATAAATACTTTTTGATCATTTGAGATCAAATGTTTCACACAGTTACAGTGAATCCTGAACTCAAAAATTGAAACTGTTGTAATAATACAATGTTCTGACATTTTCTCACATATTGGAGACCATCAGGACATGTAGCAATAGAAAATCCCAGGATGGCGTTGACATGAGAACAATTCAAAATGTTGCTGAAGCTTTTATCAAACCACTCACACATATTTTCAATTTCTCATTTAAATGTGGACAGTTTCCCACCAAAATGAAAACTGCCAAAGTCATTTCTTTATTTAAATCAGGAGATAAGCAAAGTTTTACAAATTACCATCCAATTTCTTTATTGCCTCAGCTTTCAAAAATATCAGAGAATCTATTTAATTCAAGATTACTTGACTTTATAGAGAAAATCTATTTGCTATTCAACAGTCAGTATGGCTTCCAACAAGGAAGATCTGCATCACCTGCCATAATCAAACTTGTTGAAGACTGCATTGAAAAAAATAAATTCATCATTGGAATTTTCCTAGATCTACAGAAAGCCTTTGATAAGATTGACCGTCATATTCTACTGAATAAATTGGTGAAGTATGAACTCAGAGGAGTAACACAAAACTGGTTAAAGAGCTACCTGGAAGATAGACAGCAGTTTGTACAGATTGGTAAAAATAAAACTAAAAATAGGAATATCACATGCGGTGTACCTCAAGGTTCAATTCTTGGACCAACTCTGTTTTTACTTTGTATCAATGATATGTGCAAATTATCACAAATTATGAAATTAATACTTTTTGCAGATGATACCAACATTTTATGTTCAGGGCAGAATCTAGAGAAACTTCTTAGTGACATAACGCAGGAATTTTACAAGTTAAAACATTGGTTTGGTAAGAACAAATTATCTTTGAATCTAAAAAAGACTAAATTTATGCTCTTTAGCAGGAAAAGCAAGGAGATGCCCGTGGAAATTATTATTAATGATATTAAGAAAGTGCAAAAACATGTGTTTTTGGGTGTTATTATTGATGATAAGCTTTGTTGGAAATCCCATATACATTATTTACGTTCAAAAGTGGCTAAATCTGTTGGAGTGATGAAAAGGTGTTGCTTGATGCTAAATCAATCCGCTTGATTTATTTTGTATCATTCCTTCTTAACGGCATATTTGAATTATTGTATAGAAGTGGGGGGAAATTGTTACAAAACAAATTTGCATCCTTTAATTATACTCTAAAGCGAGCCATGAGATTCATTCACAAAGTTATATATAATGAGCACAGCAATCCACTTTTTCTCAATACATTTAATTTAAAATTACAGGATTTGGTAGATTTTAAAACTGCCCAAAGTATGTATAAAACATCAATAAATTCTCTCTTTCAACTAATATTCAATCTTGATGCTGTTAATAGATATACATTTGCTGTTACGAGTGTTGTTGAGTGTGGGTTTGGATTTTCATAAGCATAAGCTTTTTCCATTCCCTTTCAAATCCTATTTTTAAAATTGTGTGTAGACTTTTTTTTTCATTTAACGGAAATTGTGATTTGATTTGAAATAAATCTTGTACTAATACTAAACTTATGAACTGACTGCATGTCATTTTGTGGTGCAGGTCGGTGACATGAAGTCGCCATACCATCGTTCTCCAGTAGGGGTCCCTCAAGGGTCAAGCTAGAGCAGTGGCCCCCAACCTTTTTGTCACCGCGGACCGGTACAACGCAAGGCACGTTTACCGCGGACCGTGGTGGTGGGGGAGGGTTGAGGTGCAACGCAAGGTGTGTATCACGTGATGTTTGGTGTCGCGCCTTTGACGTGCGTTAAGTGTGACGGATGTAACAGAGAGAATCCGGTCACTTTTCAAAATAATACGTTTTTTTTCGGGGGACCACTGAGCTAGAGGCCTTTACTATTTTCACTCTCTGGTAAAGGACCCACATCCTGCTTTTCCTAAGCCTATCAAAGTCAACTATATCCATATATATGATCATATATAACGTTACCTCACTATAGAACTTTTATAAACATGAAATATGAGTTATTTTCGCAGCTCATCTTACTTGGAAGTAAGACAACTCGATCTCTGAGGCTCCGCCTTTCACCCCTTGTGGGTGCCGCCCACTAGAGGTGGCCTTGGCAGCGTGTCTGCGTTTTGCCCACGAACACAAGCATCATCCAAACTTTTGCAAACATGGACGTGCATATTGTTCATATAAAGGGAAAGTGTTTAGCCGATCACCACTAGCTACTGGGCGTGTCTGTTAGCCTGGTGGGCGGGGCTGGCAGGACGGACTCTTCCTGGAAGGGACTGTTTCTCACTTTGTGACATCACAATGTGAGAACCCACTGGTTTTTGTGGGTTGGGAGGGGCTGGTGTTCAGAGAGCACACAAACCCGGTTTGGGGTTCTTTTGTGAGGAATGAACATCGCAATACACTTAAAAGCTTGAAAAATAGATTTTTTGTGACATAGATCCTTTAATGATTTACCAAATGTAGGCATCATATATGCAGATGACCCCGTGATTTTTATGCCAAAAGCCCTCAGAAGGCAGCTGAACAACTCACCACAGCTTCAGATGACCTTCAGAGGAGGTCGTTTCATTTCTGTTCATGTTCTCCAAGCCAACATACAAGCTGACGCCAGCAAAAGTTTCTTTTATTGGAGACACTCCACATGCAACACGTCAAACTATTTCAGTACCTTCGTGTGTTACTGGACTTAAAACTATCCTTTAGATCATTAGGAATATTGTGAGAGCTGTAAATAATCATTTGTCACTTTAGATACATCAGGACATCCCCGACAGATAAGCAGAACATTTCCACCATCTGCTCATCCCTGATCGCCGGCGCCGAGACGCTGATGGCGGTTAGAGGACAGAACATGACAAACCGTTTTAATGCAAAAACACAATCATTCATGGATTTTACGATTGTGATTAACAGTGGACTGTTTAATTGGCTCAAAGTGACGTCTCGTTGATGACGGCGTGTGGAGGGGCGTAACAATCCAGCGTACCTGCAAGTCAAGTTTCCTGAAATGGCGCCAAAGCTTTGCCACAAAACCGACTGATTTGAAATTTGATGTTTGATTTAGTTTTCTTCTGTTTCTATTTGTGTTTGGACACAGATGTTGAGGAGTTTTGCATTCGTTTGTGTCGTTTCTTTTTGTTTCATCTCCTCAACACCATCGACCTGCCAGAGGACTGCAGATGGAAATCTGTCATGTTTGCAGCAGTTTTTACTGTTCATTAAATGTCAGCGTCCATTTCTTAATAAATAAATGTTCAAAGTGACAAAATCAGTCTTTAAAACACAGCTTAAAAAAAAAAAAGCAACTTTTAACAATAAAACTAAACTTTCAGATCTTTGAAATGTTTCCCTTCCTGTGACCAGAACCAGAACCAGAACCGCAGTTCTACAGCAGAAAGTGGCTGCAGCATCACGGTGGGTTTCTGACCCTCTTCCTCCTGAAGCTGTGGCGAAACGTTCCTCCCTCTGATGGACGGATTAGCGGCTCAGACTCTCACTGACGCTTCCTGTTGGTTAATTGGAAAACGGGATCTGGATAAATCCTGGAGAAACACGGTTTGCGTTGGGGAAGCAGAGAGCGGCTGGCTGATGTGTTTGAGGAGGGCTTTGCTTTCATTAGCGCTCGCACGGCGACGCTGCTGCACATCAAAGTTCATCCTGAAACAAACGCTAATCCTCTGATAATTGAAATGTTATTTACTTGGGAGAGTTTCCGTCCGCAGCAACAAAGAGAAACACAAAGTTCTGCAGCAAATATTGAGTCTAACTCTGAGAAACCTCATGATGGAAACATCTCTCATTTGTTCATGCAGGAAGAAGGCTGGATGACCGGCTCAGGCGCACAAAGGGCGAGCTCAGCGCTCGGGTTCAGACCCCAACCAGGAAGGGCAACGAGGTAAGAAAGACGACCCACAAAAGGAAAAAGCCTCCACGATGAACGAGAAAACCCCAGAATATGTAATGAGGGGTAACCAAACTTCACAAAGGAGCGACAGAGCAGAAAAAAGCTTTTCTTCCTCTGAACAAACATCAGAGCTGTGAAAAAAACCCTCCAGAGACCATGATCCTGCTTTTGCTGTGACCTCAGGAGGACTCAGACCTTCAGGTCTGCATGAAAACGGGATCTGGATAAATCCTGGAAAAACACGGTTTATGTCAGGGAACCAGACGGCTCGGTTGCTTGTCTGTGGACCTCACCTCTGCTCCTGGTCCTGCACTCGACCATGAACCTGGACCTGGCTCTGGATGAAGCTCGTAACATGTAGTTGTAGAGTTAGATAATCTAATCCTCTGTCAGAGTTCTGGTTCATCGCCTGTCCGTCCTGGGGGAGGATCCCTCCTCCATGTGGACACCCATAATGGATTTTTCCATAATCTGTTTTTTTAGGAGTTTTTCCTTACAGAGAAGGATGATCTAAGGGCAGAGAAGTTAGTTTAGTCTGTTTAGTTGAGTTTAATCATTCCCTTTGGAATTCTATGACTTTATGTTCTTTAGGATTGATGTTTGTTACAGTTACCGGTATGAAGCCCATTGAGACGACTGTTGTTGTAAATATTGGGCTTTATAAATAAAAATGAACTGAACTGAAGGCGATGCTAGCAGGCCGGACGCTGAGCCTCAGCCTCTCAGTGCAGAAACTTTCTTTCACATTTACTGAACCAGAAGACAAGGACTTTCACCCAGGAGAAAACTTCACTTTACCTTCAAGAGGATTTATTATTGCTTCAAATATTTTTATTACTTACTAGTTATTTTTGTTGCTGTTTGGATAAAATGACTAAAAACACAAAAGAAGCGATAAATCTCTGAAAGCTGAGTTTACGTTTGACGTGTTAGAGGCCACATTTCTATTGATTGATTTATTGATTGATTATTTAACCAGTAAGCTCCTGGCCAATCACATTTCAATACAAAAAATTCACGTAAGAAACATCATTAAAATCCCAGAAGCTATGATAAACAGTTGCAGATTATTGTTGCAGTCTAGGGCTTGTTCTCAAAAACATTTAAAGGCAGCAGTTCCGTTACTTTCATGCGTGACTTTTCTCCACCAATGGGAGCTCTCGGGTCCTGTGCGTAAAACGGAGCTCCGCCTTCACTGCAGACGTTTGCATTTTTTTTGCTGCATCAACCGTTGAAATCCTCAAACTGTTCCCATCGTTTCAGATCGTCAGTTTCTGGTCTTTTTTAAATCAATACGCACAATACTTTTCAAATTAAAGAAACACAAAGAAACGCAGACGACGGCAGTTTTCAGACATTCTATGTAATGTTTTTACTAAAAGCTCTTTTGATAATTCTAAATCCATTTGTCTTTCTTTTTCATTTTTGCTGCATATTTCTCATTATTTCCAGATGTTTCTAAGACGTTTCGTCACTTTAACAGTTGTGTTTGTGAACGTTCGTCGTGGTTTTCCTCTGAGGTCTGGATCAGGTCTGTGGTGGTTTCATAGAACGGCTTCAAACTGCCAGCAGGGGGCGCGTTTGAGTCTTTTTCTTGTCCTGGGGGGGTTAGACTCAGAGTGAATGAAGGGAACCATGAGGGCAGAACTTTGAAAAGGTTCTGTTGCTGGATGTCCTCAAACGTTCCACCAGCAGTTCAGCGGCGCTTCGTGCAGAACAGACACTGATCCACAGCAGGGGTGGAAAAACCCTTGAGTGGGTGAGAAAGACATAACATGGAATCTGGATGAAAACATTTGGACTGAAAATCATATTCTAGAGTTTTTAGGTTAAAACTTTTGTCCTCAATTCCACCAACGGCTTGATGTTCCTCGTGTAAAACTTGGAGAAATGCTGCGTTCAAGTGCTGTTTGAATGATGGGAAGAATGAAAAACAACAAACCTTCAGACACCACATGGATGCTAGAGGGGGGGCCCCAAACCTTTTCTTGTGAGGCCACAAGAACTGTTTTTCTGTCAAACTTTAAACTTCTTTTCTCTGTCTTTTATGGTGAAGCCCTTTGGTTCCTTCAAGGACTTGTAAAGTTCTGTATGAATAAAGTTTTATTCATTCATGATCCTTTTAATAAAATAACAATATTTATGAAATAAAAATGACCAAATAACTCTCTCTGTTGTGGAAAAAATATCCTGATACATTAAAAAAAACAGTAACTAGTGGATCCTCTGCCGTCATAATCCTAATACAGACTTTGAGGCTGCAGCTCCTCACGTCTCACAGTTTCACTAAAACTGAGCAGCTGTGTCCTGAACGTCTGTTTCTCATCCAGTAATAATTAAATAAAGCACATTTCTATGTCTTCTGCTGCAGCTATGCATATATCTGTGTTACCTTTTCACCAGAACAGAGTTCCTCGTTTATTGCAGGAGTCACGTTCTGAAATAACGGTGATCAGTGAAATCCACAAAGAAAACCTCCTCACTGCTCACCGCCTTTCTCACACAGACATGAACGTTTTCACCCTTTTCTCTCGTTTATATTCTTAAAGTTCAAACCTTCATAGGAATTAAGTCCAATAGATCCCATTTAGAGAAGGAAAATGTTCTTGGATTGAGAAACTTTTCATTTCTATGCAAAGAACAGAAAAACATCTCAATTCTTTTCTACCAAAATCTCTGAATTTTATTTAAACAACAGAAATAAAACACAGAAAAAGTCTGTTTTAAAAAAACTGGTTTGGATTCCAGAAACAAAGAAATCTGTTTTTTCTCGTTTGGCCATTTAGGCTCTGAAGGTTTCCAGCGGCTCTGATTAGCTTCTGATCTGTTGACAAAGCGTCCCTCCACTTCCCATCGCCCATTACTGGGAGCTCTCTGATTACACTCCCACTAGCTTACAGCCCCCCACACCCCCAACCTAACGTTACCACTAACAAAAACGGCAGCAGCATCAGATCCATCCATCCATCCGTCCGGTTCTGATCCAGATTCCAGCTCAGACCAGGAAAACAGAGACGTTCTTGAGACAAGTGGATGATAAAAAGGGGCGGAGCTTGTGGCCCCGGCCATTGCACCTTCTGTGTGAAAAGTATGATCATCATTTTTTCATCTGCTCCTGATCCATTTCCAGAACAAAAACACTTTAAAAACATGTTAAAAAGCCGGAACACACCGGTTTCTCCAGAGTGGCTCTCTAATGTGTAGGAAATCCTACAGCCACTTCTCACGACGTACTGCAGGTTTGTCTTATTTCTGTGGGCCGGGCTTTGGACATGCCGGGTTTGTCATCAGTGTTGGTCTAACATCAGGTGTTTTATGCCTAACCTGGCTTAAACAACTGTAAAAGACTTTGAAGTCAAAGTTCAGGCGATTCTTGAGGAGAAATCTGGCAGCAGATGTTCACCTTTCAGCAGATCCCCCCAGGAGTCGCCTCAGCCAATCAGCTTTCACTGATCCTCACAGGGGGTGTGGCAGAGATTTTGATTGCAGGCTTGGGACAGGCACAGGGAGACCTGTGGCCTCATAGTTAGTCTGTAGGGAAGGGTCTCCAGGGACCCTCACTGCATGAAGCTCGCCCTGTCCCCTGGGAATCGAACCCTGCTTTCCCACGCGCCCATCCTGCTGAGCCATGCAGCTGCTGCTAAACCTGCGAGGAAACCCTGAAAAAGTTGAAACAAACAAGCTGAAGTCCAGACGTTGGTTGGATCGGCTGCTGGTTCAGCGTCTGGTCTAAGAGGCGAGTCTCTGAATGAGGATCCGGTTGGAGGCGTTTAAACCCCACGAATGTTTGAGCTGCGTGTGAAGACCATCGTTTCCGTCGGCCCCGCCTCCATTCTGCATCTGTTAACGTGTCACAGATTCATCCTCTCTAATGGCGAGGAGCGGCGGCTTGATGGATGCCCGCCGAGCCGGAGCGGCGTGGAGCCGGCTGCCAATCCGGCCTTCAAGACTCCGAGGGCCCTCCAGCTCCTCAGGTGGAGCGGGCGTCATCCGGAGAGCGAAGCCATCAGCCGCTGATGGGAGCAGAGCTCACGCCGCAAATCCTGACCTTAGAGAGGATGTTATTTCATTTTCCTCCAGACAGCTGCAGGATTTCCTGCAGATCTGAGGGTTTAAGTCGTCCTGATGCAGCAGAGGAACGCTAAGCTTTTGTTTTTCAGAGGAAGCTCTTCAGATCAGCTGAGGTGATGTGGACCCCTGGGTACGTGTCCGGCCCAACGTCCAGGAATAGACGACTCGTCTCCAAAGGAAAAGAAAAAACTGTGTTTTCCGTAAAGCCCCCTGAGGGTTTTCTGACGTCACTCTGCCGAATGAGTAAAAGAAACGAATCATTGATGTTATGATCCAGTTTTTCTGTCATTGAAATGTTTCAAAAGAGCCGTTCAACCATCAACCTGAATGTCCAGAACAGAAATCCAAGCAGCAGCATCTGATCCTCAGCATCTGATGTTGCCATAACAACCGACAACATACCTGCATCCATTTTTTAGTCTATATCCATTCATTCTATATCTCTTCATTTTTTGTACATTTTCTTTTCGTTTTGTCGTTTTATTTGACTTTATTGACTTTAATCAAAAACGACCGGATTTCCTCTGCTGTTAATTCAAACTCTGACAGACGGAAACTTCAGAGGATTTTAAAGGTTCTGTTCAGGTTCTGCTGTTATGATCCATTTAAGTTTTTGACATTTGACAAAATTCTGTTCGCTTCACGACGAGTTCAGAACGATTTTATTTTTACATTTCAGCTAAATGTGTTTTTTTTTTACCCTTTAATACCGGAGCCGTCACCGATGACGTGAAAAACACAAACTTCCTCAACTCTGCAATAATTTACGTAAATGACGTATTTCCAACAGATCCAGAATCAGTAGATTTACGTTACGTTAGTAGATTTACGTTATGTACGTAAACATTTCACCAACGGTACAGTGTTGAATATCGGCGTAAAACTGCCTTTTTCTGCCTCAGAATCTGGTTTACATTAACAAATAGAAACTTTATCAACGTCAGGTGTTGCATTCCGGTCTTCACGTGAAAATTTACATTAATTGCGTAAAAACGCGACAAACAGAAAGTGTTGGTTTGTCGGCGCAGAGCTGCTTTTCTTTACGTCAAAATCCGGTGACGGCAGACGGTCGATGACTCTCGGCGCATCCCTTCAGCCAATCAGCTTTCACGGATCCACACAGGTGGTTTGTCAGAGGTTTTCACGCCGGATGCCCTTCCTGGAACAGCCCCGTGTGGGATCCGGGCTGGGGGAGACCCAGACAATCAAAAACATCTTAAAACACTGATGATTGATGTTTGCAGAGGAGCTCAAAGGTCTGTCAGGAACGTTCCACTTTTCCTCCGGGTTCTTGTGTTCTCCATAAGGCCCCCCCCCCCCGAGGCCTGTGGTGACCTCATTGGCTGCGGTCCCTCTCTCCCCTGGGACGCTCTGAGCAGCCGAAGACGTGGCTCCCCGCTCGCCGGCGCCTGCCGCACCTTCTTAAGAAGCTAAGCGATCAGCGCCCGCCAGCCGCGGAGATGAGCTCATTAAACGGATACTTTTTACAAGTCTTACTCAATAAATCTGAATAAATTAACAAGGCATTACTAAGGCTGCCACATTAAATTTGCATGGAGCATTTAATGAATCTGCAGCCGCCGGTGGAAAGGTCTGCCACTGTGAACCCGCGCGAATTAGCATAACTACTTCCAGCATGTTTCTTAAATAATGCTCTCATTTGCACATCACTGAGTTGGCTAATTCGGGCTTCAGCGAGGGCGGCCCCCGTAATTAAAGATTCCCCCTTTAATTTTTAATGAAGTTTGCGTTGCATCAATCGTGACAGTAATGAGGGGGACGTGGAAACAAAAAGGCTGCTAATAATTAAATTCGCCAACCAGTTTGAGGGATAATAACTCTGGAGGAGGAATCACACGACTAATTAATAATTAAATATTCATCGCATCAAGCAGCAGCCCTGAAACCGAGCAGCTTTATGTGGGGAGGGGGTCCTCTGTTCTAGTGACACTGACACCAATGTGTGTGGGGGGGTGAAGGGTTACTGGTCACAATCCCCCCCAAAAAACACCATTTATGGAAATGAAGAACCAACTGATGAGTGAATCAGAGGCGGTGGGAAAACTGAAAAATAGAGAAAAAAGATTTGATCTGAAAAAGATGTTGGAGAGGGAGGGGGTCTCCCCCCCCCCCCCAAAAAAAAGGAAGAAAAGGTCCGGCATGATGAACAAGTCAGTTCAAATGGTGGTTTATCGGGTGGAATCCACTGGAGGACGTTGGAGAACATCAGAAGGCTCCACACTCAGGGGAACCAGAGACCTGAAAGCTCACCTGAACCCCTGACGTCAGCACCGTCTCACCTGGACTGGGCAGAACAGGGAGTGGAAAGCCCTCTGGAGTTCTTTGAACATCACGTAAGGGAAGTCAAAGCGGAGGTTTGGTCTCTCTGAGTCCTCGGTCTGTGAGCTGCAGGATGAAGTTCCGTCACAGATGAAACTTTGAGCTTTTCACCACCAATCTCAGACTCAACGAGCTCCTGCTAGTCAAAGAGGATGAGGAGGAGGCACTCTTCCGCACAGACAGCAGGAGCGTCTTCATCGCTCGTGTATTTAATGGAGCTGCAGAAGTGCAGCATCAGGAGGACCTGCAGCTGAAAAAGCTGCGTTCATATTCGGCCCACTGAGGAGCGGATGGGGGTCCATAAATCCCGGTCAGAAGAGCTTTAATGGAGGTACACGGCTGCAAATGGTCGTTAAGTCCCTCCCAAGCAGTTTCCTACAGAAAGACCAGCAGCCAAATGTACAGTTATGACCCGAGCTGGTGTCGTTCTGCCTTTTCTTTATTCATTCTGCAAAAAGGTTCAACCTGTTGAGAGAAAATGACCAAAATTGGCTCACAGGCTCTTTCAACAAAGAGAGATCAACGAAAGGAAAGATTTATTTGTGTTCCATGAATTAAGTCTATCGTCTTTGGGGGTTTGGCTCTGAGCCACGGACATTTTGCGTGCAGGTTGGGAAGAACTCAGACCAGAGTCTGGATACTGGTGGCGCTTAGAGGCCAGACCGTGGCTATGCATCAGTCCAGGTGGAGAACTGTCTAGAAGAGCAGTGGGCAGACTATGCAGCCAGTTAAATTATTTAAACTGGAATCAATGTTATGGATAATCCTTAATAAGGTTTATTTATGGAGTGATGTTTCTGCCACCATGTTGCACACAAAACTTTCCAAGTTGCAAATGAAAATATTAAATATTTTCTTTCAAATTCTTTCTCTTTGCTTTCAATTTTTTTCTTTGAAAACATATTTTTGCATTTGCAGCACAAATGTTTTCACATATTGTACACTGTGTCTCATCTCACTTTTGTCCTATCTTTGATTTTGCTCTCATAAGTTTCAGTTTAGGTGACAAAGCTGCCGTCAGACAGATGAGACACAACAAATGTGGAAACATGTGTGCTGAAAATGCAAAAATATGTTTTGAAAGAAAAACATTTAAAGTAAAAAAAATAATTTTTGAAAGCAAAAAATAAATCAATTTAAAAGCAAAAAAATGATAAAAGATTTTTCAAAAGCAAAAATAAAAATTTTGAAAGCAAAAAAAATTGAAAATAAAAAAGAATTTGAAAGCAAATATTCAATATTTCCATTTGCAACTTAGAAAGTTTTTTGTGCAACGTGGTGGCAGAAAAATCACTCCAATTTAATTTTCCCTGTAATTCTTGTGTCTCCCAATAGATGGTGCTCTACTAATACACCGACCTTCATCTAGGTGCAGAAAGTTCTTTTGTATTTATGTGGGGATTTTATAATGTGTTGTTTTCTGACCATCATGTTTGCTTTCTGAGTTGGATCATCATTTTTCCCATCACTCCAGCACCACATGAATGCAGCTTTTCTCTAATTTTGTGATTTTCCACGAGGGACATCAACCCACCAGTACAAGGGGACCAAACTGACAACAAAAGCCACGCTTTGAAATAAAAACTCCAAAATATTCTATTTTAAAACAACCATTTTCCATCAAAATGTAAGAAAAAACGGGATGATTGACGTTTTATTAAAAATCTGAAGCTAACATTATTTTTTAGCCTGAAATGTAAAAAAAAACTACAGTTGGTAATTTTGTTAAGCATTGCAAACCTCGTCTTTGTTATTATTTTACTTAATGAATAAGTTTGCTTTTTTTTTTTTTTAAGAAAATGAATTTAATTCTTTTATATGAAGACACGGTAGGTCACCAAAACATTTGTCCTAAAGATCTGAACCAATATGGAAAAAGTTTCTTTGAGGAAAGACGCTGTGGTGGATTTTCATCAACGTTTAATTCAGATTAAGTTTAGAGTTTTTTTCTGAGAATGCTGGGTAATGTAGTCTTTGAAAGAAAACGGAGTAAAACAAAAAGTAAATCTGTGAGGTCTGTTCTCAGATGATCATCCGCATTTTGGTTAAAAAAAGAAAGTGTGGCGCTTCCAAAGGTGAAGTGAGACTCTGCCTGAAGTTGGATTCACAGAAGCTCAAATGTGACAGAGGCAGCTGCTGGAACCAGGAGGAGGCGGAACGCTGGAACGATGATGTCAGCGGGGCTTTAACGAGAGTGGTGCTAATCGCTTCGGTAATTAGTGGATCTCCTGAAGGCCGCTCGTTAACTAATCAGCCTCCACTTTGCTTAATCAGCAGTTTAATTGAAGTAATCGTCTCCTGAGCTCAGAGAGCCAATCAGCCATGAGAGCTCAGCTAAGTCATGCTGTCGAGAATTGAACCAGTGACTCGGTGACCCACAGTTTAACACAACTGGATAAGGTGAGAGTCAAAGTTTTAAAAAAAAAGATCAAAGACTAAAAATACACACAAGCTACATAATATATTATTTTTACAGAAGTTGTTTCAAAAACGTTACTGTGTGTCTATTAAACACAAAAAACGTGTATTTTTAACCCACTTTTCCTCACCGGAACGAAAAAGGTAATTGAAGAAAAAAAAGATTCTGCAGAAATTTGAAATTTCCTGCTTTTCTGCCTGGATGGTAGCCAACCGATCAAAAAATATCTCTATAATTTTACATGTTCACAAATTAAAGCAGAACTAACAACAGGAGTTTCTTACACCTTCAGCACTGAATGCAACTGAGTTCATGAATGTAGCAAACAAATAATCAGAAAAAAACGTTTTATAATCACACATTTAATGAATTTCAGGAATTGGAAACTTTCCCTTTAATTAAACTGTATTCTGGCTAAAGACTAAAGATAAAAACGACTTTTGGGATGAATGGTTGGAACTGAAGTGTTTTAATGACAGTCTCCAGGGGAAAACACGCATGAATGTGTGTGTTTTTTGTGTGTGTCACATTGTGAGGTTGTGTTCTGGTTTTCACACCTGTAACGGGAGGACAGCAGCCTAATCAGCCTTAACAGAACCGTTTGTCAAATGAATTCAGTTTGAGGCGGATGGTGCGAGTCCGTGCTCAGAGAACACGGAACAGCATTAACATAGTGTGTGTGTGTGTTCTTGTTTTTGTCATCTCATGAGGACCACTTTAAGCAGAGACACCATCAGAACCGGGTCATCATTTCAGCAGTCCTGGTTCCGGTAGGAGTCTGCATACGGGAACATGAAGTCAATGGAACATCTTAATCAAGACGGCTCTGTGAGTGTGTGTGTGTGTGTGTGTGTGTGTGTGGGGGGGCTGATCCGTCTGAGAGCCGCTGAAGTGTGGACGATGATGATGAGGAGCGTGCTGAAGGGTGGCTGACGCTCCGTCCACAATGCATTTTAAAGCCTCATCTGTGCACGTCTCTTCACTTCTCATTACGATGAGACACGACCTCCACCTGCAGCTCCAACCGTCTGAACATCAGCGCAGAAAAGACATTCAGTCAAGATTCAAACTCTTCTTCATCACAACAAATTCCATTAATGCTGTGGTTAAGCACAAATATCAGAAAGCATTCCAGACAAAGGTTTCCATAAATGTTTTTACTTTTACTTTATCCCTGAACATTTTTTTCAACACATTAAGCAAAACATCCAGACGGTTTAAAAGGATTCTCCAAAGTTTCATCTCAGACTGGGCGTGCTGCAGCTAAAGTGACACGTGTTAAAAGAGCTGAGATGCAGTCAGGAGAGACCCGACACCTGAAGGGTCTGCTTTGCCTACAAAGGAAATATTAAAGTTTAGCCATTTAGAAAAAAATCACTAGTACGCAAATGTAATTTATGCTTAGGACTAATTTTTCAAAACAAATTTTTATATATATTCTTTTTTTCCGTTTTAGAAAATCTGAAATGCAGGTTCGATAAACAAAAATCACAAAATTGACAGATTTTAAAAGCAGTAAAAAGATAAAATACATAAAATGAAACCAGAAAATGTAATAATGAATTTTAAAAAATGTAAGAAATAATAGAAAAATAGACAATAATAACCAGAAGAAATAAATTAAGTATTTGTTTATTTTACTGATTGAATAAATTCAACGTTTTAGTTTCAATTGAATTAAAGAAACATTCCAAATAAAAAAATAAAAAGCAGAAATGAATTTGAAATGAAACGGACTTAATGACCGATCTCCCGTCAACGTGGGAACACTCTCGCTTGGGCGTCCAGGCCAAAGGTCAGGCGTGTGAAAGTTGCTGCCCCATCTTCCTCGGGGGGCCGTCAGCTCCGCATTAATCCTGAGCGTGTTCATCACAATGAAACACGAGCGGCGACACGAGACAACACAAATCACAGACAGACGACTCAATGAACCGTCCAGAAAACAAATAAGAAAAGCATTTGTGAATGAAAGGGATTTTAAATGATTTGAATATATATATATATATATATATATATATATATATATATATATATATATATATATGATTTAATTACCTAAAAAGATCTTCTTCTATTCACGCCAAGCAAAAATTCCAACCAGACGGAAAAAAGAAAAGAAA
>CM074488.1:27716654-27806445 GCA_037389245.1 Oryzias sinensis
AACACTTTTATAATTAACAGTTGAATAAATAAATAAAACAAAAAATGCAAAATATTTAAAAGATTAATGTCATCAATAAATTCAGTTTTACATTTTCCCCCCATTTATATTAACAAATTAAAAACAAAAGTTGTTTAAACATAAACAGAAATTAAAATATACTTCTTTGTCATAATTTAATCATATCTAATTAATTGACCGTTGTGTTAAATTAAATATGATTTAATCCAAACAATTAAAAGGAAACAAATTCAATAAACAATATAATAAAATAGGATAAAAAAGACAATAAAAGTGTTACATTTGGAAAACATTAAGAAGCTCATAAACCTCCCGGATCTTTAATAAATTTAGACAAAGAAACTTTGTAATTATTTTATGGAAACTTTTTAACAAAATAAAAATAAAAAGCGTTTTTATAATTCGGAAACTTAAGTAAATTCAAATTAATGGAGACAGAAAAATAAAATGTCTCCCTTTGATCTTAACCTTAAAAACCATTAAGAAACGACTTTAAAAATAAAAGACTTTTAAACTCATCTTCCTCGCTGCTCTTCGTCGGTCTTCTCACCTCTGCAAACATGCACGCGCCGCAGCTCCCTCCGCTGCGCTCGCGGCTGCTGTGTGACTCTCCCTCCCTGTGCGCCGCGTAAATCCGCGTGAACCCCCCCACCCCCCAGTTTGAGATCATGTGACAGCGGAGGAGAAGCGCTCAATTAATGGAGCTCCTCGCTCGTGTCGGCGCGCTGAGGAGCAGATGTGAGGAGGACTCGGAGGAGGCAGCAGCAGCGGCCGCCGCCGCGCTCACCTTCCAGCTGCGCGCGCCAAACATGCGTGCCAAGCACCGGGCCGGCCCCCCGCCGTGAGTACCGACGCACCGAGGAGTTGGAAGAGTTTGGCCAAAGTTTGCGCGGAGCCTCCAGAATGCCTCGCCCGGGGAGGAACACGTACAGCGACCAGAAGCCGCCGTACTCCTACATCTCCCTGACGGCCATGGCCATCCAGAGCTGCCCGGAGAAGATGCTGCCGCTCAGCGAGATCTACAAGTTCATCATGGACCGGTTCCCGTACTACCGGGAGAACACGCAGCGCTGGCAGAACTCCCTGCGCCACAACCTCTCCTTCAACGACTGCTTCATCAAGATCCCGCGCAGGCCGGACCAGCCCGGCAAGGGCAGCTTCTGGGCCCTGCACCCGAACTGCGGCGACATGTTCGAGAACGGCAGCTTCCTGCGCCGCCGGAAGCGCTTCAAGGTCGGCGGCGCGCCGGGCGCGGACCCGCTGGCCGCCAGCAAGCCGCAGGACGCCGCGCACTACCTGCAGCAGCAGCAGGCCAAGCTGCGGCTGAGCGCGCTGCACGCCGCCGCCGCCGCGCACCTGCCGCAGATGCCGGCCGGATACAACCTGAGCGCGCCCGCGTCCAGCTTCAAACACCCGTTCGCCATCGAGAACATCATCGCCCGCGAGTACAAGATGCCCGGCGGGCTGCCGGCCTTCCCCGCGCCCGGATACCCGCTGCACAACCAGCTGGCGCCCACCTGGCCGCACGTGTACGGCGCGGGCGTGATGGACACATGCGACTACCCGGCGGCCTACGGCGTCCCGTTCAAGTCCCTGTGCCACGGCGCGCAGACCATGCCCGCCATCCCGGTGCCCATCAAGCCCACGCCCGCGCCGGTGCCCGCCCTGCCCGCGCTCCCCGCGCACATCCCAGCCTTCCTCGCCAACTCCCCGCAGTCTGTGAGCCCCACGTCCCCGCAGGCCGCCGCCGGTCACGGCAGCCCGGCTGCGCCTGCGGACGCGCCGCCGTCCGCGGGGCTCCCGTCCGCCGTGACCGTCCACTGACGGGCTTCCAGCAGAACGGACCTCATTCCTTCACACGTGAGACTGGAGATATTCTATGGTCCAGAACTCTAAGATTAATGACTGTAGTCCCCCCCAAAAGTTGGAAAATCCAGAAAACCAAATGTGTCCTCGTGCGTTTTGTTGTACAGTTGAACAGTCAGACTCTCTCAGAGGAGGTGGAATCTCTTTAGTGTGGATCTGCTCCAGCTGGAGGCCGCGGGGCTCGGAGGACCTGCGGGTTTGTAGCTGCATGTTCCTCCTGCGTGAAAAAGACAAAGCTTGTGTTTGTGAACTCCATGTTTCTTCTGGGGAGGGGGCAGGAGGCCTGGAGGGGCTGGTGGGATTTTTCTCCTGCGTCATGTTTGCAAATGGAATCATTAAAGAAACCTTGGTGGAGAATCGGGTCTGAAGTTTCACCTTTTTGTCCCTTAAAGTGGTTCAAGTCGCCAGAACCGAAACATCTGGAACCAAAGTTCCTTCTGCCGCCAAACCTCAGAGCTCCTAAAATGAATATTTATTTAAACAACCATGTTTTAAATAATAATATGAATGTGGATCAAATAGAATTATAACACAAATGTCATTAAATATACAAAAAAAAAACACGTGAATAAGATTTATTGTGCTCCTAAGTGATTGAAATATTGGATTTCATATAAAAGTTAAATTTTTTAAGTGAAAAAAATAAATGTTTTGCCTTTTTCCTGTTTTCAGTCTCAGATTTTTCCTGAAAACCTGTTCGTTTCTCCTCTGAAGCTGTAATTGTTTTTTGTTTTTTAGTTTTAAAAAAAAGGTTTTGTGTTTTTCTTGAAGGAATGAAAAGTGGAAAAAGTTCAATTTCTGGAAAAATCTGCTTGTGAAAAATATCTTTGTTTTAAAGAATCATCTTCTTGATTCTGAAGGAATTTCTAAAAAAAAACGTTTCCAGACCTTTTCAGCTTTTTAACAAATGAAACATAAAACCTTATCAATAAATGCAGAACAATCTGAAAATATTGTTGTAAAAAAGTGAAACTTGTTGATCAACTAAACATCTTATTTATAATCTTGTATTTCCGTTTTTTTAGAGCAAAAATCTAAAAGTCTTTTCTTATGTTTCAACGTAAAACTAGTTTAAATTTGAATGTAAAGACAGAAGTCAGATTTGATGTTTTGAGCTGCTTTAATTTATCAGCTAAAGAAACGTTTGCATTTGATCAAAGCTTTCTGCCCCTGAAAGACCCAAAAGTGAACTCTGGAGCCTGAATCTGTGACATCTGGACCGGATCCGGTCAGAGCAGAACTGAAACCTCCTGTCAGACCCATCCGCTCTGCGTTCTCAGCGTCTTCTAACGGGCAGCGGCGCCTTAGTGACCGTCACGCCAGAGGAGGCTGCGGGGAGCATCCTGATGGAGATATTTAGGAAAGGACCCCCAGAATGTTCCTGGAAACTCAGCCTGACGGGGATTTTAAAGGTGTTTCTGCACTGATGAGAAGACGAGGCTCCGCTGCTCCGCCGCAGACGTCCAGCTTCAGCCGCATCACCACTGAAACGTTTCCAAAGCCAGCAGAGAACCAGCAGAAAACAGCAACACAGAAGACGCTCTCCACGTCTTCAGATGCTTCTCCGAAGCAGAGACCCTGAAGCTGGGATGGAAGCCGTTGTCGTGGAAACGATGATAAGTCATCAAGTGCCGTCGCTGAAACCTGAGCGTTTCTCTGTGAGTTCAACTTCAAAATCCCCCAAAAGAAAAACATTTGACATTATTTTTTACCAAAGAGCTGCCGTGGTGCTGAGGTGGAGCGGCCAACCTCTGATCAGAGCCATGTGTTGATGTGTCCTTGAGCAAGGCACTAAACCCCACGTTGATGGTGGTGCTTACAGATTGGCGCCAGCAGTGTGTGAATGTGACTGTAGGCCGTGTCTTACAGCCGCTACACACATGTTGTTCACATAACATGGATGAAAACTGGTCAGACATGGAACAGAATGTGTGTCTGTCTCTACCAATATCGCGCACAGTTGCGTAGCATTTATGTCATAACTGCGTTTGTGGTCCGTGTCAATTCTCGATTCTGATTGGCTGCTGGGTGTCCAATAAAAAGTGATAAACCACAGAAATAACTGAATCTCTGAACTGAAGCTTTATTGAACACATCGTGATCATCAGCATAGAGATATCGCTTTCCACGTACCACATAACAAATAGTCCGCTTATTGTGAAAAAGTGATCCAAACCAAAGAAATAACAAGAATAAAGCACTAGAAACTGGTTGAGTATTTATTTATTCTGTAAGTGACCATGGTATAAACGGGCTAATCGCCCCTCGATTTCAGGCTTCCACGTTGTACGTTCATTTCTGATAATGCACACTTGTCGGCCACTAACTCTTACATAAACTGCGTCATTCTCAACCAGCCAAAAACTTTGAGCAGCTCAAAAACCGAATTCACGTGAAGACCGAACGCCTGAAACCCTCAACGGATATCTGCGCACATCGACGAATGACGGACGGAAGAAACACTTGATTACGAATATCACGCATGAATCACCAAAAGACCGACATTTCTCAAAACGTAGGTAGTGGCTGTCTGCCACGGCCTTAAAAGACGATAGAAAGACGGCGTGGAAGTCTTTGCTCCTCCTTTGAACTGTTGGTTCTTCTTCGGTCTGTCTTCCGTCTTTTTCTGTTAACTCCACTGAACGGATATGCAGGCTGCCGCCGTAGCTGTAGAGTGACTCCACCTGAACTATTGGTAAAGTTTGGGTGGAGTCCCTGCTTGGGGGTGGGGGTGGGGCGTGTGTGAAAATCCGGAGCGCTGAATCAGCGGCGGGCGGCGTCTGGGGATTAGCCGGCAAACACTTCCCCGCTGCCGGACACAAAGGAACTCCATCAATGCGCGCAGGTCTTTGAGAGCGTTGCTGAGAGACGGCGACTGTTGCGGTAAAAATGTCACTCTGAGAGCCCCCCCCCCCAGACCCCCACCAGCCCAGTGACCACACAAGTCAAACAAATGGCGTTTAAACCTTTGCTGCTGCAGCAAAAGACAACTTTAAACAAACAGGCGTCCGCCTCCAAAGCTTTAAGCACCAAGTCGGACCAGAATCAACAAACTTCCCTTTACAAACAGGAAACGGAGGACAAAACAATGTAAACATTTCAAAATAAAAGAGTTTTGCATTTTAGATTGACCCTTTATGTTATTAAGGTTTTATAAGAGCAGTTATTAATTATTTACAAGTGAAATATCACATCAGTCTGTTTTTGTCCTTAAACGACATTAGATGCACAAATTTCAGACTTTACATTTAGATGTTTTATATTTTATTTGTGAATTTATTATTATTTGTTTATTTCAATTTTTTTAATTGAATTTTTTTTAACTTTTATTTTTATTTCTAATTCAGACTTTTATTGTTTTTAAACATACTGGAATAAAAAAACATGTTTTTTTTCGTTGCAGCTTTGGTAAAGTTTTCTTATAAATTCTCATAAAAAACACAAAAGTTCGTTTTAAATCAATAATTATTAATTGATAGGAAATCCATCATTGCTGTCAGCTAAAACATTTTTTTGGGGGGAAAAAATCAAGATTCTAAAAAAGAATTTGTGATTTTATTGTAAAGACATTTCTCCATAATTTAGACTAAATTTTATTAATTCTGTTGATCATTTATGAGATGCAATGATGCAAATGTTTCTATTCTATTCTATTTTCTTAATCTGAATTCAGTCAGATTACAAATGTTTGAATTTAGTCTGTTATTCTTCTGATTGAAACACAGCTGTAGGCCTGTTCTAGACTCTGTGTGTGTGTGTGTGTGTGTGTGTGTGTGTGTGTGTGTGTGTGTGTGTGTGTGTGTGTGTGTGTGTGTGCGTGTGAGTGTGTGTGTGAGTGTGTGTGTGTGTGTGTGTGAGTGTGTGAGTGTGTGAGTGTGTGTGTGTGTGTGTGTGAGTGTGTGTGTGTGTGTGTGAGTGTGTGAGTGTGTGTGAGTGTGTGTGTGAGTGTGTGTGTGTGTGTGTGTGTGTGTGTGTGTGAGTGTGTGAGTGTGTGTGTGTGTGTGTGTGAGTGTGTGAGTGTGTGTGTGAGTGTGTGAGTGTGTGAGTGTGTGTGTGTGTGTGAGTGTGTGTGTGTGTGTGTGTGTGTGTGTGAGTGTGTGAGTGTGTGTGTGTGTGAGTGTGTGAGTGTGTGTGTGAGTGTGTGTGTGTGTGTGTGTGAGTGTGTGAGTGTGTGTGAGTGTGTGTGTGAAAGCACTGGACGGCTTTTTAGAGAGAGGATATTTTGAACGGAAAACTCGTTTTTCCAGAACTCTCAGAGGAGATGAAGGCCCAGACTCAGCGGACGAGCTGCTCCGTATCAAAATCTGGGCCCGCTGTCTGTGGGAGGGGCCGAGTCACTGCTGCAGCATCAGCCGATTCATTCAAAGTAAATAGAAAAAAACGTTGTGTGCTGCACATGAACGCCCCTCGAATCCTTCAGTGACTTCAGAAGAAGGTGGCAGTTCCTCAGACGGCATGTCGGGTCTGAACGTTTGTTCTTCTCTGAGTTTGATGGTTTTTACTGCCTGCAGAGGAAGAAATGCTTCAACAGCAGGACTCCAGTGTTGGCGTTCTTTCCACTACTGTAGCGCTTCAACCTTTGACCCAGGAGACATCATTCCAGTGGATTCTGAAGCAGAGACCGGCATGCTTGGACTGAAGCCCAAACACTGTACAAAAATCACTTCTGGGTTCTTCTGTTATCAGACAACCGTGTCTGATAACAGAAGAACCTAAGAAGTCAGCTTATTATACAGACACTATGAACTTAGCTGATTCTGCGATCAACCTGAATCAGCTGATTCTGACTCTTTGCTGTTGGCTTTAAGCACAAACATAAATCCAGTTATTTTTGTCTTCCATCTGCAAACGTTGCAGGTTTGTCAGACAAATATCTGGATAAAGTTTTTCATGTTTTAACCTCTGGTCTGTCTGTTTCTGAACCTTAAAATAAACAACATTTTCTTCTTTGCTTCTGTAACAATGCAAAAAGCTGCGATGCGTTTACGTCGTTGAAAATCTCGGCGTTTTCCCTCCGTTTGTTGCGGATCTGTGATGTCTCCGTGTGGGAATGTAGCGGCTTTCCATCAGTGGAATCAAACTGTTTATTGATTCATTCACAGACCTGTCAGACAGTCTGTCAAAGCAGTCAAACAAAAATCCAAAAGCGTGGCTCTAAAGACCAAGGTTCATTTCAAATGTGTGGTCAAAATGACGTCCCGTTACTTCCTGTCTGCACGTTTACCTCACTGGGATCCTTCTGTCCAGTCAGGAAGTAAAATACAATAAGAATAAAACAAGTTTGAACATAAAGTGTGTATATAAATCCATACCTGGTCATGCTAAAGCATTCCATGACAGAAACACAGCTGTAAGACCGACCCCCCCCCCCCCCCTGCTCGGCTGAGGAGGAAGAGAAGAAAAAGTTTTTGACGTTTTTCTCCTCTGAATGTCTGAGCAGGATTTTACTAAAGTTAGTCGCCACGTTTTCATACCAAACTAGGAACTCTGCTGGACGTTTGTTGGTGTTTTTGTTCTGACGGCGTCAGAGTGAGCATCAGCGTTTCAAACCGAAGGTTTTCAGCAGCAGCTCAGACCTGCGTCCTCTGAAAGGAAAACAGCGGCAGCAACAGAGACGCTGCTGAACGTCCACATCCAACCATAATTAATCACGGATCCTTCACTGCTGCTGCTTAATTAGAGGCTCCAGAGGAGGCGTGACAGCATCAAACTGCTAATTAAGAAACCATCCAGATGATCCTGTGGAGAGATCGGGCCGAGGCGCAGAACCACGGCGGGGCTGAGGAAGACGTGCCGCTTCCTGACGGACAAAGCGCACATGGCTTATTTACAGCCATGAATGAGTCATCAGATGATGAAACCCCGAGAAAGAAGACTTCCTCCGTTTCACGAAGAGAAGCAGCAGCAGAAAACCATCCACACTTAACACCAGGCCGCCAGGAAAACCAACCATGAACGTCTCTAAAGGTTAAAAAGGAATGGAGCCTACAGTAGCTCCTCCCACCACGCCACCGCCGTCCTACAGCGGATCTCTGACTGCTTCACCATCGCCCAGTCTGTGTTCAGATCCAGAAGGCCTCATAGTTTCGGTTCTGGTCCGGCGCTGCTACGGACTTTTGCGTCAATTTAGCGTTCTCTCGTTTATGGCAGGAGTTCACTTCTTAGAATAATAGCTGATAGCAGCAGTAGATGAAATCAACTTCTTTTTTTTTCAATTACAGAAGTTTAAGTCGGTAAAACTCCTCACTCCTCACTTTCTACACTCTTCTCAGACACACAGGAACATCTTCAGACCTTCGATCTGGTCCTTCAGTGCTGGACGGCTGCAGGACAGTTGGTGCAAAAGTCACCAAAACATTTTGTCACGTAAACCCAAACGTTTCCACATCTGTAATCTCTTTTGATCCTGTCAGACCAGGTTTATTCTTTGGTACTTTGGTTCGTCGTTTGTCTCGATGTCCATAAGGTGTTGCAGCAGGGAAGGGCGCTGACCCGCCGCCTTCAGCTAAACGCCGCTGTTTCCTCCCGCCGCCGCAGAAGCAAAAGCCCACAGGGTGGCTGGCGGCTGCTTTCCCAGCTGCACGCTCCTCCACCTGCCGTCCTCCTCTCAGTTCGCTCCCTCTCCTCCCGACCATTATCTGCGACGTCTCATCAATCTGCACATCTCTCCCCTTTAAGCGGCGGGCTGGTTTCTGGCACCTCGGCCTTTTGAAGTGTCAGTTAGGTGTTAGTTTATGGTGGAAGGTGGAGATAAGATTCCTGAATGGGCCATAAATTAAATCGGAGCTGCAGGAAAAAAAGAAAGCTGGAGGCAAAAACACAGAGAGGTCGTTAAAGCTGACAGTCTGTTATCAGCCCAGACATTCTCCAAATACAAGAGCGGCTCCTTAACAGCAACCAGAACCTGAAAGAACAGGATCCAAGCGCGGACGGCGGCACGAAGGAGCGTGAGGCGCCGGCCTCTGGTGCTGCCTAGGTGTCCACCTCAGCTCTGTCACTCCATCCCAAGAAGAAAACTTGAGGAACATTTTAAAGCAATTTAAAGACAATCGACACAGAAGAGAGACGTGTGGAACACAGGAAAAAATGCATTCAGTGATGGGATCGTCCACGTCTGGTCTGGACGCTTTGGAATCGAGCTCCACTGGACCCTCAGGCCACAACAGGAAGCTTCTGTGGTGGAGACGCAGGAAAGTATCGCCGTTCTCATCGACTAAACTTCTGTCAAGACGACATTAATCGTTTATTTACAAGCAAATGTCTAGTTTAGCCTTATTCCAACTTTCAGCAGCTCTACACCGAAACAACAAGACGTCGTGAGAAACGTCGTGTCAGAAGTTCAGTCATGAGCCTCGTGGTTTCTGTTGTTACAGAGGTCAACAAGACACGAAACACTTAGTCTGAATGGGGGAGGATGACAAGTTGGTACCGGTACCAAATAAAAACGTGGATTTCGGTGCGTCATGGCGAGCTCACGGCTCACAGAAGTTTAGGCCGTGCAGATGAGCAGCGCGTGTAACCTTAGTCAAAATGCTGAAGACGAAGTGAGTGAAAGTTCTGCTAAACCTCACAGCAAGATCCTACTTCAGTGACCAAAGTGTACAAAGCTCTGAAAAAAGGCCGTCGTCGTCGTGGCGACGGGCGTTGGAATACGGGGATGAGGCGAGGGGGAAACGAGTTTGCTCTGTGAGAAGAATTGTGGAAACCATCTGGTCCGGGTAGTCCAGGACCTGTGCGGGACAGAACGAATGTAGGACATGTTCTTGTCCCGTTTGGGTCGATCGGTTCCGGCGAGCCGACAGGAAACGGAAACTGTGACCAATGAGTGATAATGTTTAACATACAACAAACAAACTACAACAAACCATTTCCAAACTATATAGTCTAGGGGCACCGCCCACTGCTCACAGCACAGGTGTGATGGGGGCGGAGCTACCTGCCACAAACCCTTTAAAGGAGTGAAAAGTTTAGAGATAAAGGTTTGGGGGTCTGAAAAGAAGACACACTAATTTATTGGTCATACACCCCCCCCCCTTTCTCCCTGTGTTTGGGTTTATAGGACCCCCCCCCAGCTCCTTTAACTAATTAGGAGACATGTGGGGGCGGGGCCTGCTGTGTCTGCAGCCCACCACCCCATAATCAGCGTCAGACTTAACCCATGAGCAGAAAGAGGAGCCAACTACCTGAAACACGGAAGCTCCGCCCACTACAAAACAGTTCCCTTTGGCAAAACCAAACCCAGAGAACCGGAGAAAATTCTCTGTTTCTTTTAAGAGGTGGAGCTTAAATCTTCCAAGTTCCCACAGAGAATTTCGGAACAACACGAATGCATTGGAAATCCGAGCTCTGGACCATGGACTGCATGTGAGAACTGGACTGAGTGAGATTCGGTTCACTTCCGGCTACAACCAAATGAAGTCAATTCAGTCGCTGTTTTTTTGTGACACGGACGCCACCATGTTGGAATCAGACGTCGTCAGTAAGCAGTGATTGGTCCGAGTCCGTCTGAGTCATCGTTTTACGGCAACCGGTCTGGCCAATCAGGAGTGAGCTTGTCTGAAGGCCACACCCCTACCACTTGAAAGCGGGCTACATGGAATCCGTCAAAGGATTTGAACGTTGGACGTGGGGGCCAGCAGGCTCCACCTACTTTTATTGAGGCATCTGATTGGTCAGTTTATGACTTGAATAACTTGAAACAATGAGTTTTATCAAGACGACGTTAAAAAAGGTATCAGATCCAGAACGGTTCTTCTGGCAAATGCAATAACAGCTGTTTATTTGGGTTTTGACTTCTTGGTGCCAGCGGCTACTTCCTGTTCGGAACGCTAGGGGGAGGGGCCAGTCAGACCAGGGTTGTGTCTGAATTCCTTCCCTGCTCACTCTATAGAGCGTTCTCTATGTTCTAGTTTGTCTGAATCTACAATTCCAAAATCCAGAGCCCAGGAAATTTCCCAGAAGTCTCTGAATAAACAGTGAGCAACGATGCTCACTAGATCGGCAATTATAGACCACAATGCATTGCGTCTGAACAATTTTTGCAAAAAAAATGTTTTTAAATGTATTTTTTAATAAACCATCAATCTTTTTATCTTCAGAAGACAGTGGATCATAAATAAAACGCTCATATGTCTATTAGATTTTAAGTTTGTGAAGTTGTAACCCTTGTTCTATTCTAGGCACTTTAACATTGGGAGGTGGGTCATCTAGACCCACTAGACAGTGGGGTCATCTAGACCCACTAGACAGAGCTCTGAAGCATTTTTCTTCAATGATTTGTGATCTTCACTGGTGTCCATGGATTACATGAAATCTTTCCACCTTTATCCACCTTTGTCATGGTAGGGGGAACACGTCAATGGAAGGGGGGGGGGTCATCTAAGATAACACAAGGGTTAAAGAAAAAAAGCTCCTCCTTTCCTCCAAACACCACCAAGACAGTGGAGTCGGATTTTTCATGTTTCTGTATTTGTATCGTTAGGAAACAAGACTCGATGTGATTTTTTTGTGGACCTCGATGTTCAGCAATAAATCTTCCCAGTTTTGTGAACTTGAGCTTCGGATGTTTGCAGACTTGAAAGGCGGCGTCTTAGGGTCACATGACCACTTGGACGGAGTTCCCTGAACGTACTTCTATTTCAAATGGAAAGTTGACAAACGTCTATGAGCCGGAGAGGTGGATCTTCCTGTCTGAAAAGTTTGTCAGAGAATAGTTAGATTTTTATTTTTTTGCTCTCGTTTTCCGTTTTTCCGTTATTTCTTTTTTGCACATTTCTATAAACTCTTTTTTTCTGGGTTCTTCTGCTTTCTGCAGTTCATGTTTTCTTAGAAAATCCAAACTCTTGCTGTGGTTTTTCATGAAAACTTGGACTGCTGAGCTGTTTCTGGCTCTCCTCAGCATCTCCCCGTCAGGCGCCGGCAGCAGGTGACTGAAGTGTCATGGCGGTGGGTGACATCTTGTGTGGACCCGCTGAGGCAGACGGCGGTGGCGGTTCATCTCTGACAGTGGAGCATTTATCTGGGTCACACATGAAATCAAACCTCCTCACCTCTAGCTGAGACAAATGATTTATTCAGGCGCTGGCAGCCGCCGCACGCCGACAGATTGCATCTTTGGTGATGCGCCTGACAGCGCCGAGGGGAAGCCGCGAGACGAGGCTCGGCAAACACCAAACATGGCAGCGCTCCTCCACTGCTGGAGACCACGCTCTTCTTCAAACCGAGGATCGTCGATCAGGAAAGCCAAACGGAGCATCGCGGGAATCTGAAACCCATCGATACTAGGAATGTGTCTTGGCATCTGATGTGTGTCCCCATATTGTGAAGGAACACATTTTCTTTATTTGTTTTTTTTAAAGTGTGACGTAGAAAAACTCTACCTGAATTTTATTCCGTCTTCCATTGTAATAAAATGGTAAAATTCAGTTTATTTAATATAGAAAGGGAACAGTCAACATTGTCCACCACAAAATATTTTTCAATATAAGTAAATAAATAGAATGAATGTGTCTGAACCAATAAGGTTCTAAAAGTCTGATTGAGGAAAGAAAGGGCTGTTTATTTCCAACATTAATGTAGATTCTCCAGAACTTTTAAACGGTTCAGAAGTCTGAACAGTGCTTCAAAATTAAAGAAAAAAATTCTTTCCAGTATCAATAGTGTGAAGATGATGAGTAGTAAACTAATACCAGATCTTTTTTCAGATCACATCACTATGATCCATCAGAACTAGAATCTATTGCTGGGAGGTTCTGCAGAACTTTGGCCCACTTTGGCGCCAGCATTTTAGCCGATGATGCTAAATGCAAACTAGCGGATGGTGAAGTGGAAAACAAGAGGCAGACGCTGAAGGACGCTCAGAAATAAATAAGTGAATAAGGTCCTGACAGCAGTTTGAATCCATACAAGTATCACCAAATGAACTATCGCCATATATCACCTAATTTCCCAATCGTTACTGTTTACTGTGTAGCTTTAAACAGACATGACCAAAGTTTAACGCTTGAGCACACAGAAACTCTACGTAACTGTTGAACTAGCGCTGCATTCAGGAGGAGCCTGACTCAACAAGATGAACAAACAAAACAGGCATTTCAGAGAGGATCCAATCCAATCAGAGGATTTGATGCTAACGGGTTTATCAGGAATGGGGGCTGCAGTTGGACACAGAAAAGCATCGTAGAGGGGTCAGAAGGTCAAGCCTTGTTCAGTTAGTCAGAACGGGCCATGCGGCGGGTCGTAGTGAACACTTATACAAGGTGAAGAAGGTGAGACACAGGCGTGTCTTTTTTAACCCCGCCCCCACATCCCGTGGACTGTGCACGGAGCCCGTCAGTGCCGTGCACGGCTGCAGAAACGGTTAGAAATGAGGAAAGGAGCCAATCAGGGTGTAGTTTGTGTGGACATCATGCAGGCACTTATGTTTTGCGTGCACGGCCCACGCGTGCAGCGGTACTCACACTTCACTAACAGCTGTGTGTGCGGCTTAAGGGCACTGAACGACAACATCACCTGTGCGTCATAAGTGTGTGAAACTTACAATTCAATTCAATTCAGCTTTATTTATACAGCCCAATATTACAACAGTCGTCTCAACGGGCTTCACTAAATGTGCAAAACATTAAATCAGTGTTTAACTTATCTAACTCCACAACTGCATGTTTAAATAGTCCAGCAGATGAGCTTCATCCAGATGGAGTTGGGGGGCGGCTGGGGGCGCCAGACCAGCCAGAGGGGGGGTCCACAGGAAGACAGGAACACACTTTTCTGATGTCATCTGCAGAAATGTGATTAACATGCAGAAACGGGAACGGCTGTTAGCCTGTGTTAGCCTGTGGTCTCTAAACTGTAGAGATGACTCATACCAGCTCCAAAGCATGGCAGGGGTGCGACAGTGATGTGGGCTTGAACCCGAACAGCCTGCAGTCCAGGTTCACATGAACTCCTCTGCCGACCGGAGTCTTCTGCAGTCAAAGGTGAGTTTATGTTTGACGGGGAGCAGAAGATTTATTTTCTTCAAACGTTTGGGTTCTGGGTGGACGAGCTACGACACGTCCCGCCACCCGGGGGCCCAACCGTTCACAAACGTCTGAGACGTGTTCCTTCAGAACGCTGTGATGGACGGATAACCGCGTCCTGAAAGGATTGACTTGATGTTACTGATGACTGAAGAAAATTTCAGAGTTTACTTAACTACACGAAAAATGTGGATCGACCTGAGAGGAAGTCCGTCAAAGCGCAGCGATGACGGACTCTTCGTGTTCGTACGAACACAGAAGATGTCAAACAAACGCCGTGAAAATCTGAACAAGAATGTCACAGCTGGCAGTGAGGCCCAGTTCTGATCAGCTCCAACCTGCTTTCATCTTCATCTCTGCCCCCCCCCCGGGTCAAGGGGTCAAAGTTCCCTCCCAGGTGAGGGATCGGTTGTCTGTGCAGACCTTCTGCGACCAGGTATTTAATAAACATTTCATAGGAAATCAAACCCCCTGAGTTTAGTTTTTACTCGTTTGCTTTGCTTCAGTTTTCAGCCGCTCAAAGGCAGAAATGTTGACAGAAGTTCTGTGAATCCATGAAAAACATAAACTTAGTTGATTTTTTTTTTTATTCTCCTGGATGTCAACGATCATGTGATCAGGTAAAAACCAAACAGTAGAGAGCTGACGAGGACGTTAAAACACCACAAGCGGATGTTTTTTAAAATTCATTTAAAGAAAAAGTTCATGAAGAGTTCAGACTTTTATGCTTCAGTGCCAAAATCTGCAGCATGTTGTTGTGGTTTGATCTGGAAAGAGGTTTTTGCTTGTAGTTAATGCTGACCAAAGCCTTCGTCACCCATACGGGGCTCGACCCGTTCGGTTCTGCAGGTTTTTGGGTTGACTTCTTCTGTTGTCAGACACGGTTGTGTTTCAACACACCTGACGGGTTTTGACGGACGTCTTCGTCAGAGTCGTCATCAGATGGTTGTGTGACGTATATAAAAACAGGGGAGGCGGAGTCAGCTGTCAATCTTTGGCAGGTGACTCCGCCCCTTGATGCTTCAGGTGTGAGAGCGCAGGAAGGCCCCCCCATCCCGTTTCAAGTGTGGGCTCGCTGTCGGATCTCCATCCATGATCCGTCTGCTGTCTACAGTGAGGAGGACTCTGGCCTTTTCCCAGTCCAGGATGTGGTTTTCTGCCGTGGCTGTTTCATGCTTTCTTCAACTGCCTGCTGTCGTCCTGCTCTTCTTTGTCTCTTCTTTGTTCTTTTTGATGTTCTGTTTTTCTTGTGATGAAGGTGCGTCCTGTTTCTCCGATGTATGTTTTGTTGCAGGTGTGACATGGGATTTCTTATTTTGTTCTATCCTGTGTTTTGGGTGAACCAGTCTTTTACTGGGGGGGCTGATGTGATGTTTTGTCATGGCTCTTTGGATGCGTTCTGTTACTCCTCTGACGTACGGCACTGGGACGGTTCCTTTATTTTCTAGCCTCCTTGTCAGTTGCTTCCTCTCTGCTTCCTTGTATTTGCTCTGCTCCACCTGTTTTTGTCCCTTTTTTCGGATTGTCCGGGTCCGTGGAGGGTCATAGAGAGGAGCGGCTGCATCTTAGGGGGGGGGCTCAGGTGTGTCTTCTAGCTCCCTTGGGGGTCATGACAATGGAACGCACCTGTCATGGTGCCTCTGTCAGCTATCCTCCCCTCTCTGCTTGGTCTCTGATTCAACTCATCTGCTTCCACTCAACTCATCATGCCTCCAGACCTTCATAATGAGATCCAGGACCAGTATTCATCACCAGTTCGTTGCCCCTGATGGTGCATAGTCTGGTTATCATAGTATTCTAGCTCCATGTTTTTGCTCTCGCCTAATTTGCCTTTGCCTTGTCATCAGGATTACCAGTATCACGAGTGGACGCCTGAGTTACCAGACTACCCGAGCAGTATTACGTCATGGAAGCTACCTACCACGTCACAAGCCATCGCCAAACCTCCACCACAATCAAGCTCCGCCTCACACCCAACCACATCGGGGACAATAAACTCTCTTACCTACCTCATCACTTACCCGTGTCTTCCTTCTGGGTTCCAGCGTCTGGGTCTGTGTAGCCTAGCAAGTCATGACAGTACCGTTGTGGTGAGTGGATCATGAAGCGTTCATAAGGATAATAAAAGTTCCACGCACTTAAGACTGTCCTCCAAAACAACCCCCCCCTCCTCAGCTCTGGAGTGGTTGGCTCCCATCATGCCAGAGGTTTGGGGTCGTGTGTGGTGGGGGTTGATGGTGGGGGGGGGGCAATAGGTGTTATAAACGGGGGTCCAACCCCCCCTCTGTCTTTACGACCCCTCATCCTGCACCTGCAGCGTCTCTGTTAGGCGGAGGACGGGACTGGAGCCAGCACCTCCTCTGCTCGTCCCAGGCTGTAAAGGCCTGATGGTGGGGGTGAAACAAAGAAAGGAGGGGAGCGAGGCCTTTGTGTTTCTCTGGAGTGTTAATGCACAACTGATTCCTCTTAATGCACCCGGGAGACTCTTTTCGCCGCCGCGTTTGCATTCAAATGGCGTCTTTGTAGCCTTTTAATTAGTCTCTCTTTGACAAGTAATTGAAACAAGATCTGTTCAAACACTCCAGCGACTCTAAGTGGTCGTGGACGCCAACTCCTTACCCGGACACGCCGCTGTTGGCTCAGCTGCCCGAGGAAACTTCCTGAAGGTCACCAAAAAGTCTGAGAAGCCACAAATAAAACCCAGGAAGCAGAGAAGAAACATCCCAGTTTCACTAAACGCCACACACGTACCGCCAGCTCAGCTCTACAACCACCACAGAAGTTTGTTTGACCTTTGACCTTGGGAAGAGCCCGCCGTCTTGAATAAAAAAAAGCCTTTTCAAACTTGCTACAAACAAAAACTCGTTCTAGGGATTTTTATCAATTGATCGATCAATAACTAACTTCTCCAGCATCTTGGGAAACGGCTGTTGGAATTAAAAGTTGTAAATCTTGAATGGCGTGCACGTGGCGAGTTCGCAACTGTTAGGATGTTAGCTAACTTTTAGCGGATTATTGTAAAACTCCTGAATGTGCCTCTCTGGCTCAGGCTGTTCAAATCCATAGAACAGAAATGAGGAACGAAGGAAACAAAGAAGATTTCATTTCCTTTAAGCCAGAATTTGAGCCTCGCTTCCTGCTTGAAAAGTCCCCAAACGTTTAAACACACCTTACGCCAGGTGAGCTTGAGTTTTGGGCAAAATGTTAGATTTGGGGATTTTCACGTTTTACTACAATTTGGGAAAAGTAAACTTTTGTTCAAGCAGTTTTTACAAAATTCACAAAATTTCACACATCGCTAGCTGGAAGTTTCATTGACCTTTGACCTCAGAGAGAGGCAGCCATCTTGAATTTAAAAGAAAAACACCTTCATTACGAGCTACACCTGAAAAATCGTCCTAGAGATTTTGGCCGATTGTCTGCTAGCTTCTCAGGCGTCATTTTGAAGCAGTGGGGGAATCAGAAGTTTTTGAGTGGCGTTCGCGTGGCGAGCTCGCAAAAGCGGCATACTGCCTTAGCTCGCACGTTTTTATTAGACTGTGGTAAAAATTCAACGCATAAACTCCCTTTAAGAGTTTAACCAAATCCTGTAATGCAGAATATGACTATATTAGGAATGTGGGCGTGGTTAGAAATAACCTCCATTGCTAAGGAAATCCAAAATTCGGCTTTTGCCAAATCCGACTGAAACTTTTCCCAGCATGGATCATGTTTCTATGTTAGCGTTTGGGTCTGGATGGAGGAGAGAAGCAAACGTGTGTGGGTTGGGAAATGATCTCACTGCTCTCTTTGTCTGCTCCGAAGCTTTTTTCTCCTCCAGCTGAAAATCTGTAAAACCAACAGAGCACTTCTGGCCGTATTTGCTCACAGCCTTTCAGTCGCACTTCACTCACTTTCTCCCACCAGAAGGACTCGCACTTTGTTGGGACAAAATAAACCAGCGAGCCGTCTTTTCCTTTTGCTTTTGTCTCCTCTGAGCTTTTATTCCTCAGCTGCCTGACTGTGAATGAGAGCTGCTGCCATAGAATGGCTGGGCCTCCTCCTCCTCCTCCTCCTCCTGCTCCTCCTGCTCCTCTCGCCGGGATGCAGCAGCGGTCCGGCCAGCTGACAGCTTCTCCGGCGTGTCGCCTGGCGACTGAAAGGACCACACACGCTCCACGTCCTCCATGTCACACTAATTCTTGGCTTCTCTGGGGGGCGAGACACTCAGCGGCCGCTGAGCCTTTCTCTCCGAAGCTTTTCACTCTGGAGGACTTCCAAACAAATTACAAGCATGCATGTGGGATCTGTCCGGCGTGGTGACACATCCAACACTTCCCCGTTTCTGTGTCCCGCTGAAGCTCCTCAGCTCCTCTTTATGCTGGGCTGACATGCTTTTCTGCAGGACCACAAAGGAATCGCTCATGTGAGACTTCATCAACATCATCTTCTTCAAGAGACATGACAAAGTAAATCCATCAAAGTGAGTTTTAGCTTCAGGCTGTCATTTCTGACATCACCACACAAGGAAACAGAAATGATGAGTTCAGGAAAACCCCACTTTGAATCAGAACTACATCTCCATGAGCGCTCACCTTGATCTTTCTGTGCCACCAAAAAGAATGAATGGGTTCAAACGGAGCTCCAACCTCATGAAACCTCATCTCTGATCGGCATCTTCTCCAGGATTTGGAGAACTGACTGAACCAGGGCGCAGTGAGGATGTAGACGTTCTTCCTCAGAATGTCTGACCGCTCGTGTTTGGGTGAGAACAAAGTCTTGCCTGAAGAAACCGCTGCAGGCACCAACTCTTTAAGTTGAGATTCACAAACAGAGTCTACTTATGGTTAAGAATTCATCTCCATGACAACAGCAGAGGAGGCAAATTATGCTTCATGATGAAGCTGAATGACCCAACAGTCGCTTCCTGAAGCTGCTCGGCCAAACAGCAACTGATTTCATACTGTTTTCATACTGGTTTCAGACTGATTTCGGGCTGGTTTCAGGCTGTTTTCAGATTGGTTTCAGACTGGTTTCAGGCTGTTTTCAGGCTGTTTTCATACTGGTTTCAAGCTGGTTTCCCTCTGGTTTCATACTGGTTCAGACTAGTTTCAGACTGATTTCAGACTGATTTCAAGCTGGTTTCAGGCTGTTTTCATACTGATTTCAGACTTGTTTCAAGCTGGTTTCAGACTGGTTTCAAGCTGGTTTCAGCCGGTTTAGACTGGTTTGTACTGGTTTCGTTGGTTTCATTGGCTGGCATTGGTTTCAGGCTGTTTTCATACTGGTTTCAAGCTGGTTTCAGACTGGTTTCAGGCTGGTTTTTAGACTGTTTTCATACTGGTTTCGGACTGGTTTCAAGCTGGTTTCCGACTGGTTTCAAGCTGGTTTCAGGCTGTTTTCATACTGGTTTCAAGCTGTTTTCATACTGATTTCAGACTTGTTTCAAGCTGGTTTCAGACTGGTTTCAAGCTGGTTTCAGGCTGGTTTCAGACTGGTTTCATACTGGTTTCGAGCTGGTTTCAGGCTGTTTTCATACTGGTTTCAGGCTGTTTTCATACTGGTTTCAGACTGGTTTCAGACTGGTTTCAGGCTGGTTTCAGGCTGGTTTCAGACTGGTTTCATATTGGTTTCAGGATGGTTTTAGCCTGATTTCATACTGGTTTCAGACTGTTTTCATATTGGTTTCAGATTGGTTTCAGGATGGTTTTAGCCTGATTTCATACTGGTTTCAGACTGGTTTCAGGCTGGTTTCAGGCTGGTTTCAGACTGATTTCAGACTGATTTCAGGCTGTTTTCATACTGGTTTCAGGGTCAATTTAGTTAGGTTTCACTGAAACACTAAATTTCATGATGGTGAAGCGTTAAGAAAACAGTTCTTTGGAGTTTTTTCTTTGGAAATTGCCAAATTCGATTTTAGAAACACTTTTTATGGTTGTATACTTTTGGCTTTTATTCCTTCAGACAGAAACACTGTGGTCTCCGTGTCTGAACAGACAGTGGGGTCATCTGTCACAGTTGGGGGGGCTCTTACATATCATGGTTTTTCAAAGCAACAATGCAGATGGAGGATTTCTTGTTGGGTTGTGAAGTGTTTATCTCCATGTGGTCCATCTTACTTTGCAGCGCTTCACGCAGACTGGCGTGCGTGAAGCTGCAAGCCTCGCAGCCGCTGTAAAACATTTTAGTGCTGCAGAAATGGCCTGTTATTAAAATGGCAAGCCCATATCTGTCACAGGGAGACGTGCAGTTATCTTTTCCTGTTGGGGAGACATATTTTATCATAATCTGTGGAGGCCGAGCGGGCCTTGTTCACATCATTGGCTTTTCCTGCTCGGTTACTTTGTGAAGGTCAGAGTTCCTGCAGCCTGTTTATGGATGTTTAACTTTGAAGAGGGATTGTGAGGCTGCAGCCCAGACGATTTATTTCCTATTATGTCAGTCAGGCTTTGTTGTTGTTTAGATTAAGAAAAGGAGGGCTAAAAAAGCTGTCAATCATTTCCCCTCCAAAAACCCATTAGGATCAGTTTTTCTTTGAATTATATCCACAGAAGAAGCAGCTGATTGTTTTTCCTTTGGTTTTTTAGTTTTCTTTCTTTTTAGAAACCTTATTTAAAAAAATATTGCAAGTTCAAAGTAAAGAAAAATGTTGTTCTAATAAAAAAATCACTTCTAGATGTAGAACATTGACAATCCAGAATTCTTATAATTTGAAATGAAATGAGAGAAAAACGTAAATCTATGGTAAAAATGCATCTGAATAAAAAATATTAGACTTTCCCAAAACAATGAAAGACTACGATAAAACACTAGAAGATTATGATAAAACAATGGTTTAGGATTTTTTGTCTTAATTGTTTCCTCCATTTTGTTTCTGTCAGGATTTGACGTCTGCTTCCTGTTTTATTTTGAAGGTTTTCTGTATGTCATGGTTTTGAGTTTCACTTCCCTCATCCCCATGTCTATTGATCGTTTTCCCCTGTGTCTCTTTAGTCCTGCCTGTATAAATGTCTGGTCTCTGCCTTCCTCTTGTGCTGTCCGTCTTCTGCCCTGTGTTCCCGCTTTCCTGATTGATTCCTATAGTTACTTTTTGTTTGGTGTCCTTGCTTTGCACCGCTTTCTGCTCTGATATTGAACCCCTTGCTTTGGAACCATGTGCCTCCCATCTCTGCATTTTGTAAAAACACTGGAAGATTACCATACCCTGCCCTCACCCTGTTGGGATAGGCTCCAGCAGTGATTATGGCAAGTGAGGCTCGGCCTCACCTGTCATAATCGTAATAAAATAGAAAAAGGTAAATAAAGTAAATATTATTTTCCACTGATCAGTGTTAAATATACATTTTCAGTCAACCCAACACGTATTCCACAGTTTCTGATGTTAAAATCACAGAATTTGAGTGTTGTGCAATCACAGACGGAGTTGAAACTCCTGGTGAGGCTCTGAGGCGCTGTGCCTCATGTCTGACGGCAGGACTCAATGTTAACAGAGACGTGCGGTGGAAGCCCTGCTACAGGCCCGCAGAGAAGGCTTTAGGTGAGGCATGCCTCACCAGCAGGGGGCAGACGTGAGCCGAGAGCTGCTTTGTAGCTACACTGGTGCCGTAGAAAAAGAAGGAGAAGCTCATGTAAGATAAAGGAAAATAAGGGAGACTTTTCCAGCAGATCAGAGAGCTTTTTGTGGAGAAGGGTCGACACATGGACTCAAAAAGTAAGGCCAAACATGGTTTGTTTTAAACATTTGTTTTAAATAAAATGGGAGTAAGTGGAAAAAAATGTGAAAACCAAATTTTAGGCGTGAAAGATTTATTTTTCTGATCATTTTCAGACAACATTGGAAAAGATTAGAACCAGATTTTGAAGTTGGACACACGTCTGTATAGTTTAATTTGTTTGCAGTAGATATGAATAATTTAAAAGAAGAGTGTTCTATCCATGTCTGTAAAAGAAATATTCTCTGTAGGACAAATATGTTCTTGTGTGTATTATCTAAGCTGTAGCTGCTGTTGGATGAATGCTGAAATATTCAGCTCTTGTAATTGTAACTGTGACTCCAGAGGAGTCAGTGCCTCACCTGCCATCAACCTCACCGCCTGTCACCGAGCTCCAGCATCCCTGTGAGACAAAATGGGAATCAGCGAGTTTAGAAAATGCACAATTGATGAATCATGTTAAAAATAAGGGTCTGGTTTTTGATGAAAACGCTAGACTCCCAGGATGAATGTTTCAAGTTTTCTGTGATCCATCAAACCAGATTATGTGTGAATAATCTGAGAGCTGCTGCATCATCAAACACAAAAGACTCCCAAACCAGTCAGAGTTTGGCGGCTTCACTGCAGCAGATAAAGACAATCTGCTGTGACAGTGGAGGATCAGGAGGAACAAAAACAGCCTTTTGGTAATTAAGCCGGTAAATTGACATTTTGCCGACCACGTTCCCCATAAAGCAGCTCCTAATGCCCCCCCTGCCCCCCCTCAGCCGTGACTGTTGGTCTGATGTTGGAGTCTCTCAGGACGCCCCGTCAGCAGCAGCAGCATCTTCCCTCAAACACGTGGGAAGTCTCTGTGCTTTACTCCCTTTAACACGCTCAGGTCTCTCTTTGTGATCATTAAATATTTAATGGGGGGTTTAAGCGTTTGGCGGGATTAGGCTGCGGTCTCCGGGGACGCCGGTCTCATTGTTTCTCTCCACGGCTGAAGGTTTACAGTCTGTCTGTTTAATCCCCCATTTACATCTCGCCGTTTTGCTGCGTTTTGTTTGTACAGACGACATCATAAGCAGATGGACGCACACATTTAAGGCGGAATGCACCTCTTAAGGTGGACTTGGAGATGGCAGAGACAAAGTTATTCTAGGAAGCATTGAAAGATTCTATTCATGTCGGAGAATTCCTAGTTAATGAAATTGTCAGTTAGTAAAAATGAGCTGTGATGGAATTATTAAAAACACGACGAACCGTTTGACTTTAAGATGACGTCGGATGCAGGCGACACAAAACTTTGAAGCCTAGCTTTTGTTTTTGGACTGTGTCATTAATTCCCGTCGTGTGTCAGAATCAGCTGCTTGTGTGAAGCGTCACACATCATCACATTCAATGTTGACACGGCTGGCGGTCAGTCAGAGAACGCCATCCCTTCTCTGAAGGGTTAAAGGTTCAGGGTTTTATTGCCGTTTGCACATGCGGTACATCGGAATTTTTCTATGGCATCTCTCATGTCAGAGTAAATTAAAAAGGTAAAAAATAAATAAATAAATAAATAGAATAAAGTTAAAAGTTAAAATTAGACAACAAAAGTACAAGATATATAAAAAAATATAAATATGAGTAAATTTGAATATTGCAGCGACCCAGTCTGTACAGAAGAATTATTGCACATATTATTGTTTATTGCATTTAGTGATTCAGTCCAGTCTTCCCTCTCTGGTGTCCTTTCCCAGCATTCTGACTGCTGTTGGGAAGAAGCTGCTGTGGAGGCCTGTGGTGTGTTCATGGATGCCTTCAGGCCTGCGGCGTCTGAGGTGTTGGCCTGAGTCCACACACCGGATCAGTGCGTGAGCGGGGTGGTGTCTGTCTCTGATCATCTTAGAGACTCTCCTCCTGCAGCGCTGTTCATAGATGGAAGGTACCAATGGGACCAAGAGTTTGGACACACCTTCACCTTCTCAGGTGAAGGTGTGTCCAAACTCTTGGTCTGTATGTGATTTGAACGTGAAGTGCACCGCATACGCCACGTAAAAGTTAAACAGGCTAAGACCTGTCAGTCTAAACCGTTGACTGACATCTGTGTACAATGAAACACGTATGAGTGATGCCATAAAGTGTCTGTATGACCAACTTATGATTGACACATGCATCACAGAGGAACATGCTCATGGTTCTTCCAAACTGCAGACACGTGTTTCCGGTTGTTTTTCTGTTGGGAAGGGGGGGGGGGTCCTAATGCTGTGATGGGGTTTCAGTCGTTTGGTTCTTTGACTGAATGTGTGTCTGAACGGACTCTGAAGAACCTGCTGAGTTCCTCACAAAGCCGTCCCGTGGACGCATGCGGCCGGCGCTCCTGCTGCTTCGTAGAGGCTCAGATCTAAAAACTGACACCCCAGGGGCCTCGGGGGCCCGGGGACGTTGGCACGGGGGACTCTCCCTTCCGGCCACCATATGTCGGGCATACCAAGGCAAACACGGGGGCTGTGCCGGGCTCATTAAAAGCCGCGGCGCCGTCCTGACCCACTTTTCCGCGCTCGCGGGCGACTTTTCTGCCGTGGCTCCAAACAAACACGGAGCCTGGTGATCTTTTATTAAAGACGTGCTCACTGATTTATTAGCTTACCATGTTGTTTGTTCTGATCAGCTCGGTAAACAGGATGGTGCCTAAAGAGACCGAGGCGTCCGTCCTATTGTAAACACTGAAAGCAGTTCTGACTCAGAAAGAGCCGGAAAAAGCAGCTTTAAGGACAAACTACACGTCTGCTGCTTTACTGGAGCCAAACACGGTGGAAAAGGGGTTTATTGTTGACAAAAGTCAAAATTAAACAGCATTTTTTCCATTTGGAACATTCAAATCCAAAAACATAAGGCAGTATAGGAATTTAGAAATAGAAAACTAAGCAGCAGATGGAAACAATAATAGAATAAAATACAGTCATAAAAATAACTAAAACATAGAAAACCAAACTAGAAGAAGCAATAAACAAAAATTATTAAAATAAAATAAAAACAAACAAAGGCGTTAATCCAGATAAACACTTCAAGAGGTTCATAGATTTATGTATTTTCTGAAGGATTTATAAAAAAGCAGGAGATCGTTTTTGAAATACAAAATAATTATGCTTCTCTGTCATAAAACGACTTTTAGGAATAAAACATTTACCTTAAATGAATAAATAATTGAAGGTGGGAAAGTGGCGACTTTTCTGCTCTGGCTGCCGTTTTGTCAGAACCGGCCGTCTGTCTGATCGGCTCCGTCCTCAGTGTGGTGTTGACGCTCATGTGGGTGGGGGCTCAAATCCGGCCCCTGATGTCCTGACATCTAGAAAAAGACAGAATAGTAGTTTTTCTGCATCAGAGCTTCTGTTTGGTTTAAAGATCTGAAAGTGGTAGATCAGAGTTTCCATCAAGGAAAAGAAACATTTGAGTTTGAAACGATCAGCAGAAATATTTGATTCAACCGAATGAAAAGGAAAGAAAAAGAAGAATCTTCAGGGAGTGTTGCCCAACGGCACTTCAGCTGAGGTACAAACGGCTCCAGGCTCTCTGTTCTGTGATGCTTTTGGATCAACTTTACTAAGAATTATTCAAAATTACTCACACAAAAAGAATTATTAAACATAATTTGACTCTAAATCAATTTTGATCCGACTGCGATAAATCTTTTAAATATTGCTCAGAAACGTTACATTTCAAACTGCAGCAGCTGAAACTCTAAAAAAAAAAAAACTCACTGTACTGATGTGTTAAATTTGTTTTGGGTAATTTTATTCTTCTTATTACGCTTTTTAAAACAATTTAAATACTCATAAATACCCGGATGTTAATGATGATGCACTTTTAGGCAGTTTTTAAGTAATTTATTGTTTAAATTACTAAATGATGCAGTTTTATCTATTATTGCAAAGATTTAGATGTTTTTGATGACAGGATAATATAAGGTAAATTATTTAATTTTTAAAAAATCTATCCATCTATCTATCTATCTATCTATCTATCTATCTGTCTATCTGTCTGTCTGTCTGTCTGTCTGTCTGTCTGTCTGTCTGTCTGTCTGTCTGTCTGTCTGTTGTTTAAAATGAATTCCATTTTCAATAAAGAACAAATAGTCAACAACACAGAAAAACAAACAGTAGAATTACAGTGAGTCTGTCTTTGACTGTATTAATATTAATAATAATATCACCTCCACGTCTTATTGTCCCGGCGGAGCTGCGTCTACTTTTATTACCCCGCGGGGTCATTTACAACCCCATCCTGTCCCGTTCATTGGCTGAGGAGATAATCCTGCGATAAATCCTCCGCCGTGCCCTTCACAGTTGTCATCGCAGGACCATAAACAGCATTTATAACAATCTGTGGAGGGTGGGGGGCCGGGGGGCTCTGCTTAGCATGCAGAACAGATTAAGATGGGACGGGGCTGCTTAGAGGCTCTCCATCCGTGACAGACAGACGGACTCATGGGAAATGTGGCGCTGCAGAGCGGACGCCGGCTGTGGGGAATGGAGATGGAAAATTTCCTTCAGACCCCCCCCCCCCAGGAAAAGCATACAGGTGAAGCTCGGTGGATTAGAAAGCAGCAGAAACGGATCTATTGCATCGATTCTGTTCACACAGACACATGAGAGGAGCGGAAACAAACGGAGCTCCTGGTTCTGCAGACTTTACGCTTTCATTTCTAACTACTGAGATGCTCCAGAGTTTCTCTGTTTTTACCCCCACATGAGGCAGTTTTCAGATGCAGCCGCTCTCCTCCACGACCCCCCCACGGACCCGGACGACCCAAAACCTGCATGGGACAACCCCCCCATGCAGGTTGATGGGACTCGGGTTCAAGGCTCACACAGGCCCAGCAGTCTGCAGTCTCATTACGTGTTTGCTGTGTTCTCTTATTCTTGCAGCAGCGATTCTGTCAGAGGAAGAAAATGTGAAGCAGGAGAACTCGTCATGCCCCCCACCCCCCTCGGGGGGGGGGGGGTCATCCTGTGTGACCGCGCACTGACGGCGTTTGGCTGTCACGTCTGCCTGACTACAGCGGTGCAATTAATCATGACTGAGACAGGAAGTGTCATCCGTTAGAAAAACCAGAATGATTTTAAAAAAGGGACCAACGTCGTGTGACGGAATGTTTCAAACATTTATTAACTACAGGCTCTTTTCTTTGTGCCTCCATCATGTCAGATCTGCAGGTGGTTCTTCAGAAAAAATCTGGTCTCTTTCTGTTTTGAGGAAGAAGCAAAGTGCCCAGTAGTTTAGCAGACGTACGCTGAGGTTGTCCTGCGTTACCATGACAACAGGAGCAGCACTTTTGAACTCCTTTCAGCTTTACCCAACCGGACCGATGTGGATTATTGGATGTGGTTCTAACTTCTGCAGCATTGAAGCGTTTGCCGCGTCTTCAGTCCAAAGGAAGCGGCAGCAGGCGGTCAGACCTGCTTGCCGACTGTCGGCCGACTGCTCGCTAAAGAAAACAAAGGACAAAAAAGCAATTAAGTCAAGCAGTAAAAGCTCAGCTATCGTAACATGCTACATTAAATATCCATTCAGCTCCATAAATAACACTAAGCTGCTTCTTAAGCATTTAGTCGCATCGTCGTCTGACAGGTGTCGTCAGCGTCTCCGGCGTCTTGTAATTATGATTATTCCGTCGTTTTCTAGCACATAGTTTCTGCAGAGCAGCAGGACTTCAATAGAAACTCACCTCTGGATTGGGGGCGTGGCCAGCATAGCGTATCACTGTCAGCTGTTTGTGGTGGGCGTGGCCAGCCAGAAACTTGACGTCGTTGATGAGACCCGAGTCTTACGGGAAAAACTTCATGGACGAAACGGAAATGGTTGGATATTCCAGACAAAACTCTGAGTCGATTCTGTTTTCTTCACTCTTTTCAAACCTCCACTTTAGTTTTTTGTTATTTGAAAACAAAAAATCGATTTTCTCATGAGCAGAAATATAAAGTGTAAATATAGACATAAGAAGTACTTTAAGAAAAAAGTGATTTATGGATTCGATCAATTGATGTGTTTTCTATTGATTTGAAAGTGTGAATCTGTTCAGAATGTCATCAAATGGAAGAAATGTGGGGGTTGTTGGTTTAACTCCCCGTCTGCCTTGTGTTGAGTGAACAGAACTTCATGAGAAACCCTCCCCCTCCTGCATGGACATCCTTTTTGGTGAAGATCGGTTCACGTTTGATTCCAGGAAGTGAAAGTCGTGACATGTTGAGAATATCTTCAGAATATCTTTAAACTTCCTCGTCTCTCTTTAGGCAGAAAACAGATGCTGACTTTAAGGCGGCGGACAAACAGCTCTTTAGGAAGGAGGCGGCGGGTGATGGATGTGCCGCCGCGCTCGGGCTGCTCGTATCGACGACATGGTCCCGCCATAATGGCCTCCATCATCAGATTAATAAGCCCCGCTCTGGACCAGTGCGGTGCTTCAGCCATGGGTTAATTAAACATTTACATATAGATGCCCAGATATCCATTGTAGGAGGAGATAATTTATACCATCAGCTGCCGCCTTAATCAGAGGCTGCAGGAGGCCGAGCGTTAGCGCTCCGTGCTAATTGGCACCATGCTGGCTGTGTTTTGGAGCTCTGAACTCGCCTCCTCCGTTTTCCCTTTAATGCGCCTTTTTCCTCCCAAATCGGCCCACTTGTTTTGACAAGACCCTCCTCCCCCCAGCTGGCCCCTGCATGAACCGCCACGCGCTCTTTTCTCCATTAATTGTGCTTAATTTGTTCGTTAAATCCACAAGGACTCCTCACGCAGGACTGGACTTTAGCATCCGGGCTTCTGGGAATTCATGTGTTGAAGCTGCAGCAGTTAGGAGACTTTGAGTCAGTTTGTGGAACTTTATGGAGATTTATAGTTCCAACCTGTTCTTTCCAAGGTCCACCTGTGAAGAAGGAGCCAGAAAAAAATGGAATAAGTTTAAGAAGGAAGAGAGGGAAGACCACTGCCCCCCCAACCCGGTCTCATGATGGATGGATGGATGGATGATGGATGGATGGATGGATGATGGATGGATGGATGGATGGATGGATGGATGATGGATGGATGGATGGATGGATGATGGATGGATTATGGATGATGGATGGATGATGGATGGATGGATGATGGATGGATGGATTATGGATGGATTATGGATGATGGATGGATGGGTGGATGGATGATGGATGGATGAATGGCTAATAATAATAATAATAATAATGGATTAGATTTATCTGTGCTTTTCTAGATCTTCAGTGTGTCCATTATTCATTCATTCATTCATTCATACTTGGTGGTGGTAACTACTGTTGCAGCCTCAACTGCCCTGGGGCAAAACGGACAGAGGCGTGGCTGCCGGTACGACCCCTCTGACCATCACCGGGACATTCACACACCAGTGGAGCCACGCTGGAGGCAGAGAGGGTGAAGTGTCTATCCCAGGGGCCGGCAACCTTTTTTACTCAAAGAGCCATTTGGGACCGCCCCTAATGAAAAAGAAAGCACCCGGAGCCACAACCCGTTTTGACATCATTATATATATTATGCATGTGCATATTATTCAAAGGTGCTCATTACGTCGATCTTCAATGACATGAGTGTAGATCACGGGCCAGAAAAGATTAAAAAAAAAAAGTACTTCTTTAAAATCCACCAGCCAATCAAAATCCTCACTGAGAAGTACGGGACTTGATTGACATGTAGATTGGCCAATCGGACATCGTCTGAAGCATACGTCGCTGCAAATGCACATTGTGTTCTTTAAAGGATGATACCGCGGCCGCGTGTGGGAGGAGCTACTGGTTCTGGTCTGATCGCTGCATGGAGCGATGTGTTTATCAGTGCATGGTAGACACTGAGAATGTGGAGAGATCAGGATTATTATTTTGAAGAGTTCTACTTGGTAATCATGTTTCCATGTTTGAGTTCATAAAATCATCCCAGAGAAAGTCTCTGCTTCAACTCCCGCAGAGAAAGCTGCGTCTCAATCTGACGCCCGTGTTTCCATCTCTGACAGATGTTTGAAGCCAAAGCCCCTCCCCCTCCGCCTCTCCACCTGCTTTTCCTCTCTACCTGTTCACCTGTTCACATCCTCTGCAGCTGAGATTTGTTTCCCCCGCGCTCCTCAGTGTGTCCGACACAGAGAGCGCAAAATACGATAGTCGGGGCGCTCCAGCGCCGCACAAGGAGGGAAGAGCCGGACGCAGGTTATAGCGGGGATAGAGCGGGTTAAGCAAATGAATGGAAGAAGGCGGCCCGCTGAAGAAATATTCAATAGTGTACACATTTTATTATTGGTCAGAACTATCTTTTATTTAGAAAAATCTTTTATTTTATCAGTCCAGTACAGAAAAATATCAACAAAAGCTGTGTTGGGCGGTTTTTGGCTGGGTCTGGCGGTTTTCAGATGACTTTTGGGCTGGAAACCTGTGACTCTATCTGGCAACGCTGGCGCCAACTCTCAGCCTGTCATCAGTCTCTGCCCCGCGGTACGTCAAGTTCCCGGCAGAAGACCGGAGTGTTTATTGAAGCCGCCCCGCGTGTCTCCTCCTGCTATCAGCTCTGCAGGTCTCGCCCGATAAATACGAGCTCATTACGAAGCTGTTTTTTACGCGGCTCGCACTTCGTACTGAGCCAGCAGCGCCTTTGAAATGCCATAAAAAATGAACAAACTAAAATAAAATGTAATTATTATAAAATACTAATTATTTTCCAAAGTCACAGGGAGCCACAACAGAAGGATGAAAGAGCCACATGTGGCTCCGGAGCCATGGGTTGCCAACCCCTGGTCTAGCCCAAGGACTCAACGACAGTTTGCTGGGGGGAAGCGGGTATCGAACCCCCAACCTGTCGACCATTGGCCGCCTGATCCACTGCTGCCCGTTGATGGATAGACAGGTTTATTCACTCAGAAATAAAATCAACAGATAAATGAGTAGAAATGAAAATAGATAAAAATAAGAACTTTAAGCTTCCCAAGAAATATTATTAAATCTTTTAAAATCGGCCAAAATAGATCTAAAAAAAACTTTATTGGTAAAACATAAACTCAAACCCTTATAAAATACTTACTGACTTGAGAAAAGCAAATGTTCACATTTTAACTGTAAAAAAGTAAACTTCTTTTCATTTTTATGAAGGTTTTATCATAAAAGTTTAGAATTCTTTTGACTCCAAATGTTAATATTAAAGGGATATTTCAGTAAAAAGGTCAAATCCATCATTAGTAGTGTTCACTCGCCACATTCTTCCTGTTTGGTGGAAATAGAGATTTGATCTCTTTTCAAACTTGTTGATGTTTTCCAGCAAATCTTTGGCTCCATTTTGAAAAATGACCACCTGCCAACCAATCAGAGGTCATTAGAGGTGGGAGGAGCATGAGGGGCAAATGGTAACAACACCTGTAGATGGAGATGAAGCACAGATACCCCCGCAGTACACAACACGACCGTAGGGGGCGGTCCTTTATTTACTCGACTTCCTGCCTGGAAACAAACTGTTGATTGACAGGTCAAATGGGTCATCATTTGGAGCCTCGTGCCTCAGTAAATGGGTTCAGTGCCAGAGTCCACCACACCAGAACCAGAACTGGTCCAGAACTTTTAGGTGAAACGACCCCCCAGTTGGGTTTTGTCGTTTGTTTCCGTTTCCTGTAACTAAATTCATTTAGAATCAAGTCACATCTGCAAGAATCCCAACTTCCTCTGAAAGCTGACGAATAAAACAACACTTCAAACTTTTGCTGCAGCATCAGTTATGCCTGCGCCCCTCAGATTTCCCATCATGCATTTTATGATTGAGAGTGCTCCACCCCCTGCCCCCCACCACTTAAAATACACTTTTTAATACACATTGGAACCGGCTGACGGGCCGAGGAGCCGCAGACGCGGAACAATAAGACGCTAAGTCCTCCAGCAGGATTAATTCCGGCCTCGATGGCGTGACGGCGAGGAACCGTCATCCACCCAACGCTTCCTGTGAATGATGTTTTTTCTGAACGCTGGGAAAGCACAGATCTCCAATTGTTCCGCTTGGCGGCAGCATCTCCTGAATTAACCCCCCTCCTCAGAGACGACTTGGGGGGGATTAAAGAGGCGTCCGTCTCCGGCAGACTCCGACTGACAGGAGGAAACGGCGGCAAAACCGACAAAGAGGAAGGTTCCTGTCAGTCAGACGGTTTCCTCTGATAAATGCAGGAGAACAGAGAAGAGTTAAAAAAACACCTTTTGTGTATTTGTGTTTTTGCGTTCGCGCAAAACCCATCACATGTTTACAGGTGGTTTAACACATGAAGACTGGGAGAGTTGGAACACGTGAAAAGGACACACAACATTAAACACACAAAACTGACACCAAAGGACTTGGTGGTTGTCGTGTTCTGTCAATCTGCAAACAAAAAACATCAACAGGAGGGAAAAATAGCGACGACAAATGAACAGAGCGCTTCAGCCTGTACAGGTGACCCCCCCCCCCCCCTTACATTGACGTGTTCTCCCTACCATGACAAAGGTGGATAAAGGTGGAAAGATTTCATGTAAAGTTTTTTGTCCACGTCGATTATATTATTTTCTTTTCTGAGAAATTGAGCTTCCGTGCGATGTCAGAGTTATTCTTGGTTAGATGTTCATTCACGTAAACGTTTGTTCCTTTTAGTTTTCTCCCTTGCTTTAGGAGAGCATTTTCATGCTTTCTATTTGAAAATCGCATTATTAGGAATCTTAGGAATCCTAAGACTTTTCCCCTTTACCCCTTTTCCCCGGGGTGCTCCCCTCCGGGGTGGGGGTGGCTGGCCCCTGCCTTGCTCCTCCCTGGACCCACTGTGGGCCGGGTGGGTGGCTGCCTGGAGTGCGGAGCGGGTCTCCCTTGGGGGGTCCTGGCTCGTACCTGGGGTTGGGACGGGGGGATGCCCAGAACTCCTGGGTGGTGATGGGGTGCTCATCTGGGGCTGTGGACACCCCTCTCGGGTGGGGCCCTGCGTTGGGCCCTCCCGGCACGGCGGGCTGCTCTCCTGGTTGGGCTGGGCCGGCGCTCTCTTCCCCCCCCACGCCTCCCTGCTCTCTGCCTCTGGGGGCCTCGCGGCGGTCCTGCTGGCCCTGGCCTGGGTGGCGGATGTGGTCATCCGGGGGGGCGGTTGTTCTCTGCCTGCTGCCGTGTGGCGTTCGGGGTTCCGGCTGCCGCTGCTGCTGCGGCGGGGGTCTCGGTGTGGGGTTGGCTGGACACTCTCCCTCTTTCTTTCCACGTTCCACCATCCATTTTAGAAGAACATAAACACTCACCTGAGTACAGGTGTTAGCTCACCTTTGCACTAATAGTTTGCATGATTGAATGACTGAAATATTTCACACTAGTTGGTTTTAAGGCATAAGTATGCGTGTGAACACTATCTGTTTTGTGTACATGTCGACAGATGGACATTTTTGCAGCTAGCAGGTGTGTTGATAACATTTGAGTGTGTGTGTGGACAGGCCCCGCCCTTTTTGTACTACATCTGAACCTTACCGTAATGATAAACAACCAGTAAACCTGTCTGCTCTATGCTGTTTCATTGTTTTATCCCCCCCTCGATCAGGGCTAGGCTTAAAGGGGGGGTGGGGGGTGTAGAGGGGAGTGTTGTCAGTAGTCTGTGGGTACAGTCGTGGATAGATTGTAGTGCAGGCGGAACTGGAGCAGCCTACTAGCAACTTATAGTTATTAAGTTTAATTTAAAGACATTAACATTAAGTTAAATAGTCTCTGAATACTGACTAGTCTGACAATAAGCCTGTCCACAGAGGAATGTTTTCAGTCTAACTTTAAATGTAGAAACTGAGTCGGCCTCTCTTACATGAGCTGGGAGTTTATTCCATAAGACAGGGGCTTGGTGGCTAAACGCTCTACCTCCAACCGTACTTTGACTAATTCTAGGAACCACAAGCAGTCCTGCATTTAGTGAGTGAAGTGTTCTCATTGGATGGTAAGGGACTATGAGGTCCTTAATATAGGACGGGGCCATTCCATGTAAGGCCTTATAGGTTAGCAGGAGGATCTTGAACTTGATTCTAGAATCAACTGGGATCCAGTGAAGTGAAACCAACACAGGAGTGATGTGATCTCTTCTGCTAGTTCCAGCTAACAATCTAGCTGCTGCGTTCTGAACAAGCTGGAGACTTCTTAAGGAACCACTGTTGTAGGTGTGGGAAGTGTATTGGTAAGGATAATGGCAGCTACACACATTTATGTCATACGGGTGATGCTGTCATATGGCGTCCTTACATCACAGATTAGTCAGTAGCCCTTGTGCTATCTTAGATGACCCCCCCCTTCCATTGACGTGTTCTCCCTACCATGACAAAGGTGGATAAAGGTGGAAAGATTTCATGTAATCCATGGACACCAGTGAAGATCACAAATCATTGAAGAAAAAAGATTCAGAGCTCTGTCTAGTGGGTCTAGATGACCCCACTCTCTATGTTAAAGTGCCTAGGACAGCAAAGGGTTTGTAAGGTGTGAGTACAGGCTCCTTACTGACTGCACAAGTTTTGCACGCACGGGTGTGCACGTGATACGTAAGTGCACGTAGGATGTCCACACAAACTACACTCTGATTGGCTGATTTCCTCATTTCTTAATGGCTCCTTGTTCAGTCTGCAGGATTTTGGGGGGTTGAAAAAACGCCAGAACCGGGTATCGAACCAGCGAGCTTCTGCACCAAGGATGTGTTTCAATAGAGGCTAAAATCCTGGAATATCTGGAAAAGTTCAAGGATTCTAAAGACCAAAAGTCAGAGCTGGAAAAAGCTGAAAGAGCTGAACATTTGAAGAGTTGAATGATTGAAATAGATGAAACATTGTAGGAGTTAAGCAGCAAGAAATGGAGAAAGATACTAGAATAAAGAAAGAGAAACAGGAAAACAATGGTTGAATACTTTATAGCATTCAACCATTGAACATTCTCTGTTCACTGAGCGTCCGTAACCTTGATATTTCCTGCGGGTCACCTGTTTTCCCCGTACAGGTTTGACCGTTTTTCCCCTGTAAGGACAGCTGGGACTATGGAGGGAAAATCAGTAGATGTTAAAATATTTATGCTTTGACCTAAAAACTCCTGAGATCAAAAACATCCTGAAAGAAAGTCTGCGGAGCTCCAACCGTGTCCACAGCGGCGCCGCCGCCGCCGCGCTGCAGCAGCTCTGTTTATCTCCACTTTGTTCTCCTGTTTAAAGCCAGTTGTTGACAACTCTTGAACATGTCAAACTCTCACCGCTAATAATTGCTTAGGAACTTTCTGCAAATGTTGGTTCCAGGAGGAAACGCTCCTCCTCCTCCTCCTCCTTTCCGCTCCCGACTCCTTCAGATGAATTTTAGATTGTTTTCTCTCCAAGTCTCAGCAAAAAGCTCTCCTCAGAAATTCAAAGCTGTGGCTGCAAAACGGAGAATGAAAGAGAATAATGGAGAACAACTGCTGAGCGCTGCTCTTCCTCCTCCTTTCATGACTTCAGTGTCTCTTCTGCCTCCCTGTTTTTGTTCTTGACCGAGGAGTCCCACAGAACACCCCCCCCCCCAGCCGCCTCTGTTGGTGAGAAGATGAATCAGAACAAGTGTAGGCCTCGGGGGGGTGAACACCTCTCTCTTTGGGTCAACGCCGCCTCTCTTCAGATCCTGACGACGCCACTCAGCTGCAGCTGCCAGTTGATTAATCCCAATTAGGCTGCCTGTCACTTCCCTGCAGAGCTCAGAGTGGGGGGGCCGTTGTCTGCCTGGAGTTCCTCTGCAGGAATAGCGACGCTGAAGGAACACGTCTCTGCGGCGTGAACCAGTGAGCGCCGCTTCCACCGACTGGTGGCGGGAAAAGTTCAGGAAGGCGACGGGTTCCAGGAAAACGTCAAACTGACTGATTTGGCCGACGGAACATGAAAAGTTTCCAAACCGTGGGTTTGAGGGACTCCCCCCAAACACAGCAGGCGCAGAAACTTTTTACAGAGGTAAAGGTTGCCTCGTCCGCTGCGCTCTAAGGGAGAAAACGTTTTTAGGTTGAGATTTTCGGATGGAAAACATTCGTTTTCTTTCCTGAAACCTCGAGCAAACCTGAACATTTCTCAGACCAGCCGGACGTTCATCACCTTCAATCAGTAACTGTACGTGAGGACTGGACCGAGTGGAAAATGCTTCATTCCGGCTCCAACCACTTTAACCCACCTCAGTCGCCACTATTTAGGAGCCAGCTGTCGTCAGTAAGCAGCTATTGGTCCGAGTCGGTCTGAGTCATTATTTCTTTGCCAATGAGCAGTGAGTTAAAGTTGGAAGGCCCCGCCCCTACCACTTCACCAAAGCAGGCTACACAAAAAGGAATCAGATCCAGAACGGCTCTTCTGGCCAATAGAACAGACTTTTTCTATAGAAGTCTATGGGATTTTGGCTTCTTGGAGCCACTACCACTTTAGAACCCAAGGGGGTGTGGCCACTCAGTCCAGTTCTTACATACAGTCAATGGTTTCACTGAAAAACAACAATTCCAACCGTTCTTTTAATATGATCCATCTTCAGAACTCGCTGAATCCTTTTCAGGGTCAGGGGTTGCTGGAGCCTATCCTAGCTACCGATGGATGAAGGCGGAGTTCATCCCGGACGGGTCGCCAGTCTGTTGTTGGGCCACACTGTCCCACCTTAAGGACCATTCAGGGACACCAGTAAACCTATGAATCCTGTTTTTGGACTGTGGGAGGGAACCAGAGAGAACACGGAAACGCCAAACAGAAAGAACCCTGCTGGGATTTGAACCAGGACCTTCTCGTGGGGAGGAGACAGGGCTAACCACTTCCCCTTTTTGTCGTTTGAACCGCAGTTTTTCACATTCTCAGGTGACGACATTTATTCTGGTCTTTTTCTGACCCTTCACAACAAAAGTGCTGTTTGTGTTTAGAGGTGGTAACTCGATACTTTTACTCTGTTACTGGAGTAGCTTTCTGAAAGTTGTTCTGAAACAATTCTTTAATTTCTTCTTTTGATTGGGCTGTTTAGCTTTTTCTGGAAACTGGTCAGGGAATATACTGAAGTTCTTAGATGACAAAGCAGCAGAAACATGTTAATGAACTCACATGTGTGTTTTGGTCTGAATATGTTCACCTCAACCACAAACCGTTTCTTACCTTCAGTGTTTCTGTCATTTGCAGTGAAAAAAACACATCGGAAAGCAGCTAGAAGTCGTGTGAGTGGAAGTTTCAGTCTTTTACTCTGAAATCCCGTTTTTGACTTGAGTTTGAATCATTTTCAAAAAGATTTCCTTCCTTCATGTTTACAGGCTTCTGCTTTAGCTGGAAAGGAAATCAGCTAATCCTGGAAATCTGTGGCATTTTGCTCCAAACTCTTGATCTTTTGTTTGTTGTTCAGAAGCAGTCAAACCTGCAGCTGCGTTTTCCTGACATGAGCGAGCTGTTGTTGTGTTGATTCGCTCTGTTGTCTTTGGCGCCGTCTCCTCACAGCGAGCGGAGCTCCGCCTCCAGGCGCAGCTTTAATGCTCCTTGTTGTTTTTGTGTTTTCCTGAGGCGGCGAGCAGCAGCTCTCCGTGTTCTGCTGTTGTGTGTCAACAGGCTGTTTGCATTTGAAAGATACGGCAAATATTGAACGCCGCTTTCAGACAGATGTTTCCCAGCAAACACCTGAAGTGTGTGGAGGAGGACTGGCGGGTTTGTGTGTCTGCGTTTATGAACTTGTTAGGCTCTAATTGACTCGTTAGGGCCTGGAAGCAGCGTCTCAGAGGAACCATCAGGAACCATCGACTGGCCTCACAACAAACCTCCACTCTGAAAATGAGCCTCAGCGACGCCAGAGGAGACAACAAAGAAAGGTTACGCTTCACGTCTGGAAAGAGGCGACACAAGACGATTTCACAAAGAAGCAGCAGACCTCACTTCTGACAAACCATCCACAGCTGGGGAGAGAAACTTCTCAAACTCGGTCGTGGTGAGCGCGACGTCTCTTAGAAGTCTGAGGAGGACTCTCCATCCTTCTGAGAGCCAAAGGTTCTCCTTCATCCGGCCACGTTCTCACTGATTCTGGGGTTCTACCCAAACCCCCTCCACCCCGGCCCACTCCAATGAAAACGCTGGTTTTGGTGTTTTTTCTCATGAAGCTGGAGGACAAATGGAAATACCATTGACACAAGAACTGCCTTTCTGAGAATTTCTTTATTCACATCGCTGTGAATCAGGAACATATGAAATATTGAAAAAGATAGCATTTATGCTGGGCGGGGCCAAAGTCTCGGTGCTCCGCCCCTTTCTGATCATCCACCTGCAGACCAATAGATCCACAAACGTCTTAGTTTTCCTGGTCTGAGCTGGAATCTGGATCAGAACTGGATGGATGTTGCTGCCATCTCTGCTAATGCTAGGTTGTGGGGGCTGTAAGCTAGAGGGAGAGAGTGTAAAGAAAAATACGATGGGCAATGAGCGCAGATTACTCTACGCCAACAGCTCAGAGGGGAAATTCGGATGAACTCCTGCCGCTCGGACTCTAAGATGTTTTTTCTGACCTTCTGAGTATATACAGCTGAGAAACTTTAGCGTTTATGAACAAATTGATCTGGAAAAGAAAAGACTTGTGGTGAAGTGTCCCCCCTGGAAGGTTGTGAGTTCCAACACCACAGCAGAGTCGTACCAGTGAGTCCCCGCTTGACACTCAGCAGGAGGGGGTTGAACCACTAAATGGTTCCCGAGCGTCCAGGTATGACAGCCGTGTCATGGGGTTGCTGGAGCCTATCCCAGCCATGTCAGGTGAAGGCGGGGTTTTATCCTGGACGACATCCTTTATTTTGATTTTCAAAATAATCAGAAAGCCCAACGTCTCCTGAAGGTGACGTTTTACGGATTCTTTTCACTTGAAGGTTTGCAGGAGTTCTTAAAGCCTCAAAGTGTTTTCATCTTCTTCCTTTCGGGCTTTAAGAAGCAGAAAATGCCTGAATATTCTAAAATCCTGACAGTGAAGAAAAGAACCGTCAGGGTTCTCCTGCAGGAGCTGAACGTTTGGACACTGGAAGGTTGACAGAAGCAGACAGCATGAAGGAGTCCAGAAGAGGGTCTTCAGGTACAAGGACTTCAGGGACCAGGCGTCCCTCTGCTGATGAGACATGGCATGTTCAGGTGAAAGCTGGAAATGCCCCAAACCCTCCAGAAGCTCCCATCTCCAGCTTCCTGTGAGCGACAGAGGAAAACAAAAGCACATCTTTGCTCCTGTCAACAAAAAAATGATTGTTTGTGTGGAAGAAAGCAGCGACTCCGGCGAGGAGTTTAGCGTCGGGGCGGTGCATCCCATCCATCAGCAAAGCTAATTCTCAGCGGCGCCGCGCCGAAGCGCCTGAAAAACAGCCATAATTTACTCCGTCCTTATGTATTTATCAAGATGAATAATCAGGATGGAGCTGAGAGCGGAGAATCCTTCAGCAACCGTCGCAGCGCCACATCAATATCCCGGCGATCAGCGGCCCATGAGTAAACAGGAGAAGCGCTGGCCTCTGCAAATTTAAACGCCGCCAGTTTAGCGCAGCAGCTATTAAAGTGTGTTATTTATTTCCTTTCCTTGTTATTAACGCCGGACGTGATATTATTCTAATTATATCGGGCTCAATCAGCAGTACGGCCCGTCTCCGGCTCATTTCCATTAGCTTTGTCTTTCACACTGTGATACTAATTCAATGAGACATCAAACACTTAAATGGAGGCGAGATGCGGAGGTCAGGAGTTTCTCTGTAATTGTGTTTGTCCCCCGCCGGATGACGGATCGCAGCCGGGCCCCCGTCCCGTCAGATCAGCCGCACACTAATTTGTTCGTTTGCTCTCTAATGCTAATATGTGTTTAGCTGTGGACGCCGTGCACGGTCCAGGCCTGGCCGTGCACGGCGGAAGAAGCCAGAGGAAAGCGCCGATGATAACTTAGGAGTCACGGGTCACAAAACGGTTCACGGGAACCTACAACTATAAAACGGAAGATTAAAGTGTCAAAAGATGGAAAAAAATCTTCCTATCACATCAATATATCTGTATTTTTATCATATCAATGTGTCACAAAACACATTAAAATCACTTCACAGTTGGGCCTTAAGGGTTTAGGCCAAATCCAAATTCTTCCCCCACCCCTCCCATCATTGGGGCATTTTGAGGGATGGGGGTGTCTGAAATGGTTATTTAAGGGGAATCACTTGTCTGTATCCCTCCGCCATGAGGGTAATCGGCGTCTGAAACACGGAAGCTCATATGTAAGCACTGACTTTCTGTTTCAGCGTGACTTTTTAAAGTTATAAATCTGATGTTGTTGTGCATTTTCCCAAGCGGTGGAAGCGTTGCGCTAACGTGGATGACAGGCGACTATTGATGACGTCATCGAGTGGGTGTGACGTCCCAATCAGAAGACTGTTTCTGAATTCCTTCACTGCTCACTCTACAGCGCGTTCTCCATGTTCTAGTTTGTCTGAATCTACAATTACAAAATCCAGAACCTCAGAAATGTCCCAGAAGTCCTTGCAAAAAACCAGTGTGCATCCATGCTCACTAGATTGGCGAATATAGACCACAATGCATTGCGTCGGAACAATTTTTACCAAAAAAAAAAGTATTTTTTAATAAACCATCAACATTTCTATCTTCAGAAGACAGTGGACTCATCAATAATCGTCACAAAACGCTCATATTAATTAGACTTTAACTTTGTGGAATCAATGATGTCATAATTCGCTGTTTAAAAGCTCCTCCCTCTTTGGAACGTTGGTCTGGATTTAAAAGAACCCGAACCGCATTGGAGTCCAGGTGAGCTTTCACACCTGCCAGACAAGGCGGACCGTCTGTGGAAACTGTTTCAGTTTAAATCACTTTGACTGATGTGGAAAGTAAGATGGACCCCAGAAACCTGAATGTGTAAGATAAAAAAACAGTTAAAAATGAGCAGCAAGGATCACTCAGGACGTCATTTGACCTTTCAGTGATAAATCCACCAAAAACAAAGAAATTCTGGTCTCAGTGATGCAAACCCGGTTTATTTAAAGATGGGACTTAACACGAACAACTTCAGCTTCATCATTTTGTTCTTTTCGTTTGGAGCTGAACTCCACACATTCAAGGAGTTTCCTCCTGAAAGGGAACCCTTCAGAAAGTTCTGGAAGGTCTGGAAGGTCTGGACTCGTCCGGACCCGTCCGGACAGACGTGGTTTCCCTGACAGCACGTTAAAAACCCGAGGCGTGTGGGTTTTCAAAGACGTTGGACAAACATTCCAACAGCGTTCATGTGTGGTCGACCAGCACACGGGGAGGAGGGGTGATGGGGTGGGGGGCATTCATTTATCACGTAAAGTGGGGGTCGACCTCTGAGCGTCCCCCTCCCTTCATCACCTTCATCGCATCCTCAGCGCCGCCTTTAATTGTCGGAGCTTCGAGTAAATGAAAATCAACTGTCCTCATAATGAATGGAAGACATTATTCAGCAGGGAAACACTCACACACACACACACACACACACACTCACACTCACTCACACTCACACACTCTCACACACACACACACACACTCACACTCACACACACTCACACTCACACTCACACACTCTCACACACACACACACACACTCACACTCACTCACACTCACACACTCTCACACACACACACACACACACACTCACACTCACACACACTCACACTCACACACACTCACACTCACACACTCTCACACACACACACACACACACACACACTCTCACACACACACACACACACTCTCACACACACACACACACACACGCACACACACACACACACACACACACTCTCACACACACACACACAGTAGTGCAGTTTAGGGCTGAAAGTTTCTAAACAAGGTTCCTAAAATGATTAAAGAAGAAGCTGAAACTTGTAACTGAGACCAAATGAAAAACTGTCGACAGAGGAACGAGTCGTCTTTAGGAACCTCAGAATCTGGTTTGACTGTTTGCAGATGATGTGGTTCTTTTCCTGCTTTAAGAACAAAGACCTCAGACATCCTGTTGAGAGGTTTGCTGGAAGAAATTCAGCAAAGTCTTAGTTGGTCTGCCTCCAGTCTAGCTTCTGGATGCTTAGTTGATGAAGTTGTACTCGCTGAATGACGGAGTCAAAAACACAGCACGCGTGTCATCTGTAGAACTAATCAGGGGTTTTCCCGGAAAAAACTTTGTCACCCAGGAAGAACTTGGAGTTGAGCTGCAGCCTGAGCTCCAGGTTCTGGACATCTGAAGAGGAGGACATCTGTACGTCTTCTTCTGGACATGTTCGTCTGAAAGGAGGCCCCGAGGCCGACCCAGGAAGGAATGGAGGGAGCTGCTGGCCTTGAACCCTCAGGGAGGTCATTTGGAAGTGGGAGGGGTCTGAGAATCCACGCAAACAATAAACGGAGAAGAGAAGAAAAGAGTGTGGTCACAGAAGTTGATGTTAAGTTTTCTCCTCACGGAGGATGGAACCGCCTGGTCCGTCAGCTGACCTTCTTCAGCCGTATCACCAACATTTAGCCTCCTCCTCTGAAGGACAACAGCAGCTGGATGTGATGTAGTTCAGGTGAAAAACAGGAAACTCGTTAACTAATTAACCCCGATAACCTTTGTACGGAGCCCCCCGGGTGCCGGGGGGTTAGAAAAAATAGGATTGATTTCCGTTTTGTAATAGGACCTGGTCTTAGGTGGACTCGGTGCGTAAAACCGTTCGGTTTAGTAATCCGTGTGCACGGTTCATCAGATTTCTTTTCACCACTGGCACCTGGGGGGCTCCGTACCTTTGTTATCGACATGGTACCACGATGGCAGCATAACGTTAAAAAAACACAAATTTAACCGCAAACTGAAGTCCAGGAAGCGTCCTCCTCTCTTGCAGGGAGGGACCTGCCAGACCCGCTTGAACTCGCTCGGTTCTGCTCTCAGCTGCAGCCTGGAGCTGCAGTTCTACGTCCTCAGGCAGGAGAACATAATGAAAAGCCTGAGAGTGTGTGTGTGCTTAAGAGTTCATTACAGCTGTCATCAATCCTTCCTTTTTCTGAGGCATTACATTCATCAGGAAAATTAAAAAAGTGTCATGTCTGCAGTGATTTGTGTTCCTCCATCAAAAACACACCACTGAGCCGCTTCAATTTGCATATTTCTCCGGATGTAATGATATCCATGGGCGCTGATTCCGCCTAGAGAGCGCTGCAGACAGCTGGGAGACGGAGCAGAACCACAGAGACCTGGGAACCCCAAAAACCACAAACCGGGAAGCTGGACCTTCAGCTCCTTCACCCAACATCAGCTAAGGGGCGGGATTCCTGTAGCTTGTTCATGAAGCAGCAGATTTCTATGGCAACATCAATGCAAAGGTCTTCAATTTATCCATTCATCAGGCCACGCCCACATTCTTAACACATAATCAAATGTGTCATTCGTGTCCAACAGAGTTCAACAAACGTCTAATCACCAAAAACTGAATCCTCTTTGAGTTGACAACGTTTCTGTTCTCTGGACTTTATACCGGTCTGTGAGAAGGTTCCAGTCTGACCCCCCTTACCCAGACTGTAGGCCGTCCTCCCCCCAGATTGTAGACCCATCCTACCCACATGGTACCCCCCCACCCCCACCCTGTTAGATTTACATGGGTCTGGATTTGTTCTGTTTTGAGCTTCAGTGGTGAAAATCACAGCATGTTGGACCCATCCAAATGTTGTAGGTGTCCCTGAGTGGGGGTGGGCGTAGTTTAGGGCTATTATGCAGGTGAAATATGGGTTGGAGGGGCTGATGGGAAATGGAGGACACAGCTGACTGAGTACATTTGCATGACAGCTTTGTTAGAGGATGCGCCTTGAGTCTGGAGCAGGACCGATGATTGTTGAGGGGAACCAGAGATTAGACGGAGCCGCTGGAAGAAGCTGAGAAGATGATGGACGGCTGACACTGAGACCGGCAGCAACGCTGCCTCCTAAAGAATGTTCGGTTGGTTCTGGGCAGTGACGTGCGGTGAGGTTAATGGCTGGTGAGGCACTGACGTCATCAGTCAGATTTACAAACATATGAACCATACTGAGAAACTTATTCACCATTTGATTGACAACAGTTAACGTGTTTTGTTTAAAATATCATTTCAACATGTTTTTTTTCATATACAAACTGCAGCATAGAAAAAATCACAAACGTTATTATCGTCTTACCTTTACTTGTAAATAAAGTCCATACGCCGCTCCTTCTGAAGAAAATGACTTGCCGCTTGCTATCACTTCTTCTAGTATTTTTTAGCGTCATAATCTCAGGGCTCACTGGCGCCCCCTAACATGAGGCACGAGAACTTCTGGCCTCACCCAGCAGCTTTTTCGCCGGCGTTTAGCGCTCAGCACAAGAAACACGTCCCTCACATACAGTTATTTATAAAAACAAACACTGTACATCATATACATCTGCTAAATTATGCAAACTCAGCTCATATAGTACGAGTGATTGAACCGATATACAGAGAGACAGCAGTACCGTCTGACTACATAGGTATTGCGCAATCCAAGGTGAGGCTCAGCGGGCTGGTGCCTCATCGCACGTCAAATGCGGAAATTCAGCGATTTTGAAAAGAAAAAAACACCCAAAAATGGTACAGTTAAATGGAAAATGACTGCAAAGCACAAATTACTGATTGAATATAATAAGTGAATTTATTTTTTCTCTTTTCTTCCTATAATGACAGGTGAGGCACAGCCTCACCTGCCTCTCCTGACTGCACGTCACTGGTTCTGGGGCTGCAGTTCCAGATTTTAATGGTAGATTTACTCAAGGAATTCAATTTAAACTTTATTTATAAAGCCCACTATTACAACAGTCGTCTCAATGGGCTTCATAACGGCTATTCTATAAGAACAAGCCACAGGGTTCAATAGCTGATTGCTAAACTAAACTAACATCTCTGACCCTCCTTCTCTGTACGGAAAAAAACTCCTGAAAAAAAACAGATTCTGGAAAAAAAAGGTGAACCATCAGGGGGGTCCACAGGGATCCTCCCCCAGGACGAACAGGCCATGTACCAGAACTCTACAACCACATGCTTAAAGTCCAGCAGACGAGCTTCAACCAGATGGAGTTGGGGGACGGCTGGGGGCTCCAGACGAGCCAGAGGGGGGGTCCATGGTCAAGTGTAGGAGCAGAGAGGAGGAACACATTCAGGTACAGGAGCACGGATGAAACAACTGGAATCTGGAATCACTCCTGCTCCCCCAGAGGAGAGTGAGAGGACGGTCCATTTACATGAACAGACTGGTACCAATCGGATCAATGGGATTCAAACCAGTGGAGGGCAGATCCTCTGATCCCTGTGCCGGGCGCTGAGCTATGGAGTAAAATACTGTGCTTGATAATGTCACTTCAAGGTTTCTGTGAGTCCTTTCATTTGCCTTTCAGCACATAAGCTAAGCTAGGAACTGCTCGGGTTTTGCACCAGCGTTGTCTGGTTTCATCTGATGGCAGGTCTAGAGGCTCACCTGAAACCTGGTTTGGACCAAACTCGGGTCCCTGTTCTCCTCAGAACTCTGTCATGTTCTTGCATCAGTAGAAGAGGAAGATTTGGGTTTCTGCAGCTCAGACTCAGAACAGGCGGCGGGTCACGGCGGACGCTCTGGAGCGTCATCCCATGATCTCAGATGACGTGAAACTTTCATGGACCGATGGGGGAGAAATGTGATCCAACAACATGAAACAGGCTGGTTTGTTTTGAAGTGCGGAGCCACCGCCGCCGCCGAAGGCGCCGCAGTGGAAATGTTCTGCCTCACTGGCATTTTAACGACGCTCTTCCTCAGCGTAACTGAAGCCTTCCAGAGCGGGTTCCTCCTCCTTTGAAACGGCTTGTAAGTATATATTTAATTTGGCTGCTGGTTGGCTGCAGGCGCTGGCAGGCGCTCTGATTAATTGAGCTGCCTTCATTATCTGCAGAAGCAAACGCAGACTGAAGTTCAGTTTCTGCTCTACTTTCCCCAAAGTTTCTTCTTCCAGCTCGTCAGCGGGGGGGCGCCAATCCCTCGGTAAACTTTCCGCCGCGCGCCTCCATCTAGAATGTAAATAAGTTCCAGTTTGGGAGTGCGGGGGCTCGCCGAGGCCTGCTCCCTTTGCCCCCCAATATGCTCAATAAAAGAGGAGTTTGGCTGTTTGTGTTCACGCCGAGAAAAGTACACTCCAGCGAGCTCCACGCCTTCCGCCGCTCCACCTCTCAGCCCCATCCTGATGCAGCAGAAGGAGATGAAACATTCATGCTAACCGTTGGAAACTTCCCAGAGAAGAAGACAAGAGCGGCGTGACGGGGAACTGTCGGCGCCGCCGCCACGAATCAAAGGCCGCTTCCTCTTTCAGGTGTTTCTAATGACGAGCTGGCATCAGGAGGCGTCAGCGCCGATTAGCAGAGACGGGCGTCAGCGGTGCCCGCAGGCGAACGCCACCTCGAGTCTGCTGCTCAATCTCTGTCAGTCAAGACGCCACGAGTGACATGAAAGGCGGATGCAGCTGATGAAGTTTGCATCTTCCCCCAGAAGAAGGAAACAGGCGGCGCGGCGGGAATCAAAGTTTAAACCTGCATTTGCATTCGGCTTTGCAGAGCAGACGTCTTTGTTTTTTTCCCTCACAAACATGTTTTTGCTTTGTGTGATGATGATGGTTTTAACCAGGACGCTCGCGCCGCAGGAACCCTGGCGCCGCTCCGGTCACGGACGCAGGAGAAATGGCGAAAGCGCCGTTTTCCCCCGTTGGCTTCAGGATCCGTCCCGAAACCCCCCGGAGGTTTCAGGGCCTCGTGAGGAGCAGAGAGGAACCTGCAAACGGCAGAGATTAAAGCGGGGGGCCCCAGGGGGCCCCAGGGAGGATCGGGCCCCTGAGGCTGCAGCTTCTGCAATCAAACCCCCCAAAGAACAACAAAAACACAGCAAAACAACAAACATGACAACATTCACCACAAAAAAGATTTCAGCTGAGACGAGGACAAGAAGGCAGAACGTTTAAGAAAATAGAACATTTAGAAAACAAAGACTAAAAAGACGTTGTTTTAATAGTTACTGCTTTTGCTAAAAACATTCTGTAATGTTTAAAAAATGGAAATTATGTAGTACTACATAATTTATACACATCATATATTTATCTATATATATGATTTGAAAGGCTGAAAAGTGAATTTATGACAAACTTAGTTAAATCTGAACAGAATCAATTCTGGAGCGTTGATGACTCTGCCCACCTGTGTTTCCATAGCAACAGGGCAGAGTCATCGGGAGTGTGGCTAAAACGAATTCTGCTGTGGCTCAGTTACCGCTCAGCATCATGGGTTTTGTGGTGATTTATGGTTAAACTCCTGCAAGCAGAAACACTGCAGTTCCACGCTACACACATGATCATGTGATCAGCAAAGAGGCATGTTTACAGTTATAATCAACAGGAATACGGTTAGCCGCGGGTACAAGAGGGGTTTATACAAAGATACTCCTCATGTCTGAAGATTCATATTCATTTATAAATCATTCATTAATATATATATAAATATTAAAAAAAAAAACTTGCCCCTTTCACCCTTTCGTGGGTGGTTTCTCACTCAAGCTCGGGTCCTCTACCAGAGGCCTGGGAACTTGAGGGTTCTGCGCAGTATCTTAGCTGTTCCTAGCACTGCGCTTTTCTGGATTGAGATGTCTGAGATCTTTCCAGGTATCTGTTGTAGCCACTCCTCCAGCTTGGGGGTTACTGCCCCGAGTGCTCCAATTACCACAGGCACCACTGTCACCTTCATTTTCCAGGCTTTCTCCAGTTCGAACCAAGGTTTCCTGCATGACAGTCCTGCACCTTACCAACTGAGCTACCCAGCCGCCTTCTCTGAGTCCCTGGTATTTCTCCAGTTTCTCATGTTCCTTCTTCCTGATGTTCCCATCGCTTGGCACTGCCACATCCACCACAACGGCTTTCCTCTGTTCTTTATCCACCACTACAATGTCTGATTGGTTCGCCATTACCATCCTATCAGTCTGGATCTGGAAGTCCCACAGAATCTTTGCCCTCTCATTCTCTACCACCTTCGGGGGTGTTTCCCATTTTGACCTTGGGGTTTCCAGTTCATATTCTGCACACATGTTCCTGTATATTATTCCAGCCACTTGATTGTGGCGCTCCATGTATGCTTTACCTGCCAGCATCTTACACCCTGCAGTTATGTGCTGGATTGTTTCAGGCGCCTCTTTGCACAGCCTACACCTTGGGTCTTGTCTGGTGTGGTAGATCTACACCCTGGGTCTTGTCTGGTGTGGTAGATCTACACCTTGGGTCTTGTCTGGTGTGGTAGATCTACACCTTGGGTCTTGTCTGGCTTGGGTCTTGTCTGGTGTGGTAGATCTACACCTTGGGTCTTGTCTGGTGTGGTAGATCTACACCTTAGGTCTTGTCTGGTGTGGTAGATCTACACCTTGGGTCTTGTCTGGTGTGGTAGATCTACACCTTGGGTCTTGTCTGGTGTGGTAGATCTACACCTTGGGTCTTGTCTGGTGTGGTAGATCTACACCTTGGGTCTTGTCTGGTGTGGTAGATCTACACCTTGGGTCTTGTCTGGTGTGGTAGATCTACACCTTGGGTCTTGTCTGGAGTAGTGGTAGATCTACACCTTGGAGTGCTTGTCTGGTGTGGTAGATCTACACCTTGGGTCTTGTCTGGTGTGGTAGATCTACACCTTGGGTTCTTGTCTGGTGTGGTAGATCTACACACTTGATCTTATCTAGTGTGGTAGATCTACACCTTGGGTCTTGTCTGGTGTGGTAGATCTACACCTTGGGTCTTGTCTGGTGTGGTAGATCTACACCTTGTGTCTTGTCTGGTGTGGTAGATCTACACTTTGGGTCTTGTCTGGTGTGGTAGATCTGAGCCTCTATGGCTCTGGTGCTCAGGGCTTTTTGCTGAGCTGCCAGGGATGGGTCTTCAGTGCTGTCCTTTAGGCAGCCTCTCCCTAGCCATTGGTAGGACTTCTTGATATCAGCCACTTCAGTTATGGACCAGTGGTACATCCTATGCAGGGGTTTGTCCTCCCATGAGGATCTGTCCTTCAGCACTGTATCCTCATATCAAATTGCCTGGAACATTCTTTGAGCACACTGTCAGTTGGGCCTTGAGCTTGATGTACTCATGCATCTTGGATGTTTCATCCTGGATAGTGGCTTCTACGCTCACTAGTCCTCGGCCTCCTTCCTTGCGGCTAGCATACAGTCTCAGGGTGCTGGATTTGGGGTGGAACCCTCCATGCATGGTGAGAGCTTTCGTGTCTTAACATCCGTGATCTGTATCTCTTCTTTAGGCCATCTTACTATTCCTGCAGGGTATCTGATAACTGGCAGTGCGTAGCTGTTTATTGCCAGATCTTATTTTGCCATTGAGCTGGCTTCTCAGGACTTACCTTACTGGGTGGAGGTATTTGTGCTAAATACTGTAGATGAAACTAAATCCTGAACTACCTTACCGTTATATATAAATATATATATATATATATATATATATATATATATATATATATATATAAAATAGTGTTATAGAATAAAAATAAGTGGTTACAAAATAAATAAACATGACTTTTCCTCCGGTAACAAGTTTAGGTTTGAACTTTTTTTTTTATTCAATTGTTAAAATGTACAAAATATATACTTTTTTTATTTTAAATATTTCAAGTTTTTAAAATTAAAAAATATATTTGTCAAATTTCCAATAATTCTTTCAAGTTTCAGACTGTTTTTAAACGTGTTTATCTGGTTTTTCACTGAAAGCTGATCCAGATTTGAATCCATAAAGAAACAACAGTCAGCGGAACAAGCAGACACACAAACATCTGTAAACGTGTGTTTGTGCACACACACGTGTTCTGATCACAGCTCCCATTGATTAACTATGGTAGAAAGCCTTGCCCCTCTGTGTGATGTGCCGCAGAAAGTAGCCTCTTCATCACTGTGAGGAAGAGGAGGCTGTCAGACTCTTTCAGCTGCATTTATTTTATTGTTCCTGTATTCTGTCTTTTCATCTGTTCTGGATGGAAGTTTGTTGTTTTGTTGGAGTCTTTCAGCTCGTATTTGAAGTGATGAGGCTGTTTTATTCTCTGCTTTATTCTCTAGAATTGTAAAATGATTTTTTTAGGAAGCCGTCACAGATTCTATGTCCTGCTGGCTTTCAGCTGGGCTCCAGTTTTCACTGCAGTGGCTGAAAGCAGCCCAGATGATGAAACTGCAGCTGACGCGGCATGCCGGCACCATCTCTGAAGGCCTTGAAGCAGATCAAGGCCCACTGAGGAGAAAAGGACTGGAGTGTCTGTGGCGGTGATTCCCGTGGTCAGACGGGGGCGGGGGGTGATGGGATTACGGAGCGTGACGGTCAGGATTAGCCGCTCCTCCACAGAAACCGCCGCAGAGACACGAAGAGCGGCCGACTTCATTAAGGCAGCGTCAGGTCTTCATCTGTGGACACGGCTGGATGATGAAGAGCGTCTCTGAAGACTGATGAGCTGCTGAAACCGGAAACGCCGAGGGGGCCTCTTCATCAGGCCCAGAGGTCAGACGCAGGGTTGCTTAGCAACAGCATTTAACAGTAATCAGGAAATCAGAGTTTATTTTATACCACCTCAAATATTTGTTGCTTCTGCAGTCATTTCATGTGGAAAAGGAATTTTCTGTCATTTTCAGTTTTTTTTTAATCAAATCTGTGAAAATTCTAATGTTTCTGCTGGAAAAAATAGGAAATTCAGGGGAAAAAACGAACAATTTAAGGAAAAACATAGAGAGGATGAATGTGTGTGTGCAGGCGTGTGCCTGTGTGAGCATGCGAGTGTGTGTTTGTGCATGTGTGTATGTGCGTGTGTGCACGATCATCTCCTCCAGGTGACTTCGGTCCTTTGGACAGACCTGCAGGAAGTCGTCTGATTTGGCAGCAAACTTCCGCGTTGAATCCATTCATTTCTTATTAGAGTTTTTTCTGCAGCAGTTCTGCTTCGTTCCTTCTTGGACATACGGGGAATCATGCAGCTCTGCAGATGCAGAAGTTTAACACAGACTGACATGTGGTTTCTCACGTGATCCATGTTCTTTGGTCAAGAGTCGTTTTTCTTGGCGTTTGGAGACGATCTTCAGGTGGAGTCATTAAGTTTCTCATCCAGATTTGGATGAAGGTTCCTACATTTGTCCGTTAACTGTCAGCTGATGACGTGAAGCTCTCAGAAAACCTCTGCTGCTCCTGCAAACGTTAACCATCTCCAACCCAAAAAGAATTCAGAGCGAGTCATTTTTTCGTGGTTAAAAACGCGCCTTCAGACCGCCGTCGTCAGGATGACCTCACAACACGCTCACAGACGTTAGGCCATCATTCAAAAACGTTCTGCGCTGCAGGTTGAAGGTCCTCATCTGACGGATCCTGAGGAGTTTGTCTGCACGCCTAAACCTGTTCAAAAAACTTTTTGAAATGACAAAACTCAAATTATCCGATGAGGTCTTTTCTCTTCAGGTCATGTGACATCCACCTGCTTTTTTATCCAGCAACTTTCAGCATTTCCAACAATCATTTCTTACCTTTTTAAAATAAAAAATCTGAGCCAGAGTTCCATGAAGGACCTGAAAGGCTAAACAGGCCGTTTGGGACGGAGGCACCGCCTTCATTAATGCCCACCTACAGCACAGGATGGTGGCGCCCCCTTCAGTCTAAATGTGTCTCAGCAGCCTCTGCCATGAATGGCTGAAGCGTTTCTGATGCTTCTTGCATTCAGATTTTTGACGCTCTCACAAATGTTTATACTTAACGTGTCTCTGGTGGATCGTCCTAACATCTTCAGTCAGAAGATTCCAGAAAAACAGCAGACTTTCATTTCAGGACTTTTATTTTCATCACAGAACAGAGGTCTGATTTGTAGTTTGACAGATCTGAACAGGTGTGTGTTTTTTCCTTAACTCCACAGAAAACCGTCTAAAGCCCTCGGAGTCGACCTGCTGCTCTTCAGAGGTGGGCTCTGCTGCCCCCTGGTGGCTATGACCTCAAACAACACAGCAAACTGACATGGTGGAGCGCCAGGCGTGGCAGCAGCTCCACTGAATCCTGGGAAACGGAGTCTGTAGCGTCAGTCGTCTCCTCCACACAGACTGAGCAGAGCCTTCTGGTAGTCTCCTTTGGTGTGTTCCTGACAACAACATCAGAGGAGAAGACAGTCAGACTTCAAGGGGGTTTGAGCTGAGCTGCTGTTTGGACCCAGCAGGAACTCACCGCTATGGTCTGGTACAGGGACCTCCTGTGGTGCTTTTTGAACTCTGTTCTGATCTTCATCAGGTCCACTTCACAGCGGGACACCATGATCCTGGTCAGAACCTTCTCCTTGGCACCTTTACTCTGCAGGAGACACGGACCGGCATTAGAAATGCTGACCGGTGAGGGGCGGAGCTCCAGCACCCACATCTTACCTTCATGGCGTCGTTGAGTCTGTTGGCGAAGTAAAGCTGCCGGTTCTCAAAGCACTCCACTGAGAAAACAGAGACAGCGTCAGCAAGTTCTGCTCTGCACAGCGTTCACCCCTGGTCCAATGCAACACGACAACCACAGGTCCAATGGAACACGACAACCACAGGTCAATGCAACCGCGACAACCACAGGTCCAATGCAACACGGCAACCACAGGTACAATGCAACACCACAACCACAAGTACAATGCAACACCACAACCACGGAACCAGTAGCACACAACCACAGGTCCAATGCAACACAACAACCACAGGTCAATGCAGCGACAACCACAGGTCCAACGCCTTACGACAACCACAGGTCCAATGCAACGACAACTACGGGTCAATGCAACACGACTAACCACAGGTCAATGCAACCACGACAACCACAGGTACAATGCAACACCACAACCACAAGTACAATGCAACACCACAACCACAGGTCAATGCAACACCACAACCACAGGTCCAATGCACCTTTAACATACAGGTCCAATGCAACACGACAACCACAGGTCCAGCGCCCTTTTGACAACCACGGGTCCAATGGAACCACGACAACCACAGGTCCAGCGCAACCACGACAACCACAGGTCCAGCTGCCAGCAACCACGGGTACAATGCAACCACGACAGCCTGGGTCCAAAGCAACCACATTAATACAGTACAAATGCAGCACCACAACCACCAGTACAATGCAACACCACAACCACAGGTCCAATGGAACATGACAACCACAGGTCCAATGCAACACGACAACACCAACCATAGAGAGCTAGACACTGGAGAAGTTCATAAAGAAACATTTTTATGCAGATGACATCGTGAAACTTATTTATGGGACTGATTTAAACCTCAAATGAAGATGATCAGTTTTATCTGCTGAATCTTCTGTGCATAAAGAGCAAAAACAGGTTAAGTCAAATGAAACTAGTCTGAAACTGAGCTTGAACCAGGTCAAACCCACGACTAATTAGCCAGACTGAAATTAGACTGAAACCAGGTTAAAACCAGGCTGACACTGGGGATATGAACCAGACAACAGCGTTCTCCACAGGCATCGTTGGTTGGCATGCCCAGTGAGAAGGACTTCTCCAGATCTCCTTCCTTTCCTTCTTGGTGCTCTCGCTTGATGCTCATTAGGGACTGTATCTCTTATATCTCTCAAACACTTTGAAAGGCAAGCTTTTTACCTTCAGTGTTTAGAAAATGAATAAATTTAAAACACACAAATATTTACTTTGCTCTGTTTCTGACAACAAAATGTCTTTTTAATCAGAGCTTTGTGGTTCAGAACGTTGCTCTGAAAGCTTCTTCTTCTGTCACTTATTCTGTCTCCTTTTCAGTCTCTCTTTCTGCAGATGTGGGACGCTCCGCTGTGACATGATGGAGATCCAGGTGGTCACGTCGGTTCCTTTCCGTTTCACGCCGGCTTCGTACAGAGACTGAGGAGGAGACAGAAGACGGACGGATGCTGAGCGATTACAACAACGGCCGGTCAGCATCTGGTCAGCCTGGAGAAAGCCGCCTCACCGCGGTACGGAAATGTCTGTGATGTTTTATTCTAAACCCAGAAAAAGTTTTTCTTCTAATCATGAATGAGTTTGATGATCCGTTTAGCCGTCGTCTTTATCACGTTGAACTTATTTCATGAAAAATGTTTCGTTCAGGCTCAGTTTGTTTGTGTGTGAAGCTCTAACAGAAAAAAATACAGATTTTATTTTGAAATGTCAGATCTACTTTGTGGTCATAACGTTAGCATGAAAGTTTTATTTTGTAAATAAAAGTGACAGCAAACGCGCTCGCTGGCAGAAACGGCGTAGGATCCACTCACTCTGGCGTCTTCGTCAATCTTCTGATAGTCCACAACGTTGGAGGGTTCGTCTCTTCTTGTCTGGAAAAGTTTAGGGTCACAAGGTCAAACATACATAGTGCTAAGAGATTTTCAAAATCAAAGCACAGCTTCGTGGACAGGATTTTACAGGTTTGACAGGTCAAGATTTTCTTAACTATAAGATCAGGATATTCTGTAAACGAGTTGATTTTAACGATTGTATTTTTAAATGTAATCAAAGACGACAAACGCAGTGCAAGGAAGCAAAAATAGGAAAAATATTTTTAAAAAAGTGATCTTCTTTTAAATCATTATTTCAAGATTGAAACTTTAATTAACTTTTTTTCAAATGAACCTTTATTTAGTATATTACCATGTTAGCATGTTAACATGTGAGCAGGTTTCCGTGTTCTGGACGTACCTGAACCAGAGCCAGCAGCAGTTTGGCCAAGTTCCCTGACGTGTCTCCAGCGATGTCTTTCTCCACCTCCTTCTTAAACACTGACAGGACACAGACGGCGTGGATGCTAACGCGTTTTTAAACCCAAGTTCTGACATTTTGCTTCATTTGAGGCAGAGAACTGTTGAACTCACTCTCTCTGTACTCCTTCTTTATCTCCATCAGCTCCTCTTCGCTCCTGGAGCAGACCATCTCGATCAGAACCTCCTCATCAGTTCCCAGACCCTGAATCCAAACAGAGAAGCCGTCTATGAAGCAGCACTGAGGTAAAGACGTCACACGACTGAGTGTCACACAGGATTCATGTTTAGCACATTTCTAACAACACAGTCAGCCTTGAGCCTTTAGTACCGTTTAATCGTTTAACCTGATGAACCTCGAAACACATTGGTCTGGAAGAGCTTCAACTCTGGCAGGTCTGAACCAGGTATAGTCCAGGTCTGGTCAGGTCTGGTCCAGGTCAGGCCAGGTCTGGTCAGGTCTGGTCGGGTCAGGTCTGGTCAGGTCTGGTCAGGTCTGATCTGGGTCCTGATCGTGGTGGATCAGGTCTGATCAGGTCTGATTCAGGTCAGATCAGGGTCTGGTCCAGGTCTTATCAGGTCTTGCTCGAGTTTCTGATCCAGGTCTGACCCAGGTCTGATTCAGGTCTGATTCAGGTCGGATTCAGGTCTGGTCCAGGTCCGGTCCTGGTCTTATCCAGGTCTGGTACAGGTCGGATCCGATCGGATCGAGTGGATGGAGTCTGATTCAGGTCTGATCCGGGTCTGATCCATGTCTGATCCTGGTCTGATTCAGGTCTGATCAGGTCTGATCCTGGTCTGATCCAGGTCTGATTCAGGTCTGATCCATGTCTGATCCTGGTCTGATCCAGGTCTGGTCCTGGTCTGATCCAGGTCTGGTGTCCTTTGATGGGCCTCCTGGTTCTTCAGGTGTGAAAGTTCACCAGAAGTCTGGTTTGGACCCAACAGGAGAACTTTGAGGGTCTCTGTCCTGCAGATGAACTCTGGTACGGTTCACTTCAGTGTGAACGCAGATGGACTTTCCAAAGGGAGGAGGAGAACCATCATTCATGGCGTGAATCTGAAGAAGTTTGGAAATGCATGCTGGGTAAAGGAGGAGCAGCGAGGAGCTGCAGGTTTCTCCAGAGGATGAGAAGGACCAACAGCTGTTTATTCTGCCTCCTTTTTCCCTTTTCTGTCAAAGATCGTTTCAGACAACAGCGCCCCCACGTGGGCATCTGCAGGAGCTGCAGGATTTTCCAGACAGTCTGGTTCTCTCCTCTCTCTCCAGATGATGGGGAGTGGGGGTGGGGTTGTTTGTGTATTTTTGCATTAAAAATGTAGACCGCTGTAATTTACAAGAAAAAACAAACTGCTCAAAAATGCAGAAAAACAAACAAAAGTCAAATTTAATTCACAGTAGAATTCTTGCTCAGTTATCGGCCTGAAGACGAGGAAAACTAAAAACATTTTGGACTCTGTCCATTCAGACAAACGAGCGGTTCAAACGCGGTTAAGTCAGTGAAACAGCTGTTCCCACCTTCATGGAGGCTCTGAGCTCAGACGCGTCGAACTGGGCGGTGCTCTTCATCAGACCCAACATCAGGGCCTCCAAAGAGCCAGAGAGCGCCCCCTTCAGGGCGGAGGACAGATCCTAGGAGCAGAGAAACAGGAAGACGGGTTTTACTGCAGTGGAATCTGCAGTTCCTACTCAGATTAGAATGAGGATTTACCCCCCACCCCCCACCACGGCCACGGCCCCCCGCCTGGGCTCCGGGGGTCGTTTTACCTTTTTGGCCATTCGCTCGTATTCAAAGGCGATCTCCCGCCGCTGCTGGCAGCTTCGCCGGGTCAGGATGTCGATGATGGTTTGTTCATCCACTCCTGCAGGTGAAACGAGCTCCAACTTTATTTAAAAAGACAAAGTCAGCCACAGACATTCTGACGCTAGCAGCTCCTGACAGCCCAGAAAAAGACAGGATCTGCCCTCAAAACAAACATTCGGGTTTTTATTTGATTTAAAAATCCTTGATGTCATCATCAACATGGTCAAAATACTTCAGCTCAGTTCACCTGGATCTGGGTTTTTGAATTGATCGACTGAACTGGATCTGAACGGATGGATCAGAACCGCCTTTACTGGTTTATATCAATTGGAGTTCTAAAAGTTTTTTCAGTCCTGCTTTGAATTTTGCTGCTTTTTCAGCTTCACACTTCCAGCATAAAATCTGAAACAGACTGAATCACAGATTTCAGTTTAAACCTTTAAAATGTTTGTTTTTTCATCTTTTTTCCTCTAAAGTTTGTTTAGGTTTTGAGACTTTTTGATTAAAAATCAAGTTTCTTTTTTGGATCTGCTGTTGAGAACGTGTTTAAATGGAAATATTAACCTTAATTTGCTCTCTGAAATATAAAATGAAAAATCAGTAAACCAGCTGAAAAGAAATCTTAAAGACCTGGCTTTTCAAAGTAAAGTCCAACTGTCACTTTGGGGTTTGACGTTGACATTTCAAAACAAAAGCACATTTCCTTCTCTGGGTTTGGAGTTTTTCTGGAACGCAGATCATTTCTGTCTCAGACCCGTTTCTTCGTTCTGACGCCAAAAATCTTTCTGCTGTACAGCAGCGTTCAGACAGGAAGTGCTTGTGTGCCGCAGGTTTGGTTCCCTTCAGGTGTGGCGGTTCTCCTGCCCTTCCTCACCTTTCGTTTTAATGGCAGCATCGATTCTGGCAGCATCGTGAGTCGGGTCAAAGTCCTTCACCGGAACCACAGTGGGACATCTGGGCTCAGGTTCCTGCAGAAAACAGGGAGGAGGTCCAATGACGGTCTGCAGCCGAAGCACAAAGTTCTGCGCCCGGCGCTCACAGAAAAACGGCGTGGAAGGAGCAGAGAGGCGTAGATCAGCGCCTAAGTCTACCATGAAGGTGGAGGTTTAGATTTCACATTCATGTGTGGAACAGCTTCGAGTTCCAGCTCCAAGTCTGCACTCGAGTCCTGAATTCCTCAGCTTTGTTAGTTCGTCTGAGCGGAGAACGGTTCTGCTGCAGGAGGCGGTACGCTCTCTGGACTCAGGATCACGAAGACCTTTGGGATTTTTGGCTCCATGGATCGTTTATGATCACGGATCTGTTTGAGTTCAGGTCAAACCAGAGACGGAGTCATACTTCCATGGCTGGAACCTAAACTTCTCAAATTGGGTTTGAACAGCTTCCAGCCTGGAGTCTGTTAAAAACAACCCCATACCATGACACCTCCTCCACCGTGCCCTCAGCCTTCTGATCGTCTCTCCATAACTGCTCATGTGAGGAGGTTCAAAGGAGAGCATCTAATTCCAAACATGACGGAAAACATCCCCACGAAGCTCCGCCTCCCAGTTTGTGATTGGAGGGCTTCACGGTCGTCACAGCCTTCGCCCCGTCGGTCTCACTCCCTTTCTGGAACTTTCTGGGATCTTCTTCCTGAATCTGCTAAGACGACCTTCAGCTGTGAGCGTGAACTCCTCAGAACTTCTGCACTGAGGAGGGAATCAGACGCTCTCCAGACTGAGGCCTGCAGAAGTTCACAGCTTTACGGTGGGCCCTCAGAGCCTCCACCTGATGGGTGGAGTTTCAGAGGATTTGACCACGTGGGCCGAGCGTTGACCGCAGACTCACCCCTCCGTACGCCAGCGTCAGCTGACCCAAGAACTCGGACACCATAGCCATGACGGGTTCTCCTGCAGCACAGACACTTCCATCAGCATCATTTTTTCTAAAAATAACATGAACTGTTTGTCTTAAAACACAAACGATGATTTAACACGAGACAATTTCCCCCCGGGTTTCATCCCGGAAGTTTGAGCTGCACAGAGGGATGAGGGCGTGTCTGAGGAAGAGGAGGGTCAGTGGTGATGCAGCCCCGGCTGCAGGAATGTGATGACTCCTTGTAATCATAAGAAAGCTCCCTCCACCTTTGACCCTCTTGCAAATCTGCCTCCGGAGGTGTTGGACGATTCGCCGCCTAGCAACCATCGGTGCAAATAGTCAGGAAGGGCAGTTCCACCGCTGTTGGCAGGGAGTGCCGCTGCCGCCCTGATGCTCCCCTGCATCTTATCTGACGCTGAACCCTCATGCATGGACTTTTAACCCGCCCTGCTGACTCATGCGTTTCACACCTCGTCCCTGCAACCATCAGTGAATGACTAACCGACAGAAAGGCGACTGCTGACTGTGGAACACGTTAATGTTTCACAGTACTATGAGTATTGTAAGACTCACCTGGAGCATTTTTCCTGTTTTATGCCTTCAAAGTTTTAGTTGCTCTGAATTTAATTTATGTCCAAAAAAGTTTTTTCTGCAGAAATTCCCAAAACGCGATGGCCAGACGTCAGGCTTTTATTTTGAAGGAGGCAAACTGCAGCTTCAGATTACATTTGAAATTTAAATGTTTGCTCTCAAAGTTCCACATAACTGTACAACAACCCAGTCCAAAATCATTTAACATGACCTAAATTCTCAGTCTTATTCATCAACTTTCAAAATAAAAGCTTTTGTTTAGGTGTTTTGAAGCTGAAAACCTGAAAAACGTCCTCAGAAGAAGAAGTTTGGAGTTTTTGAAGGATTTTCTTACCTTCGGACAAGCAGCAGCAGAGAAGCAGCGAGCAGCAGCGGCGTTATGGTCCAGAACGGAGCAGGGTGTGCTCTTTATAGACGGTCATGACTCACGGCAGACTTTTACACACCAGGTGGAACGCAAAGAATTCCACGGCGAGGCTCGGAGGCCAGCAGTGGGTGATGACCAGCTGGTTAAGATATGGAGAGTTCATGTTTTATCCACCTGGTTAATCAAAAGGTCAGAGATGAGCCGGTTTAACTAAAGCTACAAGAAAAAGATGGGCGTTTTGCGTCGTGGTTTTGCTCACCTTTGCTTCTAACTTTAATTTAGTTCCTTTAAAAATTTCTTTGTAAAAACAAATGCAACAAATGCAACAATTACCAAAGTTTTTACAACCATTTTGCTGATTTTTCAGACTGCACGGAAATCTTTCAGCTTTCTTCATAAAATCCAAACATTCAAATCAATTGGACTTCCTGTTTTATTTTGAAAGACTCCAAGGAGCAGCACTTTCTTTTTGTAGGTTTCTAAAGCATCTCTAACATTTGGTTTTTCCCATCATGCTCTAAGGAGCGGCCATATTCTGCTCAGATGTAACCAGAGCCATAAGGTGGGAGTGGTGGGATGCGGGGGTGGAGGGGGGGTAGACCTTGTTGGGGTCATAACGGGCAATGCACCGCCCTTCCCTACAGCCCTACAGCCAACCACCCCAGAAAGGGGCATCACTGATATCAGGAGTCATGGATACAAAGCCGGGCGGGTGGGGTTAGAGGCACATCTGTCATTGTTGAGTCTGCTGCTGTTACCACGGTAACAAGTGAAGCCAAGTCCCTGTTACAACTCGTGTAGGACTGATGTTAGCGCACATCCACTGTCTGCCCCGCCTCCACCACCTCCATCAACCCTCAGACCTCTTTCACAGCCAGGCTTACGTCAAAACATCAAACTGAGTCAAATTCTTTTTTTTCCTCATGGTTCCATTCTTTTTTTCTAAATAAATCATTAAATAATCAACAAATAGAATGAAACTGTTGTCTAATCTGTACTTGTTATAATCAATTATACCCAATAGTTTGATAACGTTGGAAATATTCCTACCAGATATACAGTGGGGCAGTAAAGTATTCAGTCAGCCCCCACCTGTGCAAGTCCCCCCACTTAAAAAGACGAGAGAGGCCTGTAAACCTGAACTATGAGAGACTAAATGAGGGAAGAAAATCAAGAAAATCCCTTTGTCTGATTTTTAAAGAATGTATTTGTAAATTATGGTGGAAAATAAGTATTTGGTGGTCTACAAACAAGCAAGATTTCCGGCTCTCACACCTGTAACCTGTAATACCGCTGAGGCTCGTGGTCCGCATGTTCCATCTGTCTGGACTCCCCGCCCCCCAGAAGGTATTTCCCGGCCTCATGCTGCCTATTGACGACTACACCAAGCCGTGCAAAGCATTGACTGTGTCTGCAAACTGCACACGGCCAAAAAGAAATCAAGGGCACAAAGACAAAGGACAAAAATATGGAGCTATATCTATGGATACATGAGGATTCCCCAAAACATTAGTATTCTGAGGTTTCTCAGAATAACGTGCATCTCAAGGGAAAACCTAAACGTAACCTCACCTGCTTTTGTTGTCTTTTTCTGTCCTTTGGGCACCAACAATGGGAACAGACGATGAGCCTCGGTTGGCACCCGCAGTTCCTGGCTTGATGTTTCGTGACTTTCCTGACTTATTTTTCACAGTAATGTAAGGAAACATTTTGTATTCAAGACAAGAGACAACCATTCAAAACAGACACGTTAAACGCAGAACTAAGGCTTTTTATATTTTCCACTTTGTCATTTCTGTTATACTTGACTCACCCTTTAGAATCGGTTCATGTTTTACGTGGGATGTCCACCCAACAGCCCTCTGCATTTACCCAGACTTGGGATCGGGTAAATGCAACTGCTTTTGCCCTGGGACTCATTGATACTTAAGGATTTTTATGACCTGAATCTGTGTTGGTAAGGTATAAATATGTGATTGAACCGGATAATGATGATTGGTGTAATAAAATGGTTACGGGTGGGATTATATACGTTCACTTCCTTCCCCTCCCTTCAGGGAACCTGAAACCAGCTGAAGACCAGAGGAGACGGGAAGCAGGTGAGTGTCCATCCCTGTCTGGGGGGGTGTCTCTGCTCTGGCTCAGGTGAATGCAGCAGCAGCTATGATTCAATCCTCTGTTTTGCTGACGATGGACTTAACCTGGTTAGCAGCTAATCCTGATCAGGGCCACATTAGCAGCTTTACAATGCAGCAGAGTGCTGGTTCTTTTCCACCTTTGAGAAAACTGTTCCACCAAAGCCTCCATGTTCCCTTTCCAAGCTTTGGAATTGACTTCAAAAGAATTCCAATTGGGAATCCTGCCCCCATTTCCCAGTGGAAACTGGGGCACGCCACGCCAACGGTCCCACCAGCAACTCAGAGGTGAAGTTCTAATCAACTCCTGCCGCTCTGCAGAAACTATGTCCTAGAAAAGGAGAGATTTTGGCTGAAAACGGCATCATCATCATTGAAAGACCACTGTGAACACTTTGAAACTAGATCGGACAGGGAGAGAGTGTAAAAAAGACCAGCAGCTGAGTCAAAATCTTCAAATTCTTATTCTTTATCTTTAGGCAGTTTGGCATTAGTTTTTTTAGATGATCAGCGTTTTCAGTTTTTATTTAAGTTGTTGTGGTTTGGGTGCTTTTTGTGTGGTATTCTACTTCCTGTCTTATTTTGAAGGTTTCTCGTTGGAGTTTGCCTTCCCTTGTCCCAATCTTTTCACCTGTCTCATCAGTCCTGTTTGTAGATCCTGCATGTCTTGTCTCTGCCTTCCTGTGTGCGGCTCCATTCTGTCTTCTACCTTGTCTGCCTGTTTGGATTTCTAGTTTCTCCGCTTGGCAGCGCCTCCCTTGTTTGTTGGAACTCCCTGTCTCTGCGTTTGGGTCCTGCACCAACCCCTCAACATAACACATTTGTTCAGGTCTTCAAAGTTTTTGCCAATTGTTTTTTATTCTGAGAATCCTTCAGAGGTCTGGTTCTGGTTTAGGTTCCTTCATGAACTTCAGCGGTTTTATGATTCTGCTCCTTACTTTTGGTTTTGCTCACATTTAGTTTTTCAAGATGAGGTATTTTCAAAATATGAACGAAAAGCTTCTAAAGATGTTCAGACATGAAGATCCCTAAACATGTCGTCAATTTAGTGACTGGCACTCGAGCTAAATTACCAGAATGACCTTTATTGTTTATAATATTTATAGAATTTTGAAACTTCTGCAACTTTTAGATGTAAATCTTCTTTTTGATTGATTTTAAAGTTCTTTATTGGTTTACAAATGTTTTTATGGTCTCAGGCCTTCATATTTATCTGATATGATTTTAAAGGATGTCTTTTTGGACCCTGAGGTCCTCTGATACCGGCCTTTTGGTTAAAGTTAGAACTGAAACATACGGCGAGGCCTCAATTCGTTTTTATTGACCTCGCCTGTGGAACAGCCTCCCAGCATGCCTCAGGGCCGCAGACCTACCTTTTAATCTAGCTTTTGCTACCCCCCACCACACGCACACACTCTGCCACGGATCTGGTCAACACCAGACGAGTCGTGTAAAGTTTGGAGCTTTAAGAAGTGTTTTTCTTCACTACTTTGCAGCTTCTCCACTGCACCCATTAGCAATCATCAAGCGGCTCAGAGGTGGAGGTGGTCTCCTCCGTCATCACCCACGGCCCCAGCGTCCCGTCTCAGCGGTTTGGACCTGCAGAGGTTCCTCCTCCGGCTCTCCTCTGTAATCCTGTTAGCCTGGTAATCCTCCCCCAGCACTCAGATCGCCACTGGACGTCTTCCCTGCAGCTCTGTGGGATGCTGCTGGAACCAGACTGAGCGACGCAGGTAGGACCAGACCCCCGTCACTCTGGACCTTCAACCCCCCAATCCCATTAAAGCCACTGTTGGTGCAAGGTTCGGTTCTGGTGGCAGAGCGGACACAGTCTGGGTTAGTGGGTCTTGTGTTGCAGCTTTGACGCTCAGATCCAGCTCCATTGGTCTCAGAGTGGTTTCTCTGAGGGACTGGAACTGTTCTGGATGATTCTGGAGAACAGGAACATGCTTGATCGTTACTGGATGGTTTTCAGGTTCTGGATCTCCTCGTCAACCCGACAATTGTCAACATAAACCTGTTTAACTGGTTGTTTGATGACAGAAGTCCACTAATCGGTCTCTGTAGGTGAGAGGATCAGCGGGAGGGTCGCCGCAGGGAACTGTGTGGGAACCGTCTGATGGTTCCAAGTGGAGAACCCGTTTGGGTCTCGAGTTCTCTGCTTCTTCATGATGGAACAAAAGTAGAACCCTGCAGAACCCTGTGCAGCGAGCGCTCAGACCGGATCTCTGTGGCGTGTTGTTCCGCAGGATTAGGGTCATGGTCGGTCGACTCTAATTGAAGGTGACACTCAGCCAGACGTGATCCAAACCCCATTAACACCGGAACGGCCATGCGGGGGAGGGGTGGGGCCTGGGGTGGCGGCTGCGGGACAAGCCTGTTATTTCTGCTCTTCTACAAACAAACGACCCTGAGGAACATGCGTGTCCCACAGCCACTAGTTCATTGACTCTACGTAGAAAAAGTGAGAAAAGTTTTGGTCTCTGCATGAAATTTTCACAGATTTATCCAAAATGACAAGGGTTAAAACCACAGAAGTACAAAAAAACCCACGCAAAGAACACGTAAACCAATGTAGAACATGAACCGTGTCGATATTGTGATGTTTATGTCCAATTCATTAGTCATTTGTGCATCGTGATATTTGCGCCGCATACGTGATATAAAAGTTATACATCGATGGTTCAAGCGTGAAAAGTCTGTTAGACAAACAGTCGTGGAAAAACACATTTGTCTGTGTGTCACCACAAAAATCACATTTGCTTAAGATTTAAGTAATAATTGTGAATGAACTACGTAAAAAAATGCATAAAATGCTAAATTCTCAACCAGCCAAGAATTTTAAACATCATAAAACCGAATTCACGTGAAAAATCATCAGCTGAATGAACCGCTGCCATGGAAGGAAAAGGGGTTAGAAGGAAAAACTCTGAGTCCAGATAAAACATTCAAAAACTTTTGTTATTTGAAAGCATATAGAAGTATTTCAGCATTTCCTTCCAAATCAGTATGTGTCACCACTACAGCCTCACAGCTCTGTCCATGACAGGAGATAAAAGAGAAGGTGGAGACTGAAGCTTCGTGTGGTTTCAGGTGGAGATTGAAGCTTTGTGTGGTTTCAGGTGGAGATTGAAGCTTTGTATGGTTTCAGGTGGAGACTGAAGCTTTGTGTGTTTTCAAGTGGAGACTGAAGCTTTGTGTGTTTTCAAGTGGAGACTGAAGCTTTGTATGGTTTCAGGTGGAGACTGAAGCTTTGTGTGTTTTCAAGTGGAGACTGAAGCTTTGTGTGTTTTCAGATGGAGACTGAAGCTTTGTATGGCTTCAGGTGGAGACTGAAGCTTTGTATGGCTTCAGGTGGAGACTGAAGCTTTGTATGGCTTCAGGTGGAGACTGAAGCTTTGTGTGGTTTCAGGTGGAGACTGAAGCTTTGTATGGCTTCAGGTGGAGACTGAAGCTTTGTGTGGCTTCAGGTGGAGACTGAAGCTTTGTATGGCTTCAGGTGGAGACTGAAGCTTCGTGTGGCTTCAGGTGGAGACTGAAGCTTTGTATGGCTTCAGATGCAGACTGAAGCTTTGTGTGTTTTCAAGTGGAGACTGAAGCTTTGTGTGTTTTCAGATGGAGACTGAAGCTTTGTATGGCTTCAGGTGGAGACTGAAGCTTTGTATGGCTTCAGGTGGAGACTGAAGCTTTGTGTGGCTTCAGGTGGAGACTGAAGCTTTGTATGGCTTCAGGTGGAGACTGAAGCTTTGTGTGGCTTCAGGTGGAGACTGAAGCTTTGTATGGCTTCAGATGCAGACTGAAGCTTTGTGTGTTTTCAAGTGGAGACTGAAGCTTTGTATGGCTTCAGGTGGAGATTGAAACTTCGTGTGGCTTCAGGTGGAGACTGAAGTTTTGTGTGGTTTCAGGTGGAGAATGAAGTCTCGTTTGGCATTAGGTGGAGACTGAAGCTTTGTATGGTTTCAGGTGGAGACTGAAGCTTTGTATGGTTTNAGGTGGAGACTGAAGCTTCATGTGGTTTTAGGTGGAGACTGAAGCTTAACTTGGTTTCTGGTGGAGATTGAAGCTTCGTGTGTTTTTTTTCTTTGTGTGTTTTTTTAAGCCTTTATAAACATCTTTCTCTTTCTGAAGCATCATCAATCAATCAAATTAATCAAAATCATTTCCTATGATTCTGGAAATTCATCAGGTACTTTAATTTTGATTCTATATCCGATTATAACATAGATTAATACACTAAAATCATTTAAAACATATATTACCTTGTTTTTTCCCCAATAATTTTCAATAAAGTTCAATAAAGTATCAACAGGCTTTTCTGTGAAACTTTGGTTAGTTCACCAGTTTTGTTCTGTTTTTCTGTCAGTTTTAATAAAGTTTTTCCTGCAGGTTTTGAACAAGTTGTTTGAACTTGTTTCAAAAGCATTTTGGCTAATAAAGGAAAAACTATATCAAGGAAATGTCTCAAAAATGATTCCTGCTTCTGGTTTTAGGTTGATTGACAATAATTCAAATTTGACTCCTTTTTCATTAGTTCTTGATCTGGACAAAAGTGTGTCTTTGTGTTTGTGCAGGATGTTAAACTGGGTTGTCAAAGTCGTACCCCAACCACCTGAGCCGCCGTCCAAAATCGCAGAGGGTCCGAAGGGCGGCAAACAAAGTGCTGCCCCCCCTGTCGCCGAAGCTCCGCCTCCTCCTCCTGTAAGACACTCGGGGACAGTGTCCATATTTCTTTATCCAAAAGCATTTTATAATAGTTTGTTTGAAATTTCCTCACCTTATCAAACATGAGGCGGTGTTTTGTCCTCAGCAGGAGAAGAAAGTGAAGTTTCAAGATGAATGCAAAAACGAAGGTGAGATGGTCGTCATCTTTTAAACATATTTTTGCTTTTGTTCCTCGAATAAAAGATGAAACCTGATTGGTTAACAGCTTCAAAGGCTGAGAATTCAAAGCAGGAGAACCAAGCAGCGGCAGGAAACGGGTGAGTTCTGGATCCACAACATCGCCTCCGGAGATGCTAACTAGCTGTGAAGCTAGCTGATGTGTCTGTGCGTTTGAACCCCTAACCTTTGACCTCCACCTCCTCAGTCCTGCGCCTGGCGTGCTGACCTGGATCAGCAGCTCTCTTCCACATCCTGCAGCCTCACCAAGCCTGAACAGAGCAATCCCCGCCCACTCCACCAAGGTGAGGACCAAGTCTGTCCCAGATGATGATACTGCCGCCACCACCAACTTTCACATTCAAAAATGAACTGTGATAATAAAGACGAATGTTTTCTGCAAAATGTCCGGAGAACTTTTGACCGCCTTAACATTTACAAAAACAAATGTTTTACAAAACAGTTAATTGTTTTAACAATTTTGAAATTTTTCAAATAGGATTTAGACTTTTTCTTCAATCAGAAATCCAGTCATGGATGCTTAAAGTTCTGAAAATACTTTTGTTGAACAATCAGAGTTAAAACTTTAGGGTTTATGCCCGTCCTGTCCTGTGAGCTCTGACCATCTTTATATGCTAACCACGTGGGTGTGGTTCTGGGTCAGCACTGGTTTAAAGGCCCTTTGTCACAGAGACGCACAAAGATCTCAGAAGTTCCTCAGCCGCAGACAGAGACAGCTGTTCTCAGCCAAATGCAGTTTCACTGTCATGTTCGTCTGCTGACCATCTCCTTCCTGACACGGAGGTGAGGAACCAGCCACCATTCTCCCTGACCGGTTTCTCCTGTCTGTCGTTCATGTTCCGCAGGAGGAGGCTGCAGCGCTCAGGTAAACATCTGTTTGTGTATCTTCTCCAGCAGAGTTTAGGCTCTGAGTCCCAGCAGCTGTCTGTGTGTGTGTGGGGGGGGGGGGGGGGACAATCCTGTACGGGTTTCACAAGTGACCCACACAAAATGTCCGCTCACAACACCGAGGTCATAGACTGCTCAGCGAAGCCGCAGAGACAAAATGTTCATGCGTGTTTTTCCTACGGTCATGCTGCGGGCGACAGGTCGTAGTAAACATTTAACCCTTGTGCTATCCTAGGCACTTTAACATTGGGAGGTGGGTCATCTAGACCCACTAGACAGTGGGGTCATCTAGACCCACTAGACAGAGCTCTGAACCTTTTTTCTTCAATGATTTGTGATCTTCACTGGTGTCCATGGATTACATGAAATCTTTCCACCTTTATCCACCTTTGTCATGGTAGGGGGAACACCTCAATGGAAGGGAGGGGGGGTCATCTGGACCCCATAGGATAGCACAAGGGCTAAACATGTCAGGGTTAGTAAGGGAGGCGTTCATGAGATGCAGGCGTGTCGTACTGATTTTACATTTTTGCGTGCAGCCTGACTGTCTGAAATGAGGAAATTAGCCAATCAGAGTGTAGTTTGTGTGAACATCCTGCATGTGTCCTACCAGCGCTCATGGTTCACGTGCACGCCCCGTGCATGCATGTCAGAAAGGACCCAGTACTCGCACCTCACTAACGACTAGTGTGGCGTAAGGACGGCGTGCGACGGCATCACCCGTTCATCATGAGTGCGTGGAGCTTCTATCATCTTTAAAAATACCTCACCTGACGCACACCACGATGGTACGTTCCATTTTCCACCACGATGGTACGTTCCATTTTCATGGCCGTGCGGGCCTCAAGACGCAGCTGTGCTCCCTTTGAGATGCCGCTCCTCTTTCTGACCCCCCACGGACCCGGACGACCCGGACGACCTGAAAACCTGCAGAACCCGTGTGGGCTCATGAGGCTTTAAAGTTCACTGCTGTTCTTCTGCATGATGTGATTTGACCTTTTTGTTTAAAAAGATCATTGAAGTTAACAAACTGACTAATCCTGATCCCCCTCCCTCCCCACCTCCACCCCCATGGCCAACAGTAGACCTGAAGAAGAGTAAGTAACTATTCCGCCAGAACAGGACAGATGCCTAATAGTGAGCTGCTGTGCTTTTCCCCAAAGTACCAGTCTGCCAAATAATGAGCTGTAGTTTTCACCAACAGCGACTTAATGCCAAATAGTGATCCTCTTTGGTGGATTTGGTGCAAGAATAACGTTTTTGGTAAAAAATACGACAAACATGGAGTTTGTTAAAAAGCTGCTTCCTTCGATGCCAGCTAGTGTGCTGCCCTGTGCAAACCCACCAGCAGGGTGCGCTTTGCTGAAGCCCCGCCTGCAGCGCCCCCTAGTGCTTACAGTGGACTCTAAGGATTCATGAGAGCTCTCTCCTCAGAAAGGGGATGATGGCCTGGATCTCTCAGGGCTTGGAGAAGGTCGTTCCTCAGCCTGAGCTGAAGAGCAAAGAGCCCACAGCAGCGGAGCAGCCTCAGGTACGTCCACCTGAAGCTCCTCCCTCCAACTGTCACCTGAGAACAACCAGGGAGACCTGGTGGTACTGTCCAATTTGGGGTCTAAACCAACTGATGTGGTTCTCCCCCTGAGGGGGGTCAAATGTGGAGAAGGCGCTCCACCTCACTGGCCTTAGAACCCGTCATCCCGGTCCGCCTGTCGGTTCGGCGTTTACCAGCTGGGCTCATGAAGCCTTTGATGTCTAACTGGTTCTGATTGATTTCTGCGCTTCAGGCAGAAGAACCAGAATTTCCAGACCAGTCACCCATTGGATTCATATTTGGGGTGACAGCTCTATTCAGGCCAAACTCCAGGGCTCTTATCGCAACTGGGTGGTTTTTGAAAATATTTCCAGTGAAATGGTGGTGTTGAATCTTTCCCGCCATGACTCTTTTTCCTTTCCGACCGTGGTCAGAAGCGTGGGGGCCGAAGGCGGATCCTCCTTCAGGGTTCACTTCCCCGTTCGGACCCTCAGATTCTCCAGAGCGGGTTAATAAAGAGTCAATAGCATTTCTTCTGGGGGAAACCTTCTTTTATTACCGTTCTCCTTCCTCCTTAACACACAACATGAATGCGCGCCCCCACTGCCCCCCCTCATTCCCTCCTGCGCTCTCTCCTCTCTCTTACACACACACACGCGCGGCCCCAGCACATACACATCCCCATTCCACAGCAGTGGGGACAGATGATCCTGGCTCCAATGCCTTCTTAAAATGAGAAGATTGTAATTGTGCTTCTCCTTTGTGAAAATAAATGTAATAATGCAAAAAGAGCTCCGCTGTTATTGAAATCCATGCTAACGTTAGCTACTACCGCAAACAACAAGTGACGTCGTTCAACATTGAGTACTCTTCTGCGCATGCGGGTCACTTCTGGGTCACACGGTCCCACAGGAGATCACAAAAGTTCACATTTAATTGGAAATGTGAACGGCCTTGCAAAAAAATCAATTTTTTTCAATAAATCTGAGTTGAGCATTAAGCCCTGCAGTTTAACTTAAATGTGCTGAGAGGGATTTCTGTGTCAGTCTCTAATGTTCATCTGACTAAAAGGGGGCGGAGTCAAGGAATTTTTTGCGCTGCCATTTTATTGGTTTGTCTGTTTTCTTTTCACATTTTAGCTTTATTTTTTTTAATATTTATGACAATTGTTTTTAACGATGTTTTTATTACAAACTGTTAGAATAACAGGGGGGGGGGGGGGGGAATGGGCGTGCTGAGAGTTTGGGTGTCATATCCATCCAAGCCCCTAAAATACCATCATTATATCAGTTCACCTGTCCAGGTTTCTGTGTCTCATAGTTTTAGGATGAATGCTCTTCCTGACTCTACCTGCTGCATTTACCGGGCTTTGGACAGGTACAATCAGAACACTGGTTTGTGCCCTGTTGAGGCTACATTCATCTTTTTTCTATGTCTGTCTGCCCGTCCATCCTTACATTTTTTATTTTAGTTTTTTGTGGTTTTACTGTAAGTTTAACTCCATCCTGCCATGATATTTTATTGACTAAAACCTGAATTATAATCTGATTTATTTTGCTGACGATACAACAAAAGGAACCAAAAAAAAGCCTGACGAGGTGACGATCTGTTCAAAGATGAGTTTGTACCGACTTTCCCTTAACGTGTTTGTTTGTCCTCAGGTGCGTCAGACAGCGCCTCCTGCAGGTGAGCTCAGATGAGACTCGAGCTTCAGAAACTGCTCACCTGGTCAAAGGTGAATTCCCTCTCCTGGTTTCTGTTTTTCACCTGCAGAATCTCAGGTCACAGTGAAGGAGGCGGAGACAGACCAAAGTGAGAAGTTAGGCCCGCCCAGGTGAGGGTTTGGTTTGTCATGAGTTCTTCAGACATGAGCGGCACAGAGAGGCTGTGATGTTATGAAGCAGACAATCCGTTTGCTCTCCTGTGATTGGATGATGCTGGCCGTTGGTTTGTAGGATGATGGAGTGGATCAAACATGGAATCGAGAAGGTGGTTCCTCATCCGGAGAGTCACTCCAAGACGGAGACCAACAAGAAGACTGAAGCTAAAGGTGCTTCTACTTCGCTGTTGAGAGTCACTGATGATGATGATGATGATGATGATGACCTTCAATTCCACTCGTGGTGTTTTTTGTTTGTTTCAGTGATCAAAGTTCTGGCTTCGGCTCCAAAACCTCCCTCAGAGACAGAGTGAGTGACGTATTCAGTGATCTGTTGTCATCGATGAAGCAAAAAAAACTCAAAACCACCAAAGTTCTGCTCAACGTCCAGAATTTCTCTGCAGGTTTCTTTCAGACAGACAAACGTAGTTTTTTGACGTAGACGTGCTTAACCGGTCAGCTGCAGGCGTCTTCAGGAGGGTCACATGAGCATTTAGATGTGTTGTTGTTGGTTCTTCTCCAGAACCATGGTCAGGAACATCAACATGGTCAGGAAGACCAGGAGGCGAGTCGGTTCAGAATGAAGGCTAATGCTTCTTAAAGCTGTCTATCCGTCCAGTTCTGGTCCAGATTCCAGCTCAGACCAGGAAAACAAAGACGTTCATGGATCTGCTGGTCTGACAGTGGAGGATCAGAATGGAGCAGAGCAGGACGCCTGTGGCCCACAGAGTCTAGCTTTTTTAAACGACACTCTTTTGTCTGCTCCTGATTTACAACAATCTGAATGAAGACATCCTCGGAAATATATTTTAAGCCTAATTTTCTTTAAATATGTCATCCATCATCAGACAAATGCTACAAGAACATGTTAAAAACACCACTAAACACATTTTTCATGGGAGTGGTTTTAAATAGTTCAATAATCTTCATAGTGTCTGTATTATTAACTAACTTCTTCTGTTCTTTTTCACATACCTGACATGTTTTGGCGGAAGTCTTCCGTCTTTAACACATGTCAGGTATGTTGAAACACAACCGTGTCTGATAACAGAAGATGTCAGTGGTCTTTATAGTCCAACTGACCTGGAGAACAGAATCCTGTAAGAATGTGACCTGGATAAAGGAGAACCTTCACTGGAGGATGATGCAGTAAAACTCCTTCAAGGATTACAACTTTTTCAAGTAAATGTAGATTATTTATGTCCGTATCTGTATTTTGGCCTTTTGCTAACAACAGTAATAAACAACTGACCAAGAAACCTGAGGGTCTTCAGAGTCGCCAGCGTTCATCTGAACCTGTTCCACATCCTTGTGGGTGAAAGTTCTTGAGTAGAGGATGCAGAGAACCGCAGGCCCAGCTTAGTGGTTCTGAGGATTGTGGAGCCCAAAAGGAGGAAACTAGGATGTAGAAACAAAGAACAGAAGGAAGCTTCCAGCTGTGTTGCTCGTCTGAAAGGATTGTTCTCTTCTCCTCTCAGGCTCACCAATGAAGCAGAGCAGCAGCCAAAGTAGGTGGAACGGTTCCTGTTTCATGAAGTAAATGCAGCTCCAGAAGCTTCACTGACAGCATGGTTGGGTCTGCTGAGCGTCCGGTCAGGGATTCAAACCCCTGGCCGGACACTCGTCGTGACTTGAGGCTTAACGCTTTACTTTATGTTGGTCTGATGGTGGAGGCCCTCTTGGTGGAGGAGAGGACGGCCATTGGGCGGATGGTTAGACGGGGCGGGGCCATTCTCCACCTTCAGCTGTTTCTGTTTGCAGATTTTTAGGATATTGATTCTTATCCGCTAAACGAGGTGATGCTGACTGTAAGCATGACAGTAAAGCTTCCTCTTCCTCTTGTCTCTTTGAGTATGATGGGCTGGATCGTCAGTGGGATCGGCCGCATGCTGCCTCAGCCAGTCCTGAAGCCGGTAAGTGTCCCGCCACCCTCAAGCATGGCGTTCTTCCGGTCAGGTGACCGTCTCTGACCATCTCACTGGTTTCTGTGCTGCAGGACGCAGGAAGTGACGAGGTGCAGACGAGTAAGTACCACACTGTCACCACTGCACTCCTTGGCTGGCCTTCGGGTGGGGTCACCCATGAGCACCAATCTTTCTCTCCGTGTAGCCCGCAGAGACGAGCTGATTGGTTGGTTGTAGCAGACAGTGTCAGCGCTGAGGTGGACTCTAACTGGGCTGCTCTTCTCCTTCTGTTTCAGGAAGGAAAGGAAAGCAGAGCCCCTTAAAATAAAAGGAGAAGACAGCCCGGGACAGAGTCGCTCACGCTGACACTGAGGGACAGGCGGACGTCGTGGTCCGGTCCTGTCCAGCTCGTATGCCGCGCTGCTTTCACGCTGCTCTCACGCCGCTCTCACGCCGCTCTCACGCCGCTCTCACGCCGCTCTCAGCTTTGACGCTTCGCAAACTGTAAAATGTGGACTTTATGTGGCATTTAGCTTAGGAAGATGCGTGATCATGGAACACTGAGCTGCTGCGGGACGTTTTCAAACTGCTTTGACTCCAGCGGGCTGCATGTTCAGCTGGAGGCCGCAGAGCTGCTGCTTTTCTGAAAGGTTTTGAGCTGATCTGAGGACAGCAATGCAGGAAAATAAAGGCCCTGTTGGAGAAAAAACAAACCATGTGGTGATTTTGTTTAAACCAGCCAACCAACCAGTCAGTCAGTCAGTCAGTCACCCAACCAACCAATCAGTTTGTTTAGCACTCAACCCATCTCTCATCCATCTGCCCATCAGTGAAGGTTCTCATTCATCCAGGTGACGTCCTGAGGTTGAGGAATGTTTGTGTTTTTCTTGTTTAATACCATCCATCCACCAATATAGCCATCCATCTATTAGCTTTCCATCCAACATTCATTTCTTCAACAGTTAACCTATTCATCTGTCCGTCCACTCATCCATTTATTCAACCATTTCCCCATCAACAGGCAGCAACTACAGGCCCGTTTCAATAAACATGTTTCGCCGCCCTCCAATCCATCAATCAATAATGCTAACAGTTATTAGCTATTGCTCAAGCATTAGCGTTGATGACGTTGGCGTTGAAAGCGGTCAACAAAAGCTGCACATTCCCGTCCGACCTGCTCCAACTGGCGTCCATTCCAGTTTATAATCACCGCTATCTACCCCAAGTGACACACCCACCGCGCCAGAGTAAACAGGAAGTCGCCTGCATTCAACTAAACAGACAGTTTTGGCTCCTACATAACCTGCTGCATCCGTCCCATTCTATCGATTCGCCCCTACGTTGATGGATGACTGTGTGGTTTATTTGTTCCAAAAGAAATATCTCCCTGTAAAATGTTGTTTGTTCAAACCTTTTCTACTGTAGAAAGATTGTTTCATTATGTTAATGAAAGGATTTCCCGTTAATGTAGTAGCTCCCATTGAGTTCATAGAAGTTGGACAATGAAAGCTGGGGCCTTAAAGGGACAGCACAAGGAACACACGTGTCCAGATCATCACCCGCCTGGTCTCTGCTGTCATGTTGTGCTCAGTCAGCATCACTCAGAAGAACACAGACCTGCTGCTCGAGGACGTGGAAGAAGATGAAGCCAAGAAGGGGAAAGAGGAGCCCAAGCCGAGAGGCAGTCAGCCGCCGTCCAAAAAGGTGCTGAAAATAAGACTGTTAGTTTGAACACAGATGACGTCAGAATGAAGCCTGTTTATAGCAGATTAAATGTCCTAAAACAGCTTTAAAAGCTTCTGTTAGTTTCATGATCCTACAGAAGACACTAGGACTTCAGGTTGGGATCTCTAGAAATTCCTACAAGAACCCAAACATTTCTATGGTCCCCATTCTGGATGCAACCGAAATGATGACGCGCTCTGTGGTCAGCCCGTCCTTCTGTCAAAATAAGAGAGAGAAATGAACGCAGATGGAGAACGACATGCAAAGATTCTGCTGCTACGCTTTCTGTTGTGGTCCGTCTCTGGCGTAGTGACTCCAAAGCAGACAGATGTTAGAATCCTCTGCCAGTGTGACGTCACCTCCAGCAGCTGTAAGGTTTTCTTGCGGTTGTCGAGGTCCTGAACTCTCAGCCACACCCATCATTTTTGATTCTTACTGACAAACCAAAAAAATAAAAAAATAAGACTCCATTCTGTTTTGTATATTTTAAGAAGTAACTTCCTAAAATCTTTAATTAAAAGTGTGAACAGTTTTACTGTGATTTGTTTCAGTCAGAGTCTCATTTGGTGCATTTCCAGAGTTTTATCACATTCTGCTTTGGGAATTTGCCGTTTTTTCTTTGAGAAGCACTTTGGGATCATCATTTTTGTGAAGGAATTGAATCCATTTAACCTCAAACTGTAGAGATGGAGACACGACAGCACAGTCAGCTGACCGGCTCCACCATCAAGCAAAGTGTCCGTTTTAAAACCTGGTTAGATCCAGATCATCATTGAAACGCGTTCATTTCAAGAACTTGATTCTGTTTCTGGAGCTTTTTGTCCTGAAGTGCAGTCAGCAGATGTTTGTGAATGTTTTCAGACCGACGATGCAGAGACGCAGGTGGATCAGCTGACTCCTCTGGTGGACAGCATCAAGAGAGAAGCTGGGGAGGCGGTCCTCGCTCATATGGAGGAGAGGTCAGCAGCTCACTTCATCTTTTGAACGAGCCAAGAGACAATATTTGAAGTCACAAAAACCTGTTTAGCTCATAATGCTCCGTCGTACCTGACTGCACATGGAACAAACTGGGATTGCTGTTCTTGCAAATGTCCTTTGGCAGTAAAAATATCTTCTTTTATTTATTATGACACTCGTTGACTCAAGGTGGCGCCTTTACAAGGGTTAGAGACCAAATCCTTAACATACTTTTCTCATGTCTGGTTGTGGAGAATGAATGGACCAATTTTCAGGATCAGTTTTCCTTTGTGTCCATGTGTAAGGAGCTGATTTCTTTAGGTGCACGGCTTTGCAGATGACACACTAGTATACATATATGGAGTTTGTCTCGGTTTCAGGCTGCAGCAGGAGCGTCTGGAGGCAGCTCGAGTTGCAGAGGAGATGGCCAGGAAAGCAGCTGAAGAGGCCGTTCGACAGCTGGAAGTCGAGCATTCGGCAAAGATTGTCATTGAAACACTTCCGGAGTCCAATGACCAGTGAGTCCAAAATGTTGGACAGAAACAGGCATCAGAGAAAAACCTTGAGCTGAGTTTGTGTTGTTGCCTGGAACAGGTTGCCCAACATCCTGGAGGAAGACAATGAAGATGAACCAGAGTAAGTCTGACTTTCAGAGATTCTCCTCGCTGCTCTTTGCAGATTCCATCAAAGATCTGAAATGTTCTATCAGTTCATGAGCTCAGTTTTTGGCGGATGGTAAGAATTTGGTTTGGCAACCCAGAGTCGAAGGTTTGCGGGGGGAATATCTGAATGTGGTGAAGCGTGATGAGTTGAACCGTCTGGCTGGTATTCACTTACCTTCTTGGTTGTGTTCATTCGCACAGGCTTCAAAACCTGCAGGAGGACAGTGAAGGAAGCCAAAACAAAAACTCAGAGGAAAATAAAATTCAGGAGGAGGATAAAATCATGGATCTGTAAGTTGGTTAGATGAAGGCTTGAAACAGCTGCAAGGCTGTCGTAGAACGGCAACAGAGGTGCCAGCGTCTGCTGCTACTCTTTCTGCTTGTTCTTAGACGCCATCAGCCCTGCTGTTGATTTATGGCTTTTAGGAGAAGCTGAAGCCCCGCCCTTTTCTAGGCTGTTGTCAGATTACCAGAAAATCTGTGAGTCAGGGAGGACTTTGCATCTTTTAGGAGTTTTGTCCACAGAGCTAAGGTATTGGAGTCGTGATGGGAGGGGGGTATCCAGACACTGGTTTGGGTCGTGGTCAGTCCTGTGCTAAAGGTGACGATTATCCAAGGAGTTGATCAGATGACTAGAATCAGGAACCAGGAAAGGTCCAGTCTTTTACCGGAGGTGGACTCAGTACCATAAGATGTTAGCTGACGGACAGGCGGGCAGCGGCTGACAGAAACCGTCTTTAATTGAGTAAGAGGGGGTGCAGATGGTTGCAGGTGTGTCAGGAGTTCCTGAACTGAACCGGTAATAAGAAGAGGAGAAAAAATGACCCGAAGAGGAAGAGAGAGGGGCTGGAACTCGCCAACCTGTGACAGCTGGACTCTGGTGAACGATGGTCAAACCGCAGTACAGGACCTGACTGGACAGCAGGTCTCAGTTTTATTGATAAGGTGATCCAGGTTTACACTGGAGCATACACCTGAAGTAGAGGAGAAGTGTGAAACTGTGCCTAAATGGATAACCGGTTCTGGAACTGGTTAGTCTGGAGAACGGGGCCTCCGTGGAGTTTGATGTTTCACGTGGTGAAAGTGACTAAAACTGTTTCTCTACTGGTGGACTAGTCTGAACATGACAGCTGTCACTCAGCTGATTCAGCATGCAGTGTCCTCTGGTACATCATACCAGAATGACCTGTTGTTTGTTCTTGTATTTGTTGTGTTTAAGCTATAAATTGGGAAGGGGTCCTTTTGATGACCTAACTCAAAATTATAAAAAAGCTGGGGGGTGGGGGGTGTAATCAGCTGATTTGTGGCCCATCCTCTACAGAAACTTGGTTGACGGCAGGACGTTTATTTTAGTGAAGCCAGTTTGGAGATGAGATCCGGTTTCTAACCATCAACAGACTGATTGTTGTGATTTTGGGCTATACAAATAAAATTGAATTGAATTGAATTGAATTGATTACCTTCTGTTTACCTTCATTGAGTAATTTTCTACATTTTCCATTCTCTGCCAGAAAGTCCTTCAGGTTTTTTTTGTTTTACTTGGTCTTGAAAGACGATTGGGCCAAATAGATTCTGTGGAGTCGTTATTCAGTTCAACAGCCGTAATTCCTGCTTTGTTTGCTAAAAACAGTGAGGATGTTTTTGCACACACGAAGCTTTAGATTAGAAAGACGTGGGGCTTCTGAAAGGGACCCCACCCAGAGGCTAATGAGGCTCTGGCACACACCTAGATGCTTGTAGATGTTCATTAAAATCTTAAAGGTTTTTAGGATTTATGCTGATTTATGCTGTAAAAGATAATGAGTCTTTAGTTCTACATGAACAGAAAACACTTCAAAAAACAAACAATTGTTTCTCAATTGGCATTCAACAAGATTACCCAGAATCCCTCATTCTGAAACAGAAATCGGTTTTGATCATCAGCTTGGAGTAGCTTGGAGTAGGAGGGGCTTAAATGTTGACCACTTCATCATATTATTAACGATCTTTCAAACCAACCTAAACTCGTCCCCATGGGGGGGGGGGGGGGGTCTTCACTAGAACAAAGAAAACTGCAGATCAACGTCCTCCTCTGCGACAGCTTTTCCATGTTTGTTTTTGTCCTTTGCTCCTGGAGGTGCTTGGTGGACATCTGCCCGGCTGAAGATGATGGTAGAGCTCTGACTCAGGGGCCTAAGGCAGAATGTGCCCCGCCCACTGAAGCAGAAGACCAAGTCGCCCCTTCCTCTACAGATGTGGAGCCAGCATCTGAAAGCAGAGACCTCGAGAGTCCCATCACCCAACAGCCAGAGCCCCAGCCTGCAGAAGCCCCTCCCTCTACCACTGAGAAGGTGCGTCCTGCACTCTGATTGGCTGGAAGTAGAAGAGGAACAACCCCCCCCCCCCCCATCGTTCTCCTCCATTAAAGATGGCGGTGATGTTTTTTCTTCTCAGATCAGCGCAGCAGAGCCTGCAGAACAAGCTGGATGTGGAGGTGAGAGCTGAAAAGACCTTTTGACCCAAAGACCCAACAAAGATCTAAGTTCTGGAGATGTTTCTGTAGTTTTTGTGATTTCCACACTTTTGTTGTTGTGATGAGTCTGATGGAGGAGGAAGCTTCTGTTTCTGACCTGCCTGTTCCTGTACGGTTCTCATGTTCTTCCCGATCTTTCTCCATCCAGTTCCTGACATTTGTGCCCCCGTAAGAAGCTTTCTGCTTCAGTTCCCGCTCGTTGCTGAGTGCTTGGAGAGCTGCAAGAAGCTGATGCACGACCACAAGCTCCACCCCCCCACGCTATCCACGCCGGCCCCGCCTCCAGACCTCGCTAAGCTGACCCAGCGGCTTTCGCAGCTCAGCAAGCAGGCCCAGCAGCACTGCAGGAACGTCTACAGCCGCTTCGCTTGCCTCACCTCCCAGCATGCTCAGCAGCCTTAACCCCACCTTGTTTTTCTAGCTCACAACCATCAACGTGCCAAAGCCAGCAAACACAACCTCCTTGAAATCAATCCCATGATCCTCTGCAGTCCCCCTCCAAGCACGCTGCAGTAATGTGCGCTGTCAATCGCTTTGCTGTTCGCTTTAATGCTCAGTTATGTGAAAGAAAACTTCTGAACGGGTTTTTAAACGAGCTGAAGGTCAAACGTGACATCACTGTGTCAGGACGCTTTATGTGGAGCGCCGCTTTCACTCTAGATGAAGAACCTATGAGAGTTCAACAGCTGCAACACATCATGTGTTACACTCAACACGCTGACAAAAGATCACAGGATCATCTGCATAAAAACGTTACCTTTCACTTCGCAAATGAAGACCACAGAAAAAACTGTAAACGTCGGTCAAGAGCCAGATCACCTACACCCTCCTAAAGCGGGCTGGTCTCCAGACTTTATAGAAACACATCAAATAATATCCCTTCCTAAAGTTCCTAAAAGCTTGTATTTATAATAACATAGAAAAACCTCCAAATTCTAACGCTTTAAAGAACTCAAATGGATGGAAATGATCCAATTTCTCAAACTTCTTATTGCAGAAAACTATTTGTTAGATTAAATAACCAATTCCTGTAGAAGCAGTTACGACGGTTCTGAGGTTTGTCCGTTTTAGTGAAGTCAAAGAGAGATTTTAGACTCAAAAACACAAGTTTAATCATGTGGCAGCAAAAAATAGGGTCTTATTTTGTTTCATTTCTTGATAAATATTTTGTGGAATTACGAAAAGAAAAGTTAGAAATCTATTTGCTTTGTAAAAAAAAAAAAAACATTTTCAAAAAACGACGTAATCGTCTGCAAACAAAGTAACTTCAAATCTTTCATTTTCTTTCTTTACAAATCCGTCTGTCCCTGAGACTAAATTCTGTCTGAAAAATATAAAAACGGTGGATGTGCAGTCCGGTCAGGTGACCTTAGGTTTTTCTCCAGCTTTATGGTTGTAATTCTGCATCATCAGGAATTCATCGTATGGTTTAACACATTGACTGTATCAGAGACCTGGACTGAGTGGCACCGCCCCCCCTGTCCTCCTAAACAGGAAGTACCTGCTGGCTCAGAAAAGCGAGTTCTAAAGAGAAGAAATGTTTTTTATAATCCTAACTTTTTTACATTTATTGTAGTTAAAAACTGCCCAGATCAGACGCCTCAACAAAAGTAGGCGGAGCCTGCTGGGTCCCACGCCCAACGTTCAAAATATTTGACAGATTCTCTCCAGAATCTCGCTTTTAAGTGGTATGGGTGTGGTCTTCAACAAGCTCACTCCTGATTGGCTGAGTGGTCGCCACTGAAACATTGACTCAGACTGACCTTGACCAATCACTGATGGCGTCTGGCTCCAACATGGCGGCCAAGAATAAATGGATTGACTTCCTTTGGTTGGAGCGGGAATTAAACCATTTTCTTTGGATGACATCACTCTCACTCCAGTTCTCAGAAACAATCAGTGGTTTTACAACCCCCCCCCCCCAAAGTATTGCTTGATGAACTGCACTTGGCTCCACCCACTTTTAGTTTTAACCCTTTGACACTGAAGCTGTACCTGCCTGCAGGAATTGACAATCACTCTCTTCATAACGAGTTCTGAAGCTTCTCTGCAATGAAGACATTCAAACTTCTTTCAGTTTTAGTTTTATATGAAAGGCTTCAGGAAGAAAAAAGTATTTCAGGACAGAAATGTTCATGAGGCCAGCTTTCCACAGGATTATTTTGGCATTTTTAGAAGGAAAATTAGAATTTTAGTCTTGTTTTGGCTAAGTATTTGTTTGCCGAGGGATTCCTTTGTTTTAACAGCTAAATTATAATTATTTTAAGACGTTGATCATCTTCAGCTGTGTTTACAAATGAAGCTCCATCAAATAAGTATAAATGAATGTTTTAGCGTCTTTTTGATCTTTTTTTTCTTCAGGTTCAGAAATAAATCCGTAAAAGTTTTTGATCTTGTCCGCTTGTCATCGAATGTGACGTTTAGTTTCTTTGCTTTATTTAAGAAAAAAAAAATCAGCATTAAAGATAAAAAAAATGATTTGGAAACCATGAGAAGAAACTTGAAGGTATTTTCTATAAGAAAGCATTTGAAAGGAATTCAGAAGACCATGTGATCCATAAATAACTGTTGTGCTTGTTTTCATTCCTTCCATGTTAGTGTGCGCTAACATTAGATGTACTTTGGTGTTTTTAGTTTGTGAATGAAATAGCAATGAACGAACTCCTAATCCATAGATTGATATTCTATTTTTCAACTCTTACATGCAAATTCAATAAAAGCCAGCCTGTAAACCCCAAACTGAGCTTGCTTGCTTTTTTTTTTCATGGTTTTGGGTCTGTTAGTGGCTACATAAAACCCAGCAGAGAGAACGTCTTCCTGGTCAGCCAAGTCCGTCCGGCTCTGTTCCAAGTAACAGGCTTTAGGGGGCGGAGTCTGCAGCTTCTCAATCATGAATTTGAGCCCAAAACCTCCCAGAAAACTTTGAGCAGTTGATGCAGAGAAAGTTTCTTCTTCTTGATGGATCGTACTGGACCATAAGTTCCATTTACAAACATCAACCAACACGGTGAATAAACAGAGACACCAACCTGTTGGTTGGATGTGAGGCGGAGGCTGAAGCATCACTTTAGACACCTGTGGGTTTTCTCTTGAAGACATAAAATACAAATAAATGAGACCTGATGAAGAGCCTTAAAGTCACAGCGTTTCTCAAACCCTTTGGAAATCTTTTCTGAAAGAGTTTCAGGGAAACTTTAGGTGTTTCAGCAGTGAAGGCTCGTGACGGCGGCGGTCAGTACCTGAAGTCCAACCGTTGTTTTTTGGTCTGGTCCTCAGAGAGCTGCAGCAAAGGTGTGGCTGAGGCTCCGCTGCTCACAGTGGAAGATGTGGATCAGAAAGTGGTGAATGGACGCACCCTGAACATCCCCCGAATTATCACCACGCCAGAGCCGGAAGCAGACACCCTGGCAATCCCAGAATACAGGTAACGGCCCCACGCTCCGTGGCCTGAGGGGGGCGTGTCTGTCAGCTTCTGGTTACATCCTCAGTATTGTGGAGCCTGAAGGTCAGACTCCAGAGGTTTGTGGTCCGTGGCTGCTCTTCAGATTCCTGAAGCTTCCTGGTATGTTAGTGGTCACCACAGACAAACGCCACAACCACAAACCAGACGCTTTTGCTTTTCCAAAACAACAGAAAGCAAAGACGGAGTGACAGCAATCAGATAAACTTTGGGGCATCAAGCATCAAAGTGCAGAGAAAGGAACAATTTAAATGTGGTAAAGGTGAAGAAAAATAATAAAATCTCTAATAATTTTCATTAGACATAAAAAACTACGATGTTAGCAAAGCAGCAGCTGCTCTTCCATCTGGGAACAACAAAACACAAGAAAAACTTCACATCAGAAGATTCCTATAAACTCTGGATGAGGTTCCTCAGACCAAATAGAGGAGGGGCTGTGAGCTTCGTGTGTTTGGAGGAGAACCAAACAGCCAAAGCGTGAATCTGAAGAAGCAGGACCCACAAAGAAGGTTGGAAATGCATGCTGGGTAAAGGTGGAGCAGTGAGGAGCTGCAGGAGCTTCTTCAGCGAGGATCATCAGAGGAGCAGCCGGACTAAAAGCTTTTCTTCATGGTCTTTGTACCTTCTACTAGATATTTGTAGAAGGGACTTCAGGGGATTTTTTTTAGTCAAGATGGCGGCGTCTTCCTGAGGTCAAAGGTCAACAAAACTTCAGCTGTGGTTGTGGACTTTGGCTGGTGGTGTGTGCGTGAAACTCCATCAGTCAACCCAAAGTTGTCTTTGCAGCAATTTAAAAACTGCCAGATTTCACACAAAAATGGCTGCCAAGCTGTAGGTCTTGTGGCCATCCCATAATAATTTCAAGACTTTCTTTGGATATCTCAGACATATGTAATTCTGGCCCTATTCTTTTTTATGGTTTCTCCCACTGTGATGATGTCATCATTGGGGGGGGGGCGCTGCTGTGGGTCAGAATAAGCAGTGAGAACACGGAGCTGCATCACTGACTGCAGAGGCCTCAGTATGAAGGTTCAACGCTGGAGTTCACGTTGGGTTGAATAAGAGAATGAAAAAAGGTTCTTCCTCTCTCTGCTGTCTCCCCAGCAGCATGGCCGACCCATCCACAGACGAGGAAGACGAGGAGCTGCTGAAGGTCGGCCTGAAGGCCTGGTCCACTCAGGGAGAGCTGCTGGCGGCAGACGAAGAGTGAGACAGGCTTTCAGACGCTTGCTGAACTTCCTGTTTTCCTTCAGCTGTCACATCCTGTCCTCGTCCTGCAGGATGCGGCCTCAGTCCGCCACCAGCATCGGCAGCGTGGTGGTGCAGGAGCGTCTCAACGAGCTCGTCTCTCTCTTCAAAGGTCGGACAGAGCGGCAGAAAGACCGCCTGTTGGACCCGGACGAATCCGAGGAGGAGAGTCCAGCCGCCTGTACGCCGTTGTGTTTCTCATCTTCCAAACACGAACATAATTCACATTTTACTCCGTTATAAACGGGTTTTCAGACCTGAGAGCCAAGACACCTGAAAGACAGAAATCAGAACCTGAAAGACAGAAATCAGAACCTGAAAGACAGAAATCCGGACTCAATACAGAAATGTTTACTGGCCAATAACGTTTCGAGTCGCCCTCTGCCTCGGTCACTCAGAAGACCTTCCCTGTGAGTTCAACCTATGACTGAACTGTGGATTCAAACACATGATTTCCCGCTCTGGCAGCCTAAGTGCTGCAGAGCAGCTCCCCCCCCCATCCATCAGCTGCTGGTTTGAGGGGGGAGTGTCATGGTGAGGTCATCAACACCTGGATCTTCAGTCAGGTGTTCCTTCCTGAGGGGGGCCCCTTACCGCTCTCACACCGTCAGGCCTGGAGCACTCTGTCCTCCATCTTTACCGCCCCCTCAGCCTCTGATTGGCTCAGATGATCATCAGGGACATTTTGAATGAAGGAGACGGTGGCTCTCAGGACCTGCACGTCTCTGCTGTGTGATGAAACCTGTGTTGAGATGTTTGACCATCATTCTGTTCTGTCTGCAGCTCCAGCAAAAGCACCTCCTGCTCCTCCTCCACCTCCTCCCCCAGGAGAGGGGAAGAAGGAAGACACCTCGGCAGCAGCAGAGGAAGAGGAGGTGGAACCATTCCAGATTGAAATTTTGGGACATCCCTTGAAACTCCCCCAACTTCCCAAACTTCCCCCGATGCCAGACTGGCTGAGAGCCATCCTGGACTACCGCTTCCCGTCCAGCATCGACCCGTTCACCGGTGAGAGCTTCTGTCTGTCTCTGACAGAACGTGGAGCAGAGCAACATCACAGCTTCTTCTTTCTTGTCCCATCTGCACCACAGATCTGATCTACGTGATCTGGCTCTTCTGCGTGGTGGCAGCCTGGAACTGGAACGTATGGTTGATCCCCGTCCGGTGGGCGTTTCCCTACCAGACATCGGAGAACATCCATCTGTGGCTGCTGGCCGACTACACCTGCGACTTCATCTACATCCTGGACATGGTCATTTTCCAGCCGAGGCTGCAGTTCGTCCGTGGAGGAGACATCGTGGTCAGCAGACTCAGGGATGAACTTTTGTCTGAATGTGATCCTTCGGAACTTCTTCTCTAAGATGCCTTTGTTTACTTTCAGTGCGACAAAAAAGACATGAGAGAAAACTACATGACTACTGAGAGGTTCAAGGTGAGCGCACGTTTACCCTCATTCAAGCTCCTCCCTGCATCCAACTGTTCCAGCCATCAGAATCCCCTCTTCTTCTGGAGAGCCTGCTTCTTCTGGTGTTTCCAACATGAAACTGTTGCTATGGTTACCAACTGGTGTTTAGGCTAGGACAATCATTTAGAATATTCAGGATATGAGACCAGAACTTCTTTTTTAGGAGGCCCAAATTACTTTTTTAATAGACCCTGCAACCAATCAGAATCCAGTATTCACCTGGACCACGGTCTACGAGGAGCCATATTTTGGCTCCACGTCGTTCTTATGTACCACATTTTGAACATTATAAGGCGTACCGTCAGTGAATGCTCTATATTCAAACCAGTCTCATAGATGGGGGACATTATGGAGACAAAAGAGTCAGAGATCAGTCCGTCTGTCATTCAGTCAGATTTTATTAACAGTAATTCTTGTGACACACTATACGTTAGCCATGTTAGCTTACTCGTAACTCCTGCCCTTGTTTGCAACATGTAAAAAAACAGAATATGTTAGTCTAACTCAGGGCTTGTTAGTAACACAGAAAAAGACATGTCTTCTTTTGTTTCCATCTGGTCCAACAAAAAATGTCTGCAAACATAACATAAATAAAGTTAAGCATCAAATACAAAAGGGGTTTATACAAATAAACCCCTCATGTGTCAGTAGATCCATAACCTCATATTATTACAGAAAATCTGTTGCTCAGCTGTTGGACAAGACAAGTTTTTTAAAAAAGTAACACATAACAAAAAACTTAGTCCAACACCGCTACACGTTAGCAGTGCTAGCATATTTACAATGACACCCAACCTTGTTTGCAACTCAAAACAAACCAGACTGACAGTTTGACAGAACCAGAAGGATCCACATTTGTCATGTTTGAACTGTGTTCTGCTCAGATGGACGTCATCAGTCTGTTCCCCATGGAGATCTTTTACGTCTTCACCGGCGTGAACTCTCTGCTGCGGTTCCCACGTCTGCTGAAGGTGAGATCCAGACGTTGGCTGGACGGCAGCTCTGGTTCTTCAGAAAATGACCGTCTGACGCTGGTCCTCCCTTTCAGTACATGGTCTTCTTTGAGTTCAACGACAGGATGGAGGCAGTGATGAAGAAGGCGTACATCTACAGGTGAGGACAGTCACACATCTAAAGGGTCAGAGTCAACAGAGCAGCAGCTTCATTCTTTGATTCACGTTAAATTCATGTAAAAAGGGTTTGACGAAAAGGTGACGTTTTCCGGATTCCTTGTTTTCTTCCAGATCATCAAGTGTAAATGAAACATGTGTCCAAACAAACAAGTAAACAAGAATGAATGTTAAATCCGTTCACATTTTAAGAATGTGTAAGCGATGTACTCGGTTCTTTCTTATAGTAAAATAAACCTACCGTACGTCAATCCACATGGTGTTTTCCAATATTGATTCGATTTGATTTATTTTATTTTGCAACTATTTTTTCATGGCATTGGTCGATTCGATTTGGTTAATAATCCAACATAGACAGATCGATCCGCTTGGATAAATCGATTCATTGATGAATCGTTACAACCAACTAAACTCTGTCATAACTTCTCCCAGTATTCGGGTCTTTTTTCCATAAATCCAACCTCACTTCACCATCAGGTTCCCTCGTCGTCTCGTCCGTTTGCCGTAGTCGTGTGCAACCACACGGGTTGAACCGTGCATGAAAAAATGTGCATGAGGTGCATGAGCATTGGGTTTACTGAGTGGTCTATGAGCTTCATGGTTCATGAGGTCCACCAGCGTGCTTAACAAAGACTTGACCATCGTTTACCGCAGACAGCCTGTATCACCCACATGGACAGCTGGGACTGAGGCCTCTACCCTCGCCTGCACTGAGCCTTGATGCCTCTGACAGCTTCCATGCTTCTACAGCTTCATCATTGATGAAGAGTGTGAAGGTCAGGGCTGATGGTTGCTTCTCTAACCACCCTCTTCTGTCTCCACGTCTCCTTTGCCTTCTGTTGTCGTGGTCAGAGTGATTCGGACCTCCACCTACCTGCTGTACTCGCTGCACATCAACGCCTGCCTTTTCTACTGGGGCTCCGACTATGAAGGACTGGGCTCCACCAAGTGGGTCTATGACGGAAAAGGAAACGCGTAAGAACTCGTCCTCGCTGTTCTGATGGAGAACCGTGGTGAATGTGGCAGCAGAGAGAGGAAAACCCTGAGTCTGTTCCAACATGGAAGCAAGAATGGTGAAGACCATGGCTGCCCAACCTAGATGCTCAAGATCTACCCCCCCGCCCGACCTGGACCAGGTGTGCTCAGTCAATCAGAATGTGGGCACACCTGCGTCAGGTGAATCAGCAGAATCACTGCAGAGAGGTCTGGAAAACAGGTAGGGTGGTAGATCTGGAGAACCCAGATTGGGCAACTCTGGTTCCGACTAAACAGGAAGAGTCTCCAATAATTCTGAGGTAGAATGGAGAAGGAACTAAAACAGAAAATGAAACCATGATCAGAGCTCCAAACCCACCGGGAAAGATGTCTAACCACAGAGGAAACTGACCAAGCATCTTTCTAATTTACTGGTTTAGTCTCTAAAGACAACTCTCTACTTTGTTTTACTTCCTGACATTCAGATGTGGAAAGAACGCTCATCACCACAGATGTTCAGAAGATTCATGTTCCTTAAGAACAAGTCCAAGTCTGTGGTCGTCGCTTATTTCAGAGTAGATCCTGATTCTGGCTCTTGGTCCCATCTGTCCTCTGAAAACAAGGCTAAAAGGTGGAGACAAAAAGGAGAACGTTGGGACAGTTGGACTTCAGAACAGCTGATCCTGGGTTTGGATGGAAGCCTGCAGTGCAGCACACGTTGAAGTCTTCACAAGAACTTTTTTTTTTATTCAGTTACATCCGCTGTTACTACTTTGCTGTGAAGACCCTGATCACCATCGGAGGTCTGCCTGACCCCACCACCGTCTTTGAGATCTGCTTCCAGCTCATCAACTATTTTGTGGGGGTCTTCGCGTTCTCCATCATGATTGGTCAGGTCAGTCCACAGAACCGGTCTCCACTCCGGACAGCGCTCCGTCACTCTGGGTCTGTGAGCTTCATAGTTGGGGTTTTCTGCTGCAGATGAGGGATGTTGTCGGAGCGGCGACGGCGGGCGAGAACTACTACCGGGCCTGCATGGACAGCACCGTCAAGTACATGAACTCCTACAACATTCCCAGAGAAGTCCAGAACCGGATCAAGACCTGGTACGACTACACCTGGAAAAGTCAGGGCATGCTGGGTAAGAAACTCGCTGCTCGCGCCTCCGGTTCCTCTTTTCTCTCATACTTCCTGTTCTTTCATTTCATTTGTTTCTGTGTTGATTTCATTCCTTCCTTTTATCCCTCCTCTTCTTCCTTTCATCAATTCTTTCTCCTCGCCCCCCCTCCTTTCTCTTTATCTGTTCATTCACCTTAGGGGATTTTGTGATGTCACATTCGTTGTCATGGCAACACTGTCACACCTTTGGTTCACAGACTTGATGTTCTTGATGTTTCTGATGCTCACATTTAGAAATGAACATCAAGTAGAAAGAGCGGTGCTCTTGAACGCCTCGTGTTGAGTTCAAGAGCACACTGTGTTTATGTGTAGATGAGCAGGAGCTGCTGGTGCAGCTTCCGGCCAAGATGAGGCTGGACATCGCCGTAGACGTCAACTACTCCATCGTCAGCAAAGTCGCCTTGTTTCAGGTCAGAAACGCGTTTGTGTGTCTTTGTTTCTGCTTGCGTATGATTGTTTCATTAAGTGTGTTTGTTTTTGAGTGTGTGTTCATGTGTGGGTTTACATGTTGCTGTGTGTTTGTGTGTTAATGTATGCAGGGTTTTTTGTGTTGATGTGTGTGTTTGCATGTTGACGTATGTGGCAGTTGTTTGTACGTGTGTGTGTGTGCGTGTGTGCGTGTGTGTGCGTGTGTTATGTTGACGTGTGCGTCTGGGTTTCAGGGCTGTGACAGGCAGATGGTGTTCGACCTGCTCACGCGGCTGAAGTCGGTGGTCTACCTGCCCGGAGACTTCGTCTGTAAAAAGGTGAGGCCCCACCTGTCGGTCTGTGGGCGGAGCTCCTGGGCTGCCTTCTCACCTGCTGCATGTTTCAGGGGGAGATCGGCAGGGAGATGTACATCATCAAGCAGGGGGAGGTGCAAGTAGTGGGCGGCCCCGACCTGCAGACAGTGTTTGTCACCATCCGGGCCGGATCCGTGTTCGGGGAGATCAGGTGAGTCGATTTTAGCCAATCAGACGCTGGGCCTGGAAGAGCTGTTTCTGTGTGAGGTTTGATATTTGATCAGTTCTTGATCATAAATAGGAAGTACTGATGTAAACATGAATTCACTGTAGGAAAATAATCATGTTTGTTGCTTTTTTGAAAAGGTTCTGTTCTCTGATTCAGTTTTTTTTTTACTTTTATACTATAATTTTTTATTATCTAAATAACAGAAAGCAAACAAATAAATACACTCAGTAGTTTTTAATCAGTTTATGCCGTACACTTTCCTCAGAAATTCTTTATTAAACCTTAAACATCTTTTCCGTGAAGCTCGACATCATCAGCGCTGTTTTCAGTCTTTCAGCCGTCAACCTCATGTTTTTCTGTTGTTCTTTGCATTATCTGTGATATTTCTGCTTGTTAGTTGTTACATCATAAACACATTTCGGGCTCTTTTAGCGTAAGTTCTGTCCCAAATGCTGCTTTTATTTTAACTCTCACCATTTTTTTGACATTTCGTCAAATTTATATTAATCACAAGAACAGGCAGACGGCTGGATCCAGAAGCAGCAGGTTATGAGCTCAGCTAAAAGTCCCCAAAGCTAAATCAGAGTCAGACAGGCAGGAGTCGATAACAGGCATGAGATCATCAGAGGAGAGACAGGACAGTCAAAATCCAGGCGAGAGTCGGGGCAGGGAGCAGGCAAACAGGGTCAGGGTCAGGGTCAACGCCTCAGGGTCAGGGTCAACGCCTCAGGGTCAGGGTCAACGCCTCAGGGTCAGGGTCAACGCTCAGTAATGAAGGTAGAGCAGCACAAACAATACTTTGCACTGCGCTCAGCTCGGTGCAGACCTTCAATCTGCTGTGGTTGATTGAGTGAATCAGAGTCAGGTGTGCAACATCCAGGATGTGTGCACTGGGGTTGCTGGGAGATGTAGTATGGTTAGAACTCGGACAACAGTTCCTGCTGGTGACCAGAGGGGGAGACAGAGTTCTGACATCTGACAATCATATATCAAAAATATTCCGATTTTTGAGCATTTAACATGTTGTTTGTAGTATTTGTGTTATGTCATAAAAATATTATGTATTTTTATTTTCAGTATAACTATTATTTCTTGACTGATATTAACATATTAACTAAACCGAAAAACTTTTGCTACAGATTTTACTTAACAAGATGTTTGATGTATTTCTTTGTTTCTGATCTTGGATCACAATTAAATGATCACTTGATCAAAGTGATTGATGGTATCAATGCATCAATGAAAGGTGTTCCTCAGGGCGGCGTCTTTTCCTCCCTAACTGTTGAAGCTCCAACTTGTTACGATTTAAACCAATG